>JAPZDX010000020.1:15643865-15660966 GCA_029783625.1 Naso annulatus | reverse complement strand
CCTCAGTAATGAAGAGCAGAGTAATCTCTGTCACCTCACTCGGCTGAGCTCAGCACCACTAATATAGACTCAGCTGTGATGCCACCTCTATGAGGGTGCATGCACTGCACTGAGAGGCTTTAGAAAACAAACGAAGCCACACAAGAACTGACAATCACTAAACTGATTGATATGATATTTGAGATCATGAAAGACTGTGGAGACTGGCTCCTCCCACTATCATTAAGGGTATTAGGTTGTCTAAGCACTCCAAGATGGCATTTGTACTGCGTCACACAACAACTCAGAATTAGCCAACCATCATCTTGATTATGGTAAGACCATGGAGATCCTAAAATGACATTTAAAATAAGTAAATACCATGGAAATGGATAAACTCTATTAAGGTTGCAAAACAGCAAAGGGTTAGAAAAGCATACTCCTGTTAGGACTTAACAATGATTCTTCTTTTGTTCTCTCATAACATGCCAAAAAAAAAAAAATGACTGGGAAAAACTACCAAAATAAAACAAAAACATATTAGATCACATGCAGCAATGCACCCACCTTCAAAAACAAATGCTTTCTAAACAGAATAAATCCTTGCATGCTCTTTTGCCACACAGACGGCAGAAAACAACACCTTCACTTTAAAAACAAAAAACAAAAAACAAGCTGGATTAACAGATCCATGATGGCAACTGATCTTTCCTCGTTTCCCATAAAGCCTTTAAAATCAACAACAAACGTATAGCCAGGGGAAAAGCATGCCCAGGTTTGCAAGCTGCGTCCCAGTCACCTAACCAGACAGCCTATGGTGCTTTCTCTTTTTTTCATGCTTTGATGGAGCATAGTGCTGAACAGCTGAAATATCTCTCTCCACATACTAACCTCCAAAATAGCTTTCCGTCAGTACGAGGGCAAAGATAGAATTGGCTTTAATGAGGAGAAGCAACTCATGTCCAGCATCAGTAGAACTATCAAAAACAATTGGAATGTATACAATAGGCTTAGTGTGTTTGATGGTTTTCTGGTGCCCAGGAATGAATATCAGAGAATGAATGCTGCCTTTATGGCACGAGGATTTAGGTAAGGGGGGTAGACAATGGGAACCGTCTGCACATGAATGTGTTGTTTCACTAACAATCAAATCCACCAACAGGTTACTGGCACATGTCTCTAATATCTCCTTCAGAAAAATGTCTGGACCAACTCAGAAATACAGTGTTTTGTGTATTGTAAGACTGGCATAGTTTCATCTGTCACTGTGCTTAAGCTCAGGTTTGAGAGATCAAAAGTCCATGGATCTCCACAGGGGTTTCCACTACTGCTGCAGCTGAAAGGTCACAAAAGATTAAATGACAAGCAGCCAAACATTTCCTTTCACTCAGCATTCCTTTATAAGTACATCTAATTACATCAAAGCGAAGACGGTTTGCTACCCATGATGAATGAGCTCCCAATACTAGGTGCTACAACAGCAAGACTAACACAAAATAAGCATTCAAAGTAAAAGCAGCCATGCAATGCATATATTGACTCCACATAGCTCCGAAATGCAAATTCAACCCACCTCTATACCCTCCAACTCCAAGATGTTGGGCTCAGGTGTTTCTGTTTGTGTTACACCAGTAAAGTTTAAGTTTGTGTTGTTTCCTCATTCAGACAAAAAGACACAACAAAGCAGCACTACCCAGCATTGTGGTCGCTTCAGCTTGACAGACAGCTCCATGTGCCACTGAGCACTCCTAAGTCCAGTGAAACTTGACAGTATAATCTCTCTGCAGTCCTGCAGGGGCACAAAAAACAACTTGTCGTCACTGAGAGGCAAATGATGTCCAGCAGAAGCAAACGGGTCTCATTTTACAGATCTCCTGCTGCCCCATTCATTACAAAGCTTTTAACAGCTTTCTAGACGTTTGAGTAGGAAAGTCAACCTTGATTTTAATGTATGAACATGTAAAATTACTGATGCTTTGGTCAAATCTTCCAACATTTGAAGGCAGAAAAGGGCCCAAATCATACCCCCAACAGCTTTGAAATGTGGGTATTCACGTGTGTAGCATTCAATCAGTGGTGCACATGGACTAAAAATAGAGTAATGTTTAAGGAACTAAGGCAATGTGAGGATGTGTTGAGTGAATTTAGAACTTGACAAAACAGCTGACCTCTCCACTAAGCCTCTGGATCCTTGTTTGGAAACACCCCCCTCCTGTGTGTCACATTTCCTCTGGTCCAGACTCTACACCTGACAGCGGTCATATAGAGATGTTCAAATTATTTATTTAATATACAATAGTCATCCAATCGTCAGCCCAGACACCTAAAAAGGAATTTCATCATGTCAGGTGTTGCGCTTGACGTCACGTTTGTGCTTTATTCTCCAAAATGTAGGTCATAGCCAGGCAGCCATAGCCAGAGAGTAGAACAACCTTAGATGCCCTTGACAGCAGCAAATCAACAGCCTTCTTCTGCCTAATTACGGTGAGGTCTTGGGTCTAGGAGTCTGTCCACCTGAGCCAGGCCATTCAATGTATTTCGAAACAATTTTATATAGAACATGCAGTTTGGTTGGCTGCATGATAAGGTAAATAATTCACAAAGGAGCAGTCATCCAGTGGATCAGCTCCAAACACAATCACATGCAGATGTGCCATAGATGGTAAAAGATTGAAAGTAAACATAATACGAAACAAAGAAAGGGAACACAAGAGTAGAAGTAGAATGAATGAACCTTCTCAGAGGAAATCTTAAAATGATGGCCACAAGACAAGAGTTACAGCTTCCCAAACAGAGTGTCTGAAGTCCTCTGTGCAGTGTGGCTACTGTAGCTTTCAGTCTCCTTTAACTAAACGTTAGCAAGTGGTCCAAGAAACTTTCATCAGGGCTGCATCGCATTATATTTTCTAACACAGAACAATATTGTAAGCATTTCACCGTGTACCATTTCATGGCATCCTACCTGACAATCCCAACAACAAAGCACACAACAAAAGAAATGACTGCTCTTAATAATTTATTTATTTAGTGGTGGAACAGTCAATAACACTTGATGACTAACTTATTTTTTCCCCTTCCCCTTCCCCTTTGCATTTTTGCCTTTAACGGGTGTGTCCTCTTCCTCCTTTCCTGTGGAAGCTTTAATTCTCTTCTTTCCCAGGGGAGTCTTTGCATACCAGTTCTGACAAGAAGAAGAAGAAGAAGAAAAAAACATATAAATCAACAACAGAAGTACAAACAAAACAAAATGAACACATTGTTGTAAATAATTTGAAGAAAATTGGTTACGATTATAAAAATGTAACAAAACCAAAAATCAATCAAATATCCACTGTACTTTGAGAGCCTCTTCTTCCTCCTGAAACACAGGGTCAATTTTGGCTAATGGAGCGACAAACTCAGCAGCCGTCAGTGGTCTTTTTGCCTGGTGTAGAACTCGACGTTTGGTGACCACACTCTGGACCACCTGGACCATGTGACCAGGTGTGTAACCATCAGAAATCTTCGCGAGAGAGCTGAGGTCCAGCGCCTTGGTTACCTCGCCTCCCTGCTTTTTAATCAATTGCTTCCATATGACTGAAAACAGAGACGAAGGTAATTTGTCATACCCACAACCAGAGATAACATTAACATAAAATTAAAAACTAAAATTGTTTTCAGTCCTACTGTATCTCGATCCGTAGTCAGGTCTCGGGATAAGGAGGATTTTGCTGTACATTTTACACAGAGACTTGAGTTCGGCACTTAACGGGTCTTTGGTTGTTCCTATTATCAGAACACGATCTTCCCCTTTGATCAGCTTGAGGAACTTGGGCAAGTCTTTCTTCAAGCGCTTGGGATCTAACTGTGTACACATTAAAATAGAATTACAATTTCGATGCAAATCAATAACTCAGACATGAAAACAAAATGATAATGTCGTTCAGCTTTTATTCTGCTTAACAATACCTCTTTTTCTTCCTTCGGAACTTTCTTGTAGAACATCTTTTCTGTGTCTTCAATCAATATTACTGAAGGTTGGAGCAATCTTGCAACCTGTGTGAGGATGATTAAAAAACAAAAAAACAACAACTCATTTTCACTCTTTGGCCAAGCCAAAATGTAAATACCTGCGAGAGAAACTTCTGCAAATAGTGCTTTTCCAAAGTCAAAAGCAAATAGTGCTTTTAACATGACAACACACAACCCTCCATATCATCACCCATGGTAGGAGAGCATATCCACTGTTTTTTGGGGTTGTGGCTTAGAGTATTAAATCATAACCCCTTAAATGAAGTTGGAAGTTGGATTTAAGCTACAATAATCCTACGAGTTTTATAGCCGAGGATTTACACTTTAGAGAAATAAATTATTCATTTGCCTCGACAGCAGCTGATAAAAGAACTTGTGAAAAACCAATTACAATATTTGCTAATACAGCAATGGGACTGCACTCTATGAAACACCGGTGTTTTACCTTAAACACCATGTGAAGCATCATGGCTAGGCCACTCTTGCCTGGGTACTTTCCTGCCGTGTTCAGAGGGGACAGATCAAACAGGTTGGCGCCTGTCTCCCGGCAGACTGCATGGACCAACATCTTCTTACCTACACCTGCTGGCCCTGCCAGAAGGATGGCCTTTATCAGAGGAGCCTTCTCATGAACCACCTGAGAGCCTGCAGACAACACACAAGACGTGTGGTTTTCAAGCTACGAACAATATCTCCAGTTATATTTATTTTAAACATGATATGACTTGAATAACTTTCATACCTAATGGTAAAACTGCGTACAGGGATAAGACCTGCCGAACATCAAACAGTGATGGCATTGGCTCGATGTCATTTTGCCTCAGTGTGGTTGCTAGGTAGCCATAGTCACCTAGAAACAGGGGGGGTAAACTATAAGACCAATGATTATTTATCTGAAAAGTGAATTACTGGGAAAATTTTAAGAGAGGACATTTTGACCAGTGTTTTGGCAATCACAAACCAGAAGAGGGCAGCACCACACCACCTACCAGTTTCTAGTCACCTTGACAATAACTAACTGTTCAGCTGTAGGTTCTTATCATGTTAACTGCAATCAGATTAGATTCCTTCATATAACTACAATCATGAAAACAGAAAAAGGGCTCTAAAAAGATGGCACATTATAAAACACACAAAACACATTATGCAAAGTCTTACCCAGGTAATCCTGCAGCCTAACATCATTTGCCTGCTTCAGCAGGCCCTGTTCCACCAGCTCCTGACACAGAGACTCAAGAGTCCTAATGTGGATAAATGATGCAATCACTTTCTCCAGCATTTACTGACTTCATACAACTCAATTCTACGGTGAAAATCAAATACTTCATAAGCGCATCCTCTGTGACCTCACCGATCAGATGTCAAATCTTTTTCCTTTTTTTTCTTCTTGCCGCTCTTAGATCCTTTCTTTTTCTGTGGAAGAAAATAAATATCACTACACAGCTCAAGGTAATCTGCGTAAACTGTGACCGACTCTCCATGACAAATACAATGTGGTATGTGTCTTTCGTGTACTACCTTGGCATTTCCTTTGGTTTTACCACCTTTGTCTTTATCCACGGCTAGCTTCCATTCAGCCAGCTCTTGTCTCATCTGCTCATCTACCTGATATAAGCAGAACAGACCAATATGTTCCACTACAGGAGGATAGTGCTCTTATCTGTTTAAAACAACAGCAACTGAGATACTTAACTGTTAAAATCAAAAAATCGATGCACAATGTACTGTTACGTCAGACTTAGAATTCATTGCATGTATTGTTAGAATACATATGTAAAACGTTTTGTGTTGTGAAATCAGCATCACCTGCACTCGAATCTCTGCCTCCATGACCTTCCTCTTTTCCTCTTTGATCAGCTCCACCTCGTGCCTCTGGTTGAAGTTTCCTGACTCATCGCGATTTTGCCAAAAATCTAAGGATGACAAACATTCAATTTCAATTTTAATTTCGGCTGAGTAACTTTTACCTCACTATTCAATTGTTTTAACAACATACTCTCAAACTGGATTTGAATTGAATGTGAGAATTGAATGAGAATTCAGTAGACATTTGACACACAGTTTTTCAACTTCAACATACCTACAAAGGTTTTTTGTCCTACTTCCAAATCTGACAGGAAAGCCGAAGGGAGCATCTTCAAACCTGCCTCCTCTTCCTGTGGTTCAGAATTAGGTTACAGGATGTACAGCATGTTTTGTGATACTGCTGACAAAAATTGGTTTGATTAAGTGAAATAAAACTAATTTCCTTATCAATTCAATTATGAGATATCACCAGAATTGACTGAATGTTATATTGAAAAATAAAAAATTCTCATCAAGTTATGAGTTCTTACTTCCTCGACATTCTTCCCCTTATCCTTTTTCCCCTTTTCCTTTTTCTCCTCCTTTCCTTTTGATTTGTTATTTGAATCCTCTTCTTCCTTTGCAGCAATTTCATCCATTAACTAAAAAAATGTGTGCACAGACAACGTGATTCTCCTTCTTCAAACTTCTGTAAAATTATACAAGATATCATACTTTTGTCTCAGGGTGTAATTCACCTGCTGAGGTTCCTTTTCAGTAAAAATGACGGCTGAACCTCCATCCTCTTCATCTGGGTAGTCTGGGAAAGATCCTGTCGCATCACTGTTTAAAAAACAAAACAATTGGATTTATTTCTCAAAAACTCTCCACTGACATAAATAAAATTAGGACAAGCCCCACCGTTTCACCTTACCGGCATTCAATGAACCACTGTCGAATTTGTTCTTTCATGGTCTTGCTCATGTCATCACCCTCAACATTCCGTAGTTGGGTTGTGATAGCCACTACAGACCTCTGATAGTCATCTTCCTGCTCCTCCTGTTTAATCCGTGTGCAAGCTTCACTGGCCCGTGCAGTAATTTCTGCAGTGCAGTGCACCTGGTATTTTGGATCCATGGCCTAAAATGGGCGTGACAAAACATATTTATATGTTCAAAAACTGCGCTCTTCACTTGGGTAAGCTCTACGAGGTAAATTGCAATCAAGGAAAATAATTTTTTTAGTGAAAAAAGTTGTTCCTTTAGTAACAAGACGTGGTGAAAACCTAATATATAGCTGGACCGCATCATCTATGTGATTATTTAACAGCTTTTTAAGACATTTTTGGATTTCAGTTATCTCACTTAGCAAGACTTCGCTCCACACTCACGCCACAGTTGGCAAAACGCCCACTGAAAGCTGATCACTCAATCACTCACGGACAAACGTGTTTCTAGGGCCCGCCTCACTTTGCAGCCCAGCCAAAAATTCGGCAATACATACAGACTTTTATGAAATTGTTGCTCCTTTTAACCAGAAATAAGTTGAAAGATGCCAGTATGTCTGTCTGAACTTAATCTTGACAAAAGGTCTTCAGTGTAGTTCTTGGTCAGCTTTTTAGATTGGTTTCATTAGAACCACTGGCTGCTTGGTAAAAAGCTGTGGATGTATTTACACAATTTAAGAAAAAAATTGACTGTCCATTTTACATACCATTCCAAGAAAAATCATTTCTTCATCTCTGGCGATTTGTGTCCTCTTCCTCTGTATGTATCCCCTCCAGACCTGCAAATCCCATTTAATTAAATCTTTCAGCACAAAAGATGACCCGAGCAAATGAAAAAGGCAGAGAAAGTCAGATGTTCATTGTTTTGTGATGAAGACCTTCTGAATGCAGACCGCAGCAGACTCAAAGCCCGCTGGTCCAATGTCCTTGGTCCTGTACTTCCTGTTTATATTACGACTCTCTTCATTCAACTTTGCCCTCAGGTGTCCTTGGCGGGCCCTCTCCATTACTTGAATGATCTGAATGGCTTCCTCTTGGCTCATGTCCTTGGCCATTACAGACTGTAGAGAAAGTAAACAGAAGCGGACAAAATCATTCAGAAAATCACAGGTCCTGCACATACGGGCTTCATGTAAGATGCTGCTACTTTTCAACTCACTGTGCTTTCAGTAACCTCAACCACTTTAAGAACATTTGTCAGCATTGTCTGTCTTTCTTGGAGTCCTTTGCTGCGATCAGTAATGAAATAGAGAGGGATAGGGATCTCAAGGTCTGCCTGGAGTGACAACAAAGAAAACAGCTGTTGAACTTCTTATTATGGAAAGGTCATCCCCCACAAAGCCAATGCCTGCTTTGAATAGCTCAATATAATTTTGCTCAGGTAATTTTCATGTACTTGCTCTGAGAAACGAAACTCACAGGTGTAAGTTTCAAGTCGTGAAGGACATCATCCATGTAGTGGTACTCTGAAGACTCTTTTTCCACCAATTCATTCTTCAGCTCTAACACCCTTCCCATCACACCATCAAGAATTACCCGAACGGCTCGTCTCTTCTGAGGGTGGACCACCTGGTCATACACCTTCTCCAGCTGTCTCAAGATCTGGATGTAACGAACGTAAAACATGGCCAGACGCTGGACAAACACAACCCTGTCCTTTTCTGGGCGGGGGGGCTCAGGAGGCAGTTCCTCAGCTAGAAGACGACTCAACTCTAGATGAGCATCTGCCCACAGCTGGTTGTATGACCTGGAACAGTGTAAAGGATGAACAGCTGAGGGCCAGACTGGCAGAAGTGTACCTTAATTAATGTTAGGTGTCTAAAGAAGAAGAGTGTTACGTTATGCATAGAAAACTACGCAAACATGAGCAAAAAAATACAATATGAAAAATCATGATAGCATTAACTGTAGGGCTAGCATTCAAACTCATTTAGCCGCAGTATCATGTGTTTTTCTTGCCATAATGTTAGTCGAATAAAACAGACTTTACGTTACTTTGTGTAGGCTATTGTTTTATGTGTTACAGTAATTTACAAGACTAATTTATACACAACTTATTATACTTTATTCGTTTATGCATAGGCTTTATACACAGAACAACAAAACATTGCTTTAACATTACCTGAGTGGTTTGCGTAAAACCAGCTAACTTTGCTAATGTTAGCTAGCTCTACTTAAATTTACGTGCAAACGTTAAAATACCGTTAATACGGTAACAGCAATAACGCGGGTGGCTGCTGGTAAGTTTACCTTTGCGACATGTTTCTGCCTCCAGGAATGAAGAAAAAAAAATGTTAGCAGTGTTTCTTATCAAATGACAGAACACGTTTCGAGTCTAAAAGTGAACTAAAGTTAGCTTGTGTATCAAACATGGGCTCAGCTTTCCCGAGTTGACGAAAGTGCTTGGTCCGTCTCCATAGCAACAGCCAATCCGGAAGGAACTCGGACCTTATTGTATACTTTAAAATCACCTTTAAATCAGTGGACACTATGTGATTGCATTTCCTGAGGTGTCCCGTGCTTATCCTTTTGTAATCCATTACTTTTGGTAGTGAACATTTGCATTTTATGTAGTGACACGTCCGAAACATCTTTGACCCTCACTTTGCGCAACAAGTGAGACACCACTAGGTGACGTTCTTCCTGCTGAATCACCGGCACTTGCAAGTCTGCACAAAACTGTCAACGGTATGTTGCCTACATAAAGGTGCGTTTTTGTCAATTAACGCACTTTCTAACGTGATGCATGCAAAGTGAAAATACATGCAAGTGAAAGTGACATCATGCATTAATTACTGCACTGGTTTTCATGTTTCTGTTCGACAGGCCGCTGTTTTGTTTCGTTTTAAAGGGGGATTTACTAATTAGCACAACTGAGACAGCAGTAAACTAACTTTAAAGCTTTTTCACTCGCTCTTTCTGCAATGCAATTTTCCAGGCATGAATGGAAAAAAAAAAGCCGGCTGGCTGCTTCTGGAGGCGCATTCTCTGCAGCGCTTAGGCGGTCACAAGACTTGGACATCGGTGAACAAAAACATCAACGCGCTGACAGGTCAGCCAGAAGCTTACAGGCCCACAGATTCCTCTCTTCTCTGCATCCAACATCCAACGACAACTTGGTGCATTTGGAAAACGACTTTCTCGCGCGCTGCCGACCCGCACTCTGTCGTTTCTTCTCTCACTGAAAATGTCACTGGAGCTGTTTTTCACTTATTAAAGCGCCATTCTGTCTGGAAAGGGTTCTTTTTACTTGGAGTTGACCTGACTTGCAAAACTACAACTAGTGATGTTTTGGTGCGTAAAGGAGGGGCGCGTGCCAGGGTGAGCGAATGCCACTGGAGGAAATACCCACTAAGGATGTCAACATTGCTTTGCCACCCACTCGAAATCGATTGTATCACCTTCGAGAAAGTGACTCCTCGTATAAATAGGGACGCATTATTTCAAGAAAGACGGTGGTGAGAACAATCTACAGGCTGCTCTCTCTCTCTCTCTCTCTCTCTCTCTCTCCCCCTCTCCCTCTCTCGCTTTCTCTCTCTCTCTCTTGTCGGGACCACAGACAACGCCTGGAAGAATTTACAGAAGACAACTGTGTCCACTCTGCAGGACATAAGCATCTTTAACTCCTAAACTAGTAAGTGTGAAGTTAGATTGCCTAGATTTCTTTTTCCCTTTTATTAAGCTAGAAAAAAAAATGCGACTGCTGTGAAAAGTGGGTTACACCACAATTTCTCTGGCGTTTATTCCCACTTTTAGATGTGCATGTTTACTCTGACATTGTTTTGTGTGTGTGTGTGTGTGTGTGTGTGTGTGTTTGTGTGTGTAATTGTTAGAAAGAGAACGATCTAAACTGACAAGCAATGCTGATAGATCCCCTAAGCATTATGCAAAGTACAGTTTTCTTTCTTTGATTGTTAAAATTTCAAAAAGTGGTCGGAAGAAATCTAAAAAAGAACAATGCATGAAGTATAACAGAACTTGTTTTCTCGTGTTTTCAGACAGTGAAGTCATGCAGGTGGAGAGGAAATGGCACATATTGTTGACTATCTTCTTTCTGCTCATCACCTCGGGCCAGTGTATGGACAGTAAGGATGTCAAGCAGAAAGAAAGAAGGACCCTGCTGGATCTAATCTTACAGGTTATCAGAGAAAGCCAGCAACGGGACAAAGCCATCTCCAGGCGATGCAGCAGTGGACTCCTCACTTCAGCCCAAGACATGAAGTCCTCCTCCCGTGAAAAGCCTTTCTACGTTCCTAGGCTGGATAATAGTAGACTCATAGGTAAGCTGATAAGATTTATTTTTAGGTCCTGATGATGAGAGCATAATCTCCATTTTACCGTTGGAGACAGCTGTCATCAGTCTGGTCCGTGCTGTGCACCCTATTTAGTTTGGCCGAATGGAACTTGTGTACGTTAATACGTGATATATTATAAAAAGAAAAGAGGTTTGCCTGTCTGCAGTGTCCAGGTTGTCACGTCTTCAAATGTCCAACTGGAGTGAAAGATGTGTCATAATGCATGTAAAACAATTTTGTAAGATCTGCAGGACAAAAGGGTTAAGTCACATTCATCAAACCTGCTGTTTTTACTCCTAAGAGACACGTTTTCAACACATGTGTTTGTCATCCAGTCTCGCTCCCTCATTCTTCATTCAAACTGGGAGCGATTGATGGATGGAAACATGGATGGGTACTATGATTTCATGTAGGAGAAGCACCGTCACGTCAAACCCGTGAATGATTCATTCAGTATGATTCACTGATGCATCTTTAACATGAATGATAACCACCCCACACGCACACAAACACACTATGACGTGTCAGAGAGCACCTCCAATCGGAAGCATCTCCGCAAGACACATACAGAGCAGAGACACGAGATTGGCTGTCTTGTGTCACATTAATGTAGTTGTGGAGCATGAGATTATACCGAGAGATGATACAGAAACTGCAGCAGTCCAGGCCATGTTATTGATCTGGGCTTGTCAGTCAACATATTGCTCTTTAATATTATTCTCACCAGAACTGATTTTTTTTTAAATTTCTCTCATAAATTAAGAATTATGTCCATATTGGATTTAAGATATTAAGGAACATCTTTGAAACTTATCTCTTTAATTATTTGAGATACTAGACAGAGGTTGGACTTTAAGAAAGAACAGATACTTAGAAATCCCTTTCATGCACACTCACTTTATTGCTGCAACAGGCAAAGTTAACTCTGAGTGCAGGCTTAGACTGTGCGTCATTGGTATGTGCAGAGGGACTTTATGATGTGCCGAGTGAACACAGTGTGTTGTTTATCTGCAATTTAAGAATCACTCTGCCATCACTGTCAATTAGATCATGTTTTAGAGATGTTGCACAGACATCGTAAAGCTCAAAGTCACGGCCCCAGCTTATGCAATTGGAAAAGTACTTCTCTCAGACCACTGACTGGATGGAATTTATCTTTTGAGGATATTAAAAGCAGCATATTAGCAACTGGTGCATGTGACACTACCGAAGATCCATGTTCACGCAGGAATAGCTGTTAGGAACACGATGAGGAGGGATGAGAAACCCCCCATAAACGCAAATAAATGTTCAGTTGCTGTCTTTGTGTTTTCTGCAAAAGTCATGGGTGTGTTGTGGTGGCTGTAGTTAAACGGGCAATATAAAAGTAACGTTTCGTGTCATGTTTTTACTTTTTACTGTCTGGGTTTTTGCTTGATGGCACATTTGTCTCGCACATGTCCTTCGCTCCTCTCAGAATACTGAAATATTTGGTGTTTTTATCCTTTTAATCAGTGTTGGACAGGGTGGATTGGTTTGACTGACTGTTTATGTTGAATGTTTTTAAAATGACTGGCTTTCAGAGCAGCTAATCAGTATCTTTTCGTTTTCTCCTGCATGTTATATGTTCCTGAGTCTGGGGTCTAGAGTAATGTTAGCCCGGTAACTACTCGCACGGACTTATTCTGATGAGCATTACACTCCAATACAATAATCTCTTTAGCTTGTTAGTGTGGCTGATTTGTTATCAGACACCTACTTGTAATGTCTGCATGGACATTGAGTAAAAAGGGGGATGAGGGGGGTCTTGATGTTCTTATCCCCATCTCACCCTGTTAAAATATCCCCTACATCAGGTCTCTGCAGACAAATATATAAAGGTATAAATCCAATGCAGAAATTCTTTATTTGTTGCACTACTGGTAAAAGTCATTGCACAACAAATAATGTTAATTTAAAATGCTAAAGTTAGAAATTATGTTTTTATAAGAAACGGTTTCAATTTTAATTTGAATGGTTTCAATGATAAATCAATAATAATCGTGTTGAGATGTGCTATATTTGTACTATAAAGTGATGAAAATGTTAGATGCAGTGTGCAATGACTTTGACAGTGAGAGTCATATTCCAGATGATTACTGCGCAACTTGTAGCAGGTGCTCAGCTGTTGACAAGCTAACAGTGACTTTCTTTTTCAGAAATTGTTCCTAGAGATGTAAACCTGAAAGGCAAATTCATTCAGCATTTCACAGGTAAGAAAATTGCCGACAAATACGACATCCTGAGTGCAAAATTTCGGCCCTGATTGTATTCCTCTGCTGTCCTCCCCCACGTTGCAAAGCTTTTTTATTGGGAAACTTTTAGTGCATAGTTGGCACTTTTCCTGTTCAACATGGATTCATTCCATTAAGCCAACATACAGTATGCTTAAGTCAGTGAAAACTTTGCGAGCTCTGGCGCTGCTGTGGGTCAGAAGAGGGTTCCCTGGCTTAGCTGTGGGGCCAGTGGTTCAGAGAAAAAGCACATGGTCTGAAACCAACAGAGTTATGTTGGCTGTGCTAAGGGTTAAGCTGATTATTTGTCTTAGGACCTATGCATAGACCTCATTATTGGTGTGAAAATCCTGAAGTTCAAATGTTGGGGCAGAAACCTCCAGAGGTGATTATAACAGAGGTCCAGTTGAACCCTGACTCCTTTACCGGGACTGTGATAGTGCTTTTCTCTTTCACTTTGTGGTTTGTGTGTTTTTCTTTCTGTTAATCGGTCACAAATGTACTAGAAGGGAATGGCATGATTATACTTGCAAATTGTTTAAATAGGAAATGATGACGCCCTAGAAATCTTGCATTTTGCCTGACAAAGCCTTTTCCATTAAGCAGGACCAGTCAAGTTCTCGTCGGAGTGCAGAACACACTTTCATAGACTTTATCACAACACAAGGGATTGCTCAAGACCAGCATGTATGTATGACTTTTTTGGTTGCTCTTTTTCTTATAATGTGCTCAGTGTCGTGCTGTCCTTCATCATCACAAGTATTACACTTTAAAGGCCATGAAAATCGATGTCTTCGATTAGCATCTAATTGTGAATGATTCGGTATTCCCCTAACCTTTGCCAAAGTTGTAACAGTTGTGGTTATTACATGTGACAAATTACTGTTTGTGCTGTCTTGTGCTTTCTTCTTTTTTTTGTATTCTTACTGACTCTATTCCAAGATTTTTCAAGGTTCTAAGATTGCCTTAAATAATGAAAAAGCATTTTCTTTTACTGATTAATGCAGTGTGCTAAAATGTGTAGGATTTCTGATAAATGTGACTTTTGTTGGTTCTGTGGATTTCATGTAATTGCTTCCTGTGGATGTGGATCTATGACAAAATAATGCACAGCACAGAGAAGGTTCCCCCCCTTTTTGTCATATGACATGCCCTATTTCTATGTCTGACCCCTTGGTTTTGTAACAGGTTGCATATTTCTGTGATTTGAAAGCTGTTCAACCAAAGAGTTGTCCTCAATTTTGAGATTTTTTTGTAGTTCAGTTTTAAGAACTAGTTTAGTGCCCACACAGAATTTGTCAGTTGGAAAGTTACAACTTCTTTCTTTCATTTACTGTGGATAGAAAAGCCAAAGATTTTGCAAACCTCAATAGTGCTACTTGGCGTGATGTTGCTCACTAGAGCAAGCAGGCACACTGCATCATGGGTTTGTTGAGGGTCACCAAGATGGATGATATTTCCAAAAACAAAAGCGGTCATTCAGACACAACACAGCTGTTGTGGCAAACTTACAAGACTTTGCAGTGTTGTGACATCTCTGAAGTCTGTTTCATCACCCTTTTCTAACCACAATGTAGTGAGGAACAAGCTGTACCCAGCGTGACACTGGGCAGTGTTACACTTAATGGAAGGTCCCCCCTCAATATACTTCACTTTGTGTACTTCTACTGGCAGAAATAAATCAACAAATAATATGACCCATGAATTTCTAGAGCTCAAACTCGACACTGCACTTCTGTGGTTCTTCAGCCGTACGTCTGCCTGGTGTGAAGTCTATCGGATGAGCGGTTATCAAAAAAAATCAAAGGATAGACATACTTACTGTACATACATACAAACAGAGACTCCTTCCATTATAGTTGGATCATGACATGTAAAACTATCCAGCCTTTCATAATAAAAAAATCACAGCAAAGATTACAAAAACAAACATAATTTGTGCAGCAGAACATATTTATTTTCTTTTCTTGAAGTTATTAATCGGCTTGTGACCCCTTCAAGTTACACTACGACCCCTTTGAGGGTCCTGAACCTCAGGCTGGGAACCGCTGACATTGAGGCGCCCAGATTTATAACCATTGTTTGCAAACTGAAAGATTATTCCTTCCTTCTGGTATATTTACATTTGAAAATTAGGGGGGTGACGTCATTCATTGGAAAATGATTGCAGGCAATGCTCCATTGTCACAGAGGGCTATCTGTTCAGCTAGACTCGCCTTCACTGTGGACAGTGAAAAAGGGTCAGAAGCAGCTCTTTTTTGCAGCCAGTTAAATAAGCATCAAATCAGACTTGAAGCAAAGACTGAATGTCCTACTTTGATAAACAGGTAGTTTGGTTTCGGACAGACGGGGAGATGTGACAGACAAAATAGATGGCAACTGGTGTACAATCAGGATTCATTTGTCGGCTTGGAATGACGCAGAGGATTGTCGACGGCAACATTTAAAGTTAATTTCTCATGCTGATATTATTGAGGATGTTATTAGAAAGTATGAGTGATTGTGTACTTTACATGCAGAGCTGCTCTGTTAAAGGAACATTGCAACTTTAAACATTCAGACAGGAATTAGTCTGTCATAACATCTCTGATGTCATCCTCGCCTCTTGTGTCCTTTTGTTATTGGTGTGAGCATTTTTTCCTCTCAGTTTGACTGACATTTTTATGTATTGAGTGCTTGTACATAATCTGTGGCTAAATGACCTGCAGTAAATTAGTATTTTACACATCAGGTTAAAAAACACATACAGTTACTTGAATTACAAATTATTGTATTACCTGCTCACCCTCATGCCGATGGAAGGTTGGGTGAAGTGTTTTAATCCACAAAATACTGCTGGAGTTTTACAGAAAGGAGGAGTTGCAATAATCGTCCAAACAAGTGAAGTGAATGGTGACCGGGATTCAAATGTTAAAAAATACATAATAAAACCATAACATGCCTCCACACTGCTCATCCCAAGTAATCTAAGTGTCCTGAAGCCTCGACACGACAAGTTGTTTTTAAAACCGTCAGTGATGTCATGGTTTTAGCCTCACTGTTCACTGTAGCCTGTAGCTCCTAACATGGTAAACAAAAACCTGTATTTACATGCTATCAGGAAGTCTGATGCCGGCAGCAGACACCAGACTTGCCCTCCAATTAATCCTGCAGATAGGCAGGCTGTCCTTGGTCCCTCCTAGAGCTGCTGCCCGAGCATCAGACTGTGTGCGCGCACATGAATGTGGTTCCCTTCCACAGCTACATGCTACAATGAACAGTGAGGCTAAATACATGGTATCAGTGACATTTTTTAAACAGCTTGGTATGTTAAGGCTTTAGTACACTTTGATTACTTCAGACAAGCGGTATTAAAGGGACAGTTCACCCAAACATGAAAATTCAGTCATTATCTACTCACACTCATACAGATAGAAGGGTGGGTGATAGTTTTCAGATCACGAAACACTGTTGTTGTTTCAGAGGAAAAAGGTTTACGGTTATCTCCCAAACAATCGAAGCAAATGGTGGCCATTTAAATGCAAATAAAATGCATAATAAAAACATGAAATACCTCCATATTGCTCATGCAAACTAATACAAGTGTCCTGAATCCCAGATGTGCAATGTTGCTTTAAAAAACATCACTGACACCATGTTTTTAGCCTTACATGTATGCCATATTTTTGCATATGTGAACAAGGCTCCCATATTAGAATCTACAGGCTACAGTAAACAATAAGACAAAAAACATGGAGTCTGTGACGTTCTTTAAAACAACATGGCATGTTAGG
>JAPZDX010000020.1:15614196-15626225 GCA_029783625.1 Naso annulatus | reverse complement strand
TGATTCTTTCCATCGATTTAGGGTTTTTTAAGTTTTTCCTCACCCGGTGAGAGGGTCTAAGGACAGAGGATGTCACGTCTGTGCAGTTTGTGAAGCCCCCGAAGACAAATTGCAATTTGTCATTTTGGGCTATACAAAAATTAATTTGATTGATTGAAAATAAAATAACTGGATTTTGACACATGGCTTACCTTTAAGACACTGTCCCCCTGCCCCCAATCCCCACCCCCAGCAGCTCCATCTTCGGCCACTGTGATAAAATTTCACCTTACCTGCAGTTCCTTGTTTCCCATGGCCATTCACTGGTTTTGCAACATTCACATTTGCAGGAATAAAAAGATGATCGATCCGTGGGTCTAATTTATCTTTTTTTTTTTTTTTTTTTTTTTACCACAGTCAGTTTTTTTCACATGCAACATTAAAGGACACCACTAAAAGTTCTATTATTTTTGTTCATTTTATTAAAACATTTTCATTTATAATATATGACAAATATTCAGACTAGTCTACGTTTTTTTCCGTTATCAAACCATAAAACGGTTACCTACTGTCCAGCACAGAGTATTACATTTAACTCAAAAAGAACAAGGAGGGTTGGAACATGAGAAATCAATACTGTATTAAAGTTTTTTTTATATGCTGCAGTTTACTTAATCTGGATCAGGATGCACACTTCTTCAAACTGTTGTGTTCCTGCAATATATTATATCATTTTCCATTGACCCTTCACTCTGCATCTCGTATTATATGATGAGTAACATGTTATTCCTTGATATAATACCAGCCAAGTATCACCACACCATTTACTTAAAATGGCATAGAGTACAGAAAACTACATGCTGATTAACACTGATGAAGTTGTCAAGCAGCAGCACACAAGGACATCTTAATTTTTACGTTTTAATGCCCAAGCATGATGCTTGCCATGTATGGACCATAAAGTGTGATATTTACAACACAGTACTACGATACTTAAAAATTGCTGGTGTCACAATTATTGTAAAGGGCCTTGCAATAAAAATAGTGTTGAATAATTAACTAGAATCATGTCAGTTTTGGCACAGGTAGCGTGCTACTCTAATAGGGAGTGCAGCTTTACAATTGAGCAATATGTAAACAACATTTTGCAATTTTTTGTGTCGTGTCGTGTATCCCTCCCTTAGGAATGCCAAGCATACTGCTCTTTTCTTCCCTCTGCTGTTTGACCATACCACGAGGGACGAACTTTTACAAAAGGAGTGAGGAACAACAGGGAAATTTTCCAGAACATGGAAGGGCATCAGTAGTCATAGGCTGCAAGACAGAAACAGAAGAGCAGTTATCCTTCTCTGCCACTCAGCTTGAGTTCACGAGGAAGAGGAGCATGCGGTCCACTTCATGGAGAGGAGGTATCATGCAGGCATGCAATCACACCAAGGTGGTCTTACTTTCTATTGTGAGGATGCAGGTACTTGCTGCTGTGCCTCTACTGTTCACAGCCTTGCACATGTACTCTCCTTCGTCCTCTGGGAAGGTCTCTGGCAGGTAGAGGCAGTACGTCTCTCCTCTCTCTATATACTGATAGTCCTCACAGTCCTGGAGCATCTCTCCCTCAAACCACCAGGTCACCTCTGGTTTGGGCTCCCCAGTGATCTTGACGGTGAACCGCACAGGCTCCGAGTCCACCACCGATTGATTTTTAAGGGGCTTCTTAAACCACGGAGCCCCCGACCTGGCATGTTCTTCCTCATCTTCATAAGCTGCAGAGCCGTTGATGATGCTCCCCTCGTCCTCCACGTCATCCTCCCTCTTCTGCAAACAGAAGGCAAACAAAACTCACAAACTGGGGCCAGGGTCAAAGCAACCTGGAACCAAAGTCCTACTAGCTGTCATGCAGAAGCAATGATCTTGCATATATGGTCATGAATGTGGGAGATTTACTTTTTGGAGGGCGGCATCAATCTCTTGCTGCTCAAACTGCATCCTCTGCAGCTTCTGCTCCTCTATCCTCCTCCGCTCCTCATCTTCTCTTGCTTTGGCCATTTGTTCAAATCGGGCTCGCATGTCCACCTTCTGTTTGAATGGTGACTCCTCAGCCCTCACTGGAGTTGTTTCTCTTTCGTCACCCTCCTGGAAAACACAGCTATTTCAACATGTGACACTGAGAAAAAACTTTTCATCAGTATGAAAAATGAAGCAATATTACAAATTTAGTTCATGACAGGTTTCAAGATTTTCACCTGTATACCATGATCATGCACTTACCTCTTGGAACCTCTCAGCTTCTCTCTCTTTAATTTCATCATCAATGGCCTTCCTCCGTGCCCTCTCCATCTCAATCTTTTTCTGAATTTCTTCTTCAGTCAGCTGCTTGATCTTCTCAAATTTGGACTTGAGGTTCTTGGCCTGGATGGAGCCGGTCCGCTTGAGCTTGGTCAGTTCTTCGTACTCTTTGCTTACGACATCTGAGCTTTCATTCACATCGTCCTGTGTGGTTGAAGTCAATTTATTTTACATTTGTTTACATTTACATTTACATTTGTGATTGCAAAAAAATTATCACTATCATTATTATTCATACTCTTGGAGGAAACAAGTGCTTTATTCTTGGGCATAGTTGGCTGAGAAAGTAAGTGATGAATATGATGGCAATGGACGTGTTCATCTGTTCCTGACTGACCTCGCCCATCTCTTGTCTGAGTTGTTCGAATTCCTGCTTCTCCTGCTCCATTTTCTTCTTGCGTTCCTCTGCCTTGCGTCTCCTCTCAGCCTCCTCCTTCTCTTTCAGTAGCTCCTCAAAGTTGATCTCCAGTTTTCTGGGGTGCAGTGCCTCCTGAGATTCACTCTTCACCATCCCTTCTTCATCATCTAGTACCTACACACAAATTACACATGAAAGCAGAGATTCCTTTTAGGTCGTGAACTAACTGACCGCGTCAAGTATTATGTCCAGCAGATTTGGGGGGGTCACTAATTACAAGTAATCTGATTACTGTAATCAGATTACATTTGTCTGTAATGCAATAATGTCAGGCATTACTCCTGCTAATTCAGTAATCACATTACAATTACTAATCAAACAATTATCTAGTTACCTGCATTACTTTAAGTTCTTCAGCTACCCTGTTTTCACAACTTTGCTGTATTGACGAGCATAAAAGAGAGATTTTATGTTTGTCCTTTATCATCCTTATTAGAATCAGGTTTTGTGCTGATGTGGGCATATGTAAATTTTAACTTTATACGGAGTGATAATTGAGTAATGCAAAAGTAATGTAATTAGTGGTTTAACAAATCACATTCACAAATGAGTGATTAAGTAACACTATCCTTTTCCTTTTTGAGTAACTACCCTGTACACTGATTCCAAGGTTGTAACACAGTTGCTGTTGGCTTCACTTTATAATATAGCAAAGCAGTTTAAGTTCAACAACTTACCCAACATTAAAACGGAAAAAGACAGCTAAAACAAAGCAGAAGCCATTCTTACTGATACAAATTTGAATACAAGATGCATCTAAATAACAAACACATCAGCAGCAGCAGTGGACCTTTGTGCTCTTGTGCTTATAGGGAATAAATTTATGATAGCTTACTGTATAAGCAATGTTCTATATATTTGAAATGGAAAATATCTTACTGTTTCATCTCCATATGCAGACCTTTCCTGATCCAGGCCAGGGCTCTTAAAGAATTTAGACAAGGGATCAGCAACGTACCATTTGAGCCCATCTGTATTATATAGAATAACAAATATGAATAATTTTTCATCCAATCACAATCTTACTGCGGAGAACATTAGAAAGTCGGGTTGAAGTGGTAAAGCAGGTATTTTCCTTTGATGCAAATATTGCTTGGCAATAACTTATTTGTTCATAGAATTATTTAACTAACACTTTCATAAACTCATACATAAAAGCATTTAAAGTGTATGTATGTGCTGTGAATGTGTGTTAGGGCAAGGTATAGTCATAATTTATCATATTACGTGTTAACATGCCTTTCTAAAAGCTCAGCATCAGTGAAGTAAGCCAAAGCCTGAGAAACATAATAACTACCATTTTCTGACATGCTAATAATCATGCGGAGAGTAATTTTTGGTAACTGAGTCACATAGACTCACCATGCTTTTGCGGGCCTCAGCAAAGAGCCTCTTCTCCTCCTCCAGTCTCCTCTTGGCCTCCTCCTCTGCCTTCCTCTGCTCCTCCTCTCTCCTTTGGCGTTCCAGATCCTCAAAACTGGCACATATCTTCCCGGGTTTACTGCCCTCCAGGTTCAGCAGAGCCATTAGCACCTCATCATCTTCATCTACAAGCTGAGTAAGAACACAGCAAAGTAAGCATTGTGGATAAGAAGTGGCTAAAGGTTTGGCTAGTGGCTAAAGCGGCTAATGGTAATTATCGTAAGCCAGTTTCGTGCGACCTTTAAAATGAGGCTATTTGTGGGAGAATGTTTGCACTAACGGCTACTAGTTTAGATGAAAACTATCCAAAGAAATACATTAACATTTTGGATGGAAAGTTTTTTGGTAGAGAGTCAGATGAAAAGCTTTACTCTATTCTCAAATCTGTCGAAGCTAAAGCCAGAGGCCAGTTAAATTAGCTTAGCACAAAGATGGGAAACAGCTAGCCTGGCTAATAAAATCCACCTCGCAGCACCTCTAAAGCTGACAAATAACACAATACATAAAATTTATTTATTCTGTAGAAAACCGAAGTACCAATCAACAACTTTTTAGGTAATTTTTTGGCTCTGAGCAGTGCGAGCAACTAATGCAGATACCAAAGTTACAGCTTTCAGCCCAGAAACAGTCGGGCACATAGTCCCATATAAAGTGCAGAATTTGTCATTTTTTTCTTAGATTTTTGTACGATTTTGTTCGATTTTTTTCAATGACATATAACTTATCGATTTGTGAGTTTAGATGTGCTCGTGGGTGGATTTTCTCTCTTTTAGACAGAGCAGAGTGAGCTGATTCCACCTTTCCCAGTGCAAAGCCAACCGGCTGCTGGCTGTAGCCTTGTATTTAGCATAAAGATACATTGCAAAAGTGATATCATCATCTTATGAATAAGCTTATTTCTTTAGATGTCTAATTATTGATTACATTTAAAGGCTAAAATAAATACATCAATAGCTTGAGCTGTTAGCTATATCATATAACACATGAGGGATAGTAAAATATCTTACATGTGTTAAAATATTTTTGAAGCATGTTGGTGTTTGTTGATGTTTTGAGGATTTGCCTACCATTCCCAGCCTGGCCTCCTCAAAAGCTTTCTTCTCCTCTATCAGGCGGCGTTTAGCTTCCTCCTCAGCTTGCCTCTTTCTGTGCTCCTGCCTTTCCTTCTCCAACTCCTCAAATGACATCTTCAGCTTTCCAGGAGTCGCCTGCACTTTCTCTGAAGGCTTCTCTTCTTCATCCTGAATCCAAATGAGCGTGAAAATAGAACAAACCTTTGTTTCACTAAGCTGGCTGCAAGAAGCCAAAATCAAGAGCTTATTTGGGATTGATGTAAGCAAAAATATTTATTTTGTCATATTGCTACCTGATCAACAACGGAGCGTCGCTTGGCGTCCCTGAAGGAGCGCCTGTTTTCATCGTATCGTCTCTTCTTCTCCTCCTCTGCCTTCTTCTGCAGTTCCTCCTCTCGACTCTTCTCCATGTCTTCAAAGTTCATCTTGATTTTGCCTGGAGGTCGTGACGACTTGGCTGGAACAACCCGTACCAGGATTGTGTCATCTCCTTCCTAAAGGGGTTTGATATTGTAAGATTATCCAAGGCATTACAAAAAGGTATTTCAGCTGTTATCATGAAGCATACTCATTAAATAAATATGTGATGAAAAATGAAGTCATAGTTTGACAGTGGTGGAAAGAAACTAAGTAGTTTTTTTCAGTTTGTCCATTTTACACAGATATTCCATTAATGAACATATGATAAGCTTATGAAATACATTTTACTTTGAAATATTAACTCAGTGGTTCCAAATCTTTCCATGCTAGTTTCAGAAATGGACAATATCAGCTTTGAACAGTTATCTACTACTATCTCTGTCTCAGCCGGGCAGGTGAGCGAGGGCATGTAGGCAGCACTACAGCATGAAGGGGTGGGATGCTGAATTCAAATGTGACGGAGAAAGATGACTGCACAAAGGTCGATACTGTCCATTTTCTATATTTCATTGCCCGAAAACAGAAATAGCGCAAAAGTTATTAACGTCAAGCTTCCTGCATAATCACTCAAAGAGTTGAACTGAAAAAGAAACATTTAACTTGTTTACTTCTCGCTTTGGCCTCGAACTTATCAATCAACTCTTGCATGAAAATAAACAATGTCTGACTTGGGCCCTTTGTCACATTTCAGAGTTGTTTAGCAGATCTGCCAAGTAGAAATTTGCCCTTAAAGCTTCTTAGATGTTTTATCACAGAGAAAGAAACAAAGATAAATGAAAAGTGATAAAAAATTATTTTGGAAAATAATTTTGCTACTAAAACTTTTTTTTTAATTCAAAAGAAGTTTTGAATGCGTGACCTACAGTACACTTCTAATGGAGTTTCTTTTGCATCATCATACAAATACTTGTAATCGATCTGAATACTTTCACAGCCACTCAGGCTTGAGCTTTAGTAAACTGCGTGACACACTAACACCTCATTGGTACTGCGGAGCTGAAAACAAATTCAGGTCAGTCTCAGTGCATGCCCACATACAGACAAGAATAAAGACGTGGGTGGGAAAGGGGCAACTCTATTGGCCCAATGTCACCAGTTGCAGTAGGTCAGAGTATGGTCGACAGGGCTAAGATAACAGGGTCTAATTCGGTCACAGTAAGGAGGTCTAGCACTACTTTGGTCTCTGGAAGGTGTGGGAAACAGTTGCCAGTCACATGCTGTCTACACCTGGCAGCGCCGTTAGTGTGCCTGTTCCATTTGTTTCTAGATCATCAAGTCAGCGCTCCAATACAATAAGCAGGTCAGACATTACTGGATGTCTGGTAAACCGTTCTACATCTCCTGTTTTTTTTTCATAGAAGGGCAACAAAACAAGCAATAGGACTAGATCTGTCTGTATAATTACTTTATATCAGATCTGAAGAAAATAAAAACACTTCAGTTAGTTAGATCATATATTTTTGCCATTAGTCAATCTTAAGAAAAAAGTATGTTTGCAGAGAATAATATTCATTTTTTCTGCATCTAGGATTTTAGAAATACTGTAATAATGGATCAGCGGCCCAAATCAGCCCTGACAGTATCAGAAAGACTGGATTTTCACTGGTAGCTTCTCAGTTCTGTTTTCTGCAAGTTTTATTTTAAGTTCTATTACAGGATCGTACCACTGTTACTACACATTGTTGTCCTTTGTTAACATCGGCCACATCTGATACATAAACCCCTCGCATTTTTCCCAAAATAGCTTTATCTGTGCAAATTTTGTTTGTTTACATTTTGTCAACAAATGAACTGATGTCCAGTAAACCTTACCCAGCAACTTTATCGTGTCCTATAGTGCTTCTATACCCTGTTTCAACATGAATAGTGGTGAAAAGGCTTTAAAATGCAGGCTGAGATCTACTGAAGTATACACGGTCAAATTTTACCAATATTTGTAGAAGATAGGGCCAATCTCTGCTAATGGTTAGAAGTCAAAAAATAGACTTCATGTCTATATTAAATTAAATGTCTCACAAATTTGTCTCTATTTCCCCCATAACTGTTCTTTTCATGAAACATCCAACTAAATTGTTAGGAAATCCTAGACCCATAAAATAAAACGTTTCAGGTTTATTCCTCAACATGAGTTTTAATTGCGGTTCAACCCGTTCCAACCTCATCCATTTTAATTACAGATTGTATTTTCTAAATTATGGGGGAAAACCAAGAAATTTAACCCCTAAAATACAGAAGGCATGACCTCAGTTCCCTCAGTGGTAGTTGCAGCCCTGATCACTACAGCTTTAAAAACATCTTCAGAATAAAAAGTTAAATGAAATCACTACCATTACAACCTGTTAAAGAGTTTATTATAGCCGTTGTATATATACAGCACTGTTAGCCTCATTATATGTTTGACCGTCACTGCACTAGAGCAGAATTAGGGCGTAGAAGTAGCAGGTAATTGCCTGTAATTGCCTTTCTGGCACAAGAATACTTGCGTAATCATTCCCAAGAACTGCACCATCTGAAGGTAAAATATTCCTCAAACCTCCCTTCAAGGCTTCTATCTTTATTGTACTAATTGGAAACGTTCATATGATTTACATTACATCATTTTCCAAACCACCACGAATCTTACGCAGAAGATAAAATAAATGCAGTGGATTTCCCATGAGTTCACACGCTGGTCATGCCAACAACGCTACTGGTGATTTCAGACCTCTATCCAGCCTCTGCCAACTGTTTGGATCTCAAATGCCACTTAAAATAACTCATCCGAGTGGCGGCTGAGGATTACCTGAATCATTACAGGTTCAAGTACCTTTTCATCAGAAAGGCACTGCTGAACTATCTAGACACGCTGTCCCGCTCCTCGTGAGTGGTGAGACCTCAGGTTTACTTACCTCAGCTGCCTTCTGAGCCAATTCCTTCTTTATTTTGGCTTTTTCCATCTTGTCCTGGGCTTCCCTCTTCTTCCTCTCTTCCTCCATCCTCTTCCTCTCTTCCTCCTGTCTTTGTTTTTCCATTTCTGCAAATTTCCCCTTCACACTTCCTGAGGAATTCACAGGGCAAAGCACAAACCTTCAGTCTCCTCTTCTTCCCACGTCACTCACATCACGATTTACTCAGCTGTAAATCAACCTTTCCTCCCCTTTGCATGTCTTTGTGCGTCTTACCTGTGATTTTGGGGACGTAGGATTTTTCCACCTTTGCAGGCTTCACCTCTTCTTCCTCATCACTGGAGGCGAGTAGTTCTTTTATCTGTGGAGGATCAGATGGAGAGCGGTGGTCAGGTTACGGTTTAGCTGGGATCATCTCCTTTGCCACTCAGGAGCCATGCTGGTCCCAGCAAGAACAAGGGCTTAATCCCTGCTAATAGCTGGATCATGTGACCTGTAGATGGACCTCTGATTGGGCCTTCCTGTTCTGGCACAGATAGGAGATGAGCGTAGGTGTCTGAGCTTGGCCAGCTATGGCACGGCTGTACACAGGGAGGTTATTCTGTCTCACTGAGTATCACTGATAATCCACTCACACAACACCGTATTTCACCAAAGTGGATCCAGAAGAAAGTCTGTCTTAATCTGAAATATTGATCACAATTAATCCCCTTTAAATTGTGCACACATAGCTTCTCAGTTAGTCAAATATTTTGCTACACACTGTATGTCAATATTATCTACATGTAAATCTGTTTCACCTGATGAAATATCGAAATCCAAGACAGTCTTTGCATGGCTCACCATTCCATGTGCATCATTTGATTCTAGAGCTGCAACTAAAAATCATTTTCATGACTACAACCGTATGTCAGTTTTACGATTATTTGATAAGGGAGCCCAAGGTAATGTTTTCAGAGGTCATTTTCTTGTCTGAGTGATCGTCTGCAATGTTACAAAAAACAGAGAAAAGCAGCAAAACATCCCAGCAGCTGGAGCCAGATAGTTCTGGTGTTTTTCTTTTAAAATTGGATTAATCCATCAACGAGCAAAAGAGAACTCCACTGATTTAGTGTCTTAGTTCCACAACATTGTTGAGGGACTGTTTAAAAAAACCAAGAGTGGTCAAAATTGATGCAACATGAAAACAACAGAAGAAGAGACTTTTTAAAATGCATTTTTCCCTCTCTCAAAACCCGGCACCTACATCAACCACAATGCAACTTGACTGCCAAGAGTTCACTCAGAAAATCTCTTGTGCACATTTATGCTAACAGAAGCTAATGTAGCCTACCTTTGAGCCGCAGCCTCAGACAGAAATTAGGAGCAGGTTACAGGTACAGGTGTGTTAAAGGTCACTTCTCTCTGACCTACACCAACAGATTAATTAAGCATTTTTTAAAATGTTGTCCTCAGGAACAAAAGGCTTAAAATAACTTTTGTGACATATGAAGTAGCCTTCTATAACACCTGCAAACAGACTTTGAAATGCAAAGCTGATGGAAGTTAACTGCTTTAGCATTACTTCACAGTTTCCTTCATTCTGCCTTGTGTATTTGGTGAGTGTAAAATTTGGGATCTGGGGGAAAAAAAGGATAAAATTCATTGATTTGAAGAGCGCCTTGCTGCATGGATGACATGCATTTAAACTTGTGCAAGATCTAGTAGGATTCAGTGTTCCTTCTACACAAAGGGTTAAGACTGCAATCTGCAGGGAAACATTTTTTTACCATCTTTTGAAGTGAAGCACAAACCAAAGTTAAATATTGCATGAAACAGTTATTATTAATTTGTTAATTTTTATCAAACACTGTGTGATGTAGAGAAGACAAGTGAATTCTCACTCCAACTGGCAGCCTCGTCACCCCGTCATGCCTCATCATGCCATGCAGGTCACAGTCGGGGGTTAGTGGGGTTATCTGTCTTTGACCTGCTGCTTCCTGCGATTCCACTCTCTCTCCTTGACGTATTGCTCCTTCCTCTTCGTCTGCTCCTCCTTGTTCCTCTGCCTGCTGCGCTCCTCCCTGGCCTTCTGCATGGTCTCAAACCTGTTTGTCACGTCTCCCTTTTCTTTGTTCAGCTTTGGCACGTAGCTTCTGGCCACCAGCTTTCTGGATCGGAGCAGTTTCTGAGGTTTCGCAGTGAAAAGGAAGATAAAATTATTTGTGCAGCAGGGGCGAATGGTTTCCGTAAAGGGGTCACATTCAACTTCTCATCACTTATGATTTGAAATTCCTCACTCACCTCTTTCTTAATTGCTAAATCAGAAATATGCTGGTCTTCCTTAGCGTCAGGTTGTGCAGCTTCCTTCGTCTCCGTGTCCTGCGCTACACCGTTGACAGCCTCTGATATTCCATCTTTGTGTTCCACACCATTTATGTGTGTCTTGTCTGTCTTAACACTCGCTTTGTCATTCACTTGGCAAGACTTTTCATCCTCCGTGTGTGAGGTCTTTTTGTTTTTCTTCTCTGCAGCATCATCTTTCTCGTGTGTCTCATCATCATTCTGGCTTTCAGCATCACTCATGGCGTGTTCATCTTCATTTGTGACCTTATCCACGTCGTGGGCGACTACGGCTGCAACCTGCGCCACCTCAGTCATGTTGGAATCACAATGACAAGTTGACAAACAGGCTCTGTTGAAATGTTACCTGCAAAGAGAAGGAAGGGCTCATATGTTAACTGTTTTGAGCATTACACACAAATGGTTGACTGACAAGTTGCTTTAAATATCACAAAAGTTTCAGCAGAAGTTTGACCATGTAACAAACAATCACAGTCATTGAATTATCAGATAAATTTCTTTCAAAATTAAGTATCTGTGCCCTTGAGTATGTTCATAAGTTCTTGACCAGCGCTGCAAAAAATGAAAAGACTTTTTTTGAAATAAATAAAACAAATACATTGGCGATGTGTTTATTATTTACTCCAGGATCCAACAGGAGCATTCCCTGGCTGTAACTTGAATTTTTTAGTGGTCTTTGAACAGCTTTAAACAGTCAAGATGGCTGACAAGTTTCACTTCTTTTAGCAAAAAATGGTCACTTTGAAAGTCTGTCAGTGATCAAATGATTTAGTGTTCGCTTAACTTGTATAAATGTCTTTCTGCAGAATAATTTTAGATCACTAATCATAATTTGTCATATTTAATTTTTCCATCTGAATATCCATCAACCATTCTAAAGCCATTTGAAATGTTCAACTCTTAACTTTTCCCAGTTTATTTACGGTTCTGTTACAAGACTTTTTTTGTTAAGTCTTGTGCTGGGATTCAAATGTGCCACAGGCTCTTCTCAACAAGTTGCTCCACTACCCTGTATATTGAGAAAGAGCTCACTGATCTCTATTTATAGCCCGCTTGAGGGTGCAGGACATGTGATCATGGCTATTTCTGATGAGTGATAGGCAGTTGGACAGAGCTCAAGTCGGCACCCACATGTCGCCCAGATCG
>JAPZDX010000020.1:15554188-15564350 GCA_029783625.1 Naso annulatus | reverse complement strand
ATTTTCTAATAATAAACAGAAACCATGAGAGCACTTAGAGTTAAGTGAAACACAAAAGTCGTGCCTGAACAACAAAAAAAGCTAATGGTGGAGTAGGACAATCATTCTCCGTGGGCTTGTCACTGAAGGAGAACCTTATAGTTTATATAATTATATAGTGATTATAGCTGCTTTAAAAGCTAAAATTCTGCACATGCAACTTTTGCTCCTACATTTCAGGGTTCCATGGGTAATGACAAGACAACATATGTTGTAATTTATTTATTTTTACAAAGTTTTACAGATGCACACGTCTCTACCTGCTTGAGTCTTCTCTTCCACCTGAACTGCTCCAGTAATTCTGCAACAAAGACAAATAAAATCTGTAAACTGCACAGAAATGCAAAATATGACACGTGCTGATGTGGCCAGCAGGTGTCGCTGTTGGTTGAAAGACAGTAATGTGGGGAATCTGTGCCAGACACCTGTTACCCTGCTTTGAGTCAGCCAGGCAGCAGGGGCACATTATTGGTTTACACACCCAGCAGAAGATCTGCTTTGCATCAGAAACATGTGGACTACTTTAAAGATAACTGCCCATTAAAGTTCACAATTTCTCTTCATTTCCAAGAAAAACCACAAATTAAAGGGCACTAGTCTGTCATTAGATACTCACAGTCTGCTCTGAGTTTGTAGATATACATGGAAAATGAAGAGATTTGGGATAAGGTTGTGTTCCACTAACTCACCCCTTCAGTAAAGTCCACACCCATGGTTTTACTGCCGATCAGAAGGAGCTCCAGTTCCTGTTTGTGCCTCCTCAGGTACCATGCAACTTCCTGCAAACGCAAACACAACACAGGTTTATGGTGAACAGTTTCCTGAGATTGTTAGGCAAATGTGCCCATGTTTGTACTTGAGAGAAGTTTATAGGTGGAAAATAACTCATCACTTATCTCACAGCATCGTAAAGAAGTGCTTGATAATCCTTTTAAACCTTTCTTTACGGAGCTTTGTTTTTCGTGTGTGATCACAAACATTCCCATTTTCTCTTCTTTGTACCGTGGTGTCAAAGCTGGCTGACACACTTTGCATGCCTGCACTGTTGTCACGCTGACACTTTGAGCAGAGAAAAAAGTATTAACGGTTCAACATCTTCCTTTCATGTATTAAAGCTCCTTGCCTTAATTAATTAAAACTCAAAAAAGTGACAGCGTGCTCCTGTCATGACTCTTTAAGCAGCCAAACACACCCAGAGGGAGAATGAGTTTCTCTTTCCCTCAGCTCTCCTCGCCTCAGTGCCACAACTAATGAAGTGTGATGGCCTCTCTCTTTCTTCGTGCCCTCTCACAGGGACGGCTTTACTACTGTTTTAGGCCTGGAGTAAAAACTCAAATGGAAGAAAATCTGTTGCTTCTCAAGCCTGAAGTAATACACTAGGAACTGAAGCCTGAGAGGTATCATGGTAGAAAGAAAATAACATAAACATTAATTCATTTTGATGCGTAAACATAAACATTTTTGATGAACTTTTGGTAATTTCAGGCTTTGTGGCTGGATGAATTTCTGCAAAACATTTTAAAATGAAAAATTCAATTTGTCAACACCCTCTGGTGGACAAAAAAGTTACAGTAATAGTCTTTGCATCTGAAGCATTTCTTTGCTTAATTTTCTTCTAAATTATCAGCCGATAAACAACACACCAATACTAATACATACACATAGTAATAACTGATTTATCGGTCTATTTGTAACTGCGCATCTTTGACGTAAAGAAACATAATATTCAAAGTACATTTTTATGTATAAATGGGCTTTAAAACTACATACAGTCCTGTTTTTTTATATATATTTTTTCTGTCTGAGTAAGGGGAAAGTGGTATGAGTTTGGGATTCCAGAGGGAGGCAGGGAGGCCATGATGCCGAGCTTTATGAGACTTGGCCATCTAGTAGTGATTTTCTAGATGTGGTTAAAATAAGAGAAGCCCTTTTTTTTCCCCGCGAAATTAATGAAAACAACCCCCAAGTTGTTGCAAAGGCTTCTGTGTGCACTCTGACATGACTTTTCCTCCTCCTCCAATGTTCCTGAAAGGCCAGATTCTTTGGCAGGGAGGCAAGTCGGGCCTGGCACTGAGATCTAGGGTTCTGTAAATGAGCTCCTCGAGGCTTGAGGGAGCGAGGACGCAGAGACGCAGAGAGGCGATCTGTCGGCCAACGGCTGTACTGTAAACTGACGGGACTGGAAAGACTCGAGGGCTAGAAAAATGTAAGCTATGAGTAGGAAAACATGAGCATGAGCTGCAATACGTCTGCTCTCAGTCACTCTTTATCTCCCACACACACACACATGTAATGTCAGCCGCAAACACTCACACATTCACACAGTCCTGCTGGGAACCTGGCTCGCTCTAATGAGTACCAGGCTTTCTAGGAAACAAGGTTGTGCATTTGGGACCTAAGCAAGGCGCTGCTTGGCTTTTCCAAGCAGCTGATCAGAGTTTAGGAAGGACAAATTTCTCAGTGCTGAAGTAGCTGATGGGTAGCCAGACTTAAGAAATTTTATTTTCACTGGTGGGCAGACATTCTGACTTTATTATGAATGCCACAGGGTGAGGAAACAATAAAATGAAGGAATGGAGGAAAAAAAAATGTGTTGTTGTAAACACATTGACGAAGAAAAATGTGCTTAATGCTTCCAGCTGGAAGGAGAATATATACAAGTGAAAAGCAAACTTTAAGTGGACATTGCTGCCAAGCTGCGAGTCGCAAGTTCAGCCAAGAAATACACCGAGCGACCGCCCGCCTCCCGTCACTCAAATCCACGTTTTCCTCTCCAGTCTCTTTCCCTGCAGGTCTTCCTCTCTTTCCTCTTCCTCCACACTCCTGCTCATGTTATTGTAAAACTCTCTCCACTCATTTTTTCCAGTCTTTAGGTAATTATCAACATCTTCTTCAAAAGCCTTGTACATGACGTCAAACACAAAATGCTCGTCTTACATTACAGCAGTTCCAGTGTCATTAGATTAGTTCTCCTATAAGCCGCAGTTATACTTGCTTTAACTATATGTATCCTGCTTTTGTTTGAAACATTGGTTGCGCATGTCCTCAGAAGCATGTGTGCAAAACACAAGGTACCATGAACAAAAGGGGCAGTATGAAGATGAAAGCAGACACTCGTCTTTGAAAGATGCCTGATTAATTTGTGGCAATGGCAAACTGAAAATGCTAGTCTAACTGGATATAGACTATGCGTAAGTCTTACAACCTTTGCTTAATGTTTTACTTCTCCTTTTGTTTCTTCTTACTTTGTGTATGCCTTTGTTTAACCCTTATTTAGAACTGTCTAAAACTCTAGTGCTGAAAGTACACTCTGAATAGTTTAAGTTATTATTGTGGCTCTTAAATATCATTTTTCTTTCTCATTCTAAACTCTTTCTTTATTCATTTAGTCACTTCAAGGAGAGCAATTATGCTTTTCTGTCTTTTCTGACCTATAAATGCCGTTACAATGTGAGATACTCGGGTTAAACGATGCCACAACGTCACATAATGAGACACATTTGGAATTGAGCCCTGCAGGCTGTTTCTGTTGGCTCTGCATCATTTGCTTCAGGAAGTTTTTTATTAACTCTGTTTTTACACCAATGCGTGCTGGACTTCCCTATGTGGGCATGCCCGGACATGCCAGCTCCCTGCACACAGGGCTGTGCCTGCCCCCTCCCCTGTTTTGCTCTATGCTTCACGGATGACGGAAAGTTGTTTAATATGCCACCAACACAGTGTTTTTGTTTCTTTTTTTGGGTGAATGAAGGACAGTTAACTTTGTTTAGCTTTCCTAAAGAGGCGAGCACCACACAGAAGTTGATAGCGTTCCTGTTTCTTGGACAACAAAAGAAAAATAACTTTGCGTGGATGTATTCACGGCACATGGTTGTGTTAAAGAGTCAGAAGTTTATTCTAGAAGTCTCATTTTATCAGTGTCCTATCTGTGTTTATTTTGCATGAGTAATGGGACAAAAGGGGTTGTGAGTACAGCAAAATGTGGAATCGCACACAGAGAAGGGAAAAGGAAGGGGGGAGGCTACACAGACCGTTTTGAGAGAATGCAGAAAATAGGAGAGAGACAGAGAGCGCGGGTTGCAGTTTTGTTTTGTTTTTTGAAGATCTACGGACTTTATTGTTTGGTCAATTGTATCTAGCTGCTCTATAGGAGTCCAAAGTCAAAATCAAAGATCAAAATGAGTATAATGTCTTTAATGAAATGATTCACCTGTACTTGAAACACTGCCACAATAACCCATCCTTCCTTTAAAATATTCTCATGAAAAAAATGCTGCTTTAAGTTAAAATAAAACCCATCCGTCCACAGAACCATCCACTCTGGTATTTACGGTATCTTGACTCTCAGCCTCCAAACTGTCCCCCCCTTCCCACCCACAATATCTGCAGATTCTGACCTCTCTCGGCTTGCCATCATGTCCCAGCACCTCTCTGTAGTAATCCACGTTGTCCGTAACAAACTCATCTCCCTCGTGGAATAACAGGTAGGTCAGGGCACACCGTAGCGCTTCCTCCAGTCTGTCCACTGCAGAGAGAGACGAAAAGTGCTTGAAGTGGTTTACATATGAGCACAATTAAAAGGTAACCTGTGGAAATTTGGAGATATTTGTTTTCACGAGTGCCTGCTCATCAACAATGTAAGTAATGCAGGAAGGAGGAGACTGCAAGCTAGAAAACATGAAAGTTTGCATACAGATTAAAAAAAATAAAATGCTCTACACATGTTTCATGAGGAAGGAAATTCATTTAATGCATTACATACGGACACACACAAAGATTTCAGCAGGTGCAGAGGAGCTTCTTTCAGTTTCTACTGTTTTCTTTGGAGCAACCAGACTTTCTACTGGTCATGATCTGTGTGTGTGTGTGTGTGTGCTTTTGTGCATGTGTGCATGTGAGATGTTGAAATCAGTCTGTCACAGATGACATTCCAACATCATTACCACAATGGAGCAAAAGCTGCACTCTGGTTGACATAGTGGAAAAAACACTTGCTTGCCCGCTCGCACACACACACGCACACATGCACACAAACGTCAGAGTCAAAACATCAGTGATGAAGTGAGACGAACATACAGCAGGACTGTCCTGAACTCTCTTCATGTGCTGAGCACATCTGAAAACACACTTATTTCATACAGTCATTCAAACACAGACTCGCACACACTGAACACACACCTTCTGCACTACACTGCCGCTGCTATATGCACACACGAACACACTTTTACTAGCTTGTAAAGGCGCAGGGTTAACCAAAGACTTCCTGTCTTGGCTGAGGCCGGGGCTGCGTATCTGCTGCTGTCAGCTGTGTGTTCCCAGGTCAATACGTCACCGTGGATTTATTTAGGAAACTTGAGCAGTTAAAGCACAATGAGAGGCTGCTGAGTGACGGCAAACGTCCACTGCGGCGGTGCGGTGTTGAGCCACTGAGGAGTGTAAAACACAGCAGGCCACAGCGCTGCTGGATGCTAGAGGACTCAGATTACTGACTTGTGGCTCATGTTTACTGACATGGATTTTTATTTTGACAGTTAGCATGCTGCAGTATAATAATCAAACTTGATATAAACAAACTCAGCTCACTTTTAATAGCTTTTTTATTTTATATTTAAACATGACTCCCGATTATTGTGGATTAAAAAAAATAATACCTAAATTTTGCTTTTTGGGTGCAATGCATGATTGGACTTTGTCATATATAGAAAAATCAAGGTATATATTGTAAAAAACAATAAAAACAAACAAATAAACAAAAACTTAACGACTTGAGAAAAAAAATTACTGTAAAAGATGCCCAAAGTGCTTAGACTGATTTACAATCAAATTACAGCAGCACTGGTTTTGTCCTCTGCAATTCTACCATCTTGGCGACACAGTGGTTCAGCGGTTAGCACTGTCGCCTCATAGTAGGAGGGTCCTGGGTTTTAATCCCCGCTGGGACGGGGCCTTTCTGTGTGAAGTCTGCATGTTGTCCCAGTGTTCACACGGGTTTGCCTCACCACTAAAACATGATATACAGTAGGTCTATCTCCAGTCAGCGCTGGCTCAGAATCTGGAGTTGGTCCCTTGGTGCTGCACTGTGGCTGCCCACTGCTCTTAAAGAATGGGTTAAGTGCAGAAACTAAATTTCACTGTACACTGTACATCTGACCAGTAAAGTACCTTTATCATTTCCTGTGAATTCATTCCTTCCTTTACAATAAGCAGAAAAACTCACAGAAATACTTTATCATAAACTCAAGTTAAAAAAAAAAAAAAGTTTTCCTAGAAACATACAAACACACCCATCAGTGGCTGCTGGGCTTGAAGCCCGCTCTCTAAGTGCGTTTGCATGGACCAAAGGATCACTTGACTTACTAGAGCCACGTGCTTTTAGGTCATTAAGTTTAATCTGGTGATCTCACAACCATTCAGCAAACTGTTTCTACACAAAAGACTTTGTTGTGCTGCCAATTTCCTTGTCTAAAAGAGTTTTTTACTATTCATGAACAACGAAAGATTTGAGCCTATCTTTCTCATACACACACACACACACGCTCACACGCACACACCTGAGATTATCAACAGCAGACTGGATACACCTTTATAAAGGTTGCCCAGACAGACACACAATCACACGGAGATAATGTCATAACTCTTGTGGTTCACTGGGAACAGGGTGTGGCCATCTGTCGATTGACTCGACCTGTCTGCTGCTTTTTGTGGTCACCATGAGTTCTTGTACATGCATGTGTGTGTGTGTGTGTGTGTGCGTTTGGGTGTGTGACCCATGGGTGTATCCATCTCTTTTGTTCATAATTACACCAAGCATAATCAGATAGTTTCATGTTTGGTAACAGTTTTGAATGGCTTACCCTGGAAGTATGCAAACTGAAGGTAGTCGTAGTGCAGAGGCAGGTAGTTCTCCATGGGCGAGAGGCGGCCCGGCCGGGTGGCGAGGTCTCGAACACACTCGTGTTCACAGTGCAGCACCTGAGTGAAGTGATCTGCAACAAAAGAGTTTCAGATCATCAACATTAGTTTGACTTAGAAAGCCATTTTTTTTGTTAAATTTGGCATTTGGCTTCTTATTTGGCATATTCTGAGCGCCGGTCAAGAAGTCTTCACGGGCTGCATGTGGCCTTAAAAGGCAGGGCAAGGAGACTTTACTTATTTAGCAACATTCAGACATGAGGGAATTCAAAGTGCTCATAAGTTCTTATAAATAATAACGACTGCATGTCTGAAATCGTGTTGCCAGAGTGACACTTTATGGGATTTACAATCTATACAGAATACAACTCTCTTTAACCTCAGACTTTAGATTGGAAGAAGACAAAAACCCCTAAAATACCCTTTAATAGATGGAAAACAGAGGAAAACTCAGGTAGAGCTACAGAAGAGTCTGTCTTCCTGACTTCCCCGTCTGCACAGAGTAAACAGAAAACCTGTTGTATTGGTTGATGGCTCAGTCCCACATAGTTCAAACCAATAAATGAGGCCACTAGCTTCAATCATGTGTTTATACAGCAGTTACAGTAAGATATGCAACTACGCTGCTACGCCCACTGAGTCAGAAAACTCTGTTTCAAATTTCATGCACTAATTATTACAGAATGATCTCAGTAATCAACTCTGCTGGGATCAGCAAAGTGACATCAGCTCAGGACTGAAGGAACTCTCAGATTTACACACTTAAAAACAAGCTGAAAGTATTTAATCGCTTGTTAGCGTAACAGGTGGTCTTATGGAAGCCAGCCTCTAGCTCAGATACAAAATCATTACTCGCACTTCTTTCACGTCCGAGGAATGAAGACAACAGATGCTAACAACATATAAATCTAGATCAAAGCTACATCAACTATTTGTCTAATGCATCGATCTCCACTGCATGTGAGAGCCTGCAAGAGTGCATCTGAGTCAAGTGGCAAATATGGTTTCTTCTGCCTCTAAAATAACAAGATGGCAGTGTCCATAATGCCAATCTTGGGGATTCTGTAGACAATTTAAAGGGAAAATTCACAACTTTCATGTGGATGTCCAACCAACGTTGCTGGTAATTACGGTCAGCTGAAGCAATAAATTCCTCAGTTTGTGCGATATTGACAGAGAACACTGAGTTTTCTGAGTTGTCCTGCTCACATGGGCGTTCTTGCAGTGCCTACATGTACCAGGATGCACTACATCACAAAAAAACAGTGTTTGCTGCGTCTCCATGGTTGGTATCAGGACATCATCAGGACATTTTTTCATTTAATATTGTGTAATTTTCAATAACAAGGGGTTTTTGGTCCGCCAGAGCCAGAAAATCCTCTCAAAACAAACATGGCTCTGCTCTCCTGGAGTGCGAGGGGTAAACAGTTTGTAGTTCTTCCTGGAAACAGTGATGTCACTGGGTCTTAAAAGAACAAGAGATTTTGAAGGACATTGAAAAAAAATATTGTTTCATTTCACATTATATCCCTAATGTGGATAGATAGAGATATGGTTGAAAATCGTCTCTTTAACATGGTTTTTACTTTTATTGAGTCTTTATTTACCCACGTTTGTCCCACTGAAATCAAGGAACTCTTAAACAAGAAGACCTGGCCAAGAAATGCAGCAAAACAGAGGGAAAATTGTAAAATTAACAGGCAAGACAAAGAATTGAGTGATATTAAAATGATTGACTAAAGCATTTACACACACAACCAGGACTCAGCCTAGTTTTAACAGCCGTGTTTGGTCAGATCAGTCTGTAGAATGGTTCCTTTCCAAAGTTCAGTTTGGACTTTGGGAACAACAAATTGCAAAATGTCCACAGAACAGAGATTTTGGATATTTTGCAAGTTGTTGAGGTCAAACACAATAAAGACAGTGTATAAATCAGATGTTAAAAATTGCTCTAGAAGTGCATCAGTGATGACAAATGTCTCCTGTGTCCTGTTGTCCAGTTTTGGATTCATCTGAACGTGTATTTATGAGAAAAGCAACACAAAACATTGGAATGAGTTTGACCTTTTGAGCTGTAACAAATCAAATACAACCAATCCAACAATCCTGGCTGCTGTGAAATAAAACCAATAAATGTTATTAACAGCAACCCTTCGCAACAGCACAGTTTTTTTTTAAGTCTTTGGTATTCTTCAGGTAGTGGTGACGCTGCAGATCCTTCAAGAAGGAGAGACTTCACAGGGTGCAACATTACAATTTCTAGTGTCGAGCCAGCAGAGTGGAATTTTGCTCATATGCTTGTGTGTGTGTGTGTTTGTGTATGTTATGAGCAGGAATGCACAGTGAGGTCACTCTTGAGCAGCTGCAGCTCTTTTCGACCTCATACAGCAGAGTTTCGGTGTATTTCAGTCACTTGAAAAGTCTCAGAGGAGCAGAGATCTGCATCGTCCTGAGACAGAATCATGCAGTGCTGCAGAAATTTGCCGTTTCTAGGTCAATTTTTTATGTGAAAAAAAATCTACCAAAACACGAGGAAGTAATCCTATGAGGTCATTTCTCTTTTCTTCAACAGACCAAAAAAAGATTAGATTCCAAAAATCACACACATACATCTTGATACAAATAAACCTCATGATCACAGGCTCTACTGTAGTCGTGCTATGGAAAATAATCCTGTGATTGTAAGTAAAACAAAGCGCAGCCAAGACTAATTAGCCGTCTTCTCTGTGTTTATGCAACGGGGCCGTACGTATCTGAGACAAAGCACACTTGTCAGCAATTAAGCTGCGGCTACTGCACAAAACCAGCCTCAGTTTCCACAGAGAAAGACCCGAATCGAGTCAACAAAAGCACCACTGACCAGAGTGGATGTATATATGTGACAGTGTAATGGCGTGATTATGATCTGGTGCAGCGGATACACGCATCCCCACATCAAACACGCCTGATTCTCTGCAGGAAGAAAGTTAATGTCCTCAGACTCCTATTGGCTGCACAACATGGTACAAACTGAGTAAAATGATAACACAGAAGTTAAATGTGAGATTATTTATAAAGCTCATTAAAACTGTGTGAGTAACAGTGAGGAAATAATGCTGTGCTTCCTGTCTGCATCAGCCAGCGGCTGCTGTGCTGAGCTTTATCTGTCTTACAGTGACCTCTGTTGTTGAACTGCTCAGAAGCTTTGATTTGCTTCCTCATGATATTAACT
>JAPZDX010000020.1:15520299-15531043 GCA_029783625.1 Naso annulatus | reverse complement strand
ATAGGCTTTATAGCGTGTGTGCGTGGCTGTGCATAACGTTATTTGCCACCTCCAAAGTCAATGGGTGTCAACAGCCTCTGGTGTCATTATTTTGGGGGTCCCGGGCTGAAAAGTAGCCCAAATCTCCATTAGTCCAACACTGATTTTTAAACAAATACTTGCAAACCTAAGCCGCTCTAGTGTAATTTCTTTAGTGCTAATTAGAAAATGTTAGCATGCTGACACACACAACTAAGATGGTTAGCATGCAACATTATGGCTGCTTAACATGTCATTAGTATCATTACCATATTGCACTGATGGTATTAGCTTTTATTGCCTAAATTAAGCTTTGCAGAGCTGTTATGCTGGTTGTCATGAGGCAGTGACTAAGAACCGTTAATGATTTTTCCACCACTGGCAAATGCTAGCAACATTTTAGGGCTGGGCAATATAAAGATATTATATCGTTATCGAGATTTCAGCCGATACATATCGTCTTAAATATTGAATATTGTTATATCAGGATACGGAATGTTTTTTTCTTGATTTTAAAGCTTCATCACAGTAAAATGATGTATTTTATCATGTTAGCAGACATTTCTACTTGTTTCAATACTTTTCTTTACCCACTCAGTCATTATATCTACATTACTAATGATGAGTAGTGATTATTGATCAAAAATGGAATGTGTAAATATTTTTTAAGGTGCCAAGGGTCATCACTACAGCACTGCCACATCAGCGAGGGGATTTTATTAAAAAAAAAAAAAAAAAGAAAAAAAAAAAGTAATGTTCGATCCAGTCTCCCAGGTCTAGCATTTATAAAGTGCTTTTGATGAGATTAAAAACACTGATATACATATATAGTGTATCGAGATATCGCAATGCAATATTCCATATCACCAGCCCTAATTTGATACTCTGCAATGTAACTTTAGGACTGTTTCTGGGTAGAGGACAATGAAAAAGCCTCATAGCCTCAACTCATAAAAGCTAAAAGCAGCCTGGATCTTGACTCTGGAAAATTCTTTCCTTCTTTCTGTACAAAGACAATATATTTTATGTTTTATCTCAACAACTTATTCCTGTAAATGACTATTTTGATCTTGATGCCAGCAACATGTTAAAAACAAGTTTGGACAGGGGCAACAAAAGACTGAATGTCGTGGAGCACTCCAAAAACATCAATAATCTACAAGTTCATTGATAAAAGGTGACATTGTCTGCAAATTCAGTCCTTCACAAGTAAGGGTGGGGTGAGGCTCAGCATTTTGTGAAACACATGAGTGAACAAAAAACATTGCAGACTTGGGAACACTTCTGATTGCTAATCAATTTTCGTTTGCAGATGATCTTGTTCTTTTTATTTAACGTTTAACAGTTTCCCAGCATCGTTGAACTCACAGTTGTAAAAGTTTGTTTCTTTAGGTTGTTTCCCAATTTCAGTGATTAAATGAAGATGATAAAAACGTCACATACAATTCTACATCAGCACTCAGCTACGGATTTTCTTTCTTTCCATAAGTTCTGAAACTTTGCTGTGTTTTATATGGAAATCTGGATGTAAAAGAGATGTGATAAAAACCTCAACAGGACAAAACTGCGTCTAACAGTGACTGTATGTGTGTGTGTGAACTGTTTGACTGCGTGTAATATAGGCTGTGGTTTTGTACGACATGAATGAAACAGTGAGGTGTTTGTAATTTCAGCGAAGCTGTTGGCTCGTCTGCAGCTTCAGAGTCATCAGCCCAGAACATCCAGCATTTCATAAAACCTTAATGCACAACAGGAGAACACCGCAGTCAAATTTTTCCTAAAAAAATACAACTCATATAAAAATCCTAAAGCCACGCTAATCTCCAACAATCATAACTCCAACCTGGCAACAATATACTCTCTGTTTTTCCCCTGCGCGTTTAAATATGGTTCCAGCGAGGATTTCCATCCTTCATTATGAAAAGCTGCTTCCACTTTGCTTCTGCCCCTCCATTGTTCTTTGTGAGAGGGGAAACCCTCGCTTGCCTCTGCCGTGAGAGATACCGGGACCACTAGAGATGTGGGTGAAGGAAACCAATTGATCCAAGTTGAGTCCAAGTCTGTCCATTGGGTTCTCATTCCATGCCAAATTAAAGACAGAGTATAAGTGTGTCTCCATGATTGGGGCTGGTTAGGCAAACTGAACTCTCATAAGCTGCAGAAACTAAATCCAGGCCTGAATTCTTCACGGTGGGTGAAAAAAAAGAGGGTCAGAGAGCTGGTTCACATGTGGACAGTCTGTTTACAATCTCACACTATTTGCTTGTGTGTTGATAACATCGTTTAGATTCTATTTCCTGTGTAGCAAATCCGGCGTGGCCACACACTGAGAGCCACTGTGTCCTTATGCGTTTCAGTGTGTTGTGTCTATGTGAGGGGAAAATGTATATACTCTACATAATAGACTCAACAAAATGCATTTATCAGTGAGACTCAGAGTGATGGTTGTTTTGACACTGGAGAAGATATGGAAAAATATGTACAGTTTAAGATGGAACAAAAACACCCTTAACAGATTCCTCTACAAAATTGTGACTTTTATCGCACAACATCAGTGAAAAGGCAGTAATGGTTTCTTAAAAATAAGACTTCACCACAGCCACAGACTAACACCAGAACCTGAGGCTGTTATGATAGGACAGCACTGTGGGAGATGAAAATAATCACCTCCATCTCTCTGAAAAAGATCTCATATCCTGTGGAGATTGAACCATGAACCTCCCTGGAGAATGACTTTTACTTAAATAGGCATGTGATTGAAGGAGTGACTTCCAATACAATCAAAACATGAATGTCAATTATCCAAATTCTGACCAAATAAGTCACGCAGATCTGATGTGTAGTTTCTTAATAGCATAAAAGCAAAAAGCTGCATCTAGTGGTTTAAATCCTTCATGCAATTGGCATTTGAGCACTTCAACTGGAGTGCTGTCAGCACTGCCAGACAGTCTTACTCAATAGAGACAATGGTTCATATTACTGGCAAACACTGCAGCTGGGCTGAGACGTCTTTAGCTTGAAGCACAACAAGACAACAGTGGAAAAAAATGCAAGAATTCTAACCCCAACTCTAACAGTTAAGTAGCTAAAACACTTCCGTTGAAAACGTCAAAGCACACAAAACAAAAACAAAGCACAGCTGAGGAGAAATGAGAACGTCGGGTTTGAAAATATGTGGATATTTGAGATGAAATTGTGACTTAGTGATGGTGACAGACGAATAATCCGCATGATCACAAATCATTTTGGCGGTGAAATGCATGTTTGTACCAAATCAATCTTGTATAGTACAATAGTTTCCGAGACGTTTCCCTCAAAACCACGTGTCCACCTCTTGCTGGCACCAGAGGAAAAACAAAGGGAAACTCATAGTATCAAGTAACATTTAATCTCTGTTGACCATGAATGTCTGCACAAAATTTCATAGCAATCCATCCAGTAGTTATGAGGTATTTCAGTCTGTAGCAATATACAGCTGACAGGGTGCAGCACAGCTCTAGCATGGCTGAAAATCGTTTTCTTTCTTTCTTTTTTCTTTTTCTTCCTTTTTAAAAATTGTTATAATCTTTATTCATTTGGTTTAGGCTGTTAAGCAGAATTAATTCTAAATCTTAATTTTCGTCCTAAAAAATAAAGTCAAAGGCTTTCCACACTGAAAGTCTTCAGTTTGTACGCAGCTTCAGTGTTTGACTGATGGACAGGCTGTCAGGCTAACAATCTGCAGTGTCTAAACAATATAATGCAGTTCATCCTGACACTGCTCCAACACCAAACCACCAACAGAACTCGACTCCATTTGGAATAAGTGTTTCTGTATGTGCTGTTGCTCAAAGCTTGGCCCCTGACAGTGAATGACGGACAGCAACTAAAACCTCTGTACCAGTCATCCTGAAACACTTAGAGACAGAGATAAACATCAGCCCCCCTCAGTCTGCCCACCTGGCAACGGTTTCTGCCACCGTCATGCTGGGTCACAGGCAATAATATCAACACGCCTTCGACTGTATGATCGAACACTGGCCTCCTCTGCCGAACAGCACCCCGGGAAATAAAAACGCGCTGAGATTACCTGTCAGGGTTAAAAACAGTGTCGCCATGACAGCAGCCTGGATGGGAGAGAAGTGGAAAAGATGTGTGTGTGGGTTGGAGGATGCATGGGTTGATTTATTGCTCGTTGATGTGCCCCACCTGCATCGACTTCGCTGCCCGCGTGTGCAGTCTTGGATGTGTGCACCTCAGGCGGAGGTTTATTTGAGCATCTGTGTGCTCATGCATGGATTTGTGTATCCACACGTCCACCCATGTGTTCTCCCAACTCCCTGCTGGGGTTGAGAGCTTACAGACTCTCCGTTCTAATTGAGCAGGAAGAATAAATAATGACGAGTGCTGACCTTAAAAAGGACAAAACTGCTCTCTAAATTTTTTTTTTTGCACATTCTCCCACTCGTAGGTCTCTACCTCCCCAGCGACACGCAAAGGCAGAGACAAAATGTCCGTATTTCCCTCTGCCAAACAGCACAATGCAGGCGAAGAGGATCTCTTTTTCCAAGAATCCAGAACATTCAGAATCTGGCAGCTCTGAACCTCTTTGCACCTCTTGCAAAACTTATTTTCGGGGTTCTGACACTGGCAGGAAACAATGCCAGCCATCACTTAAAATAGTTTCCAGAGAGACTTCTGGACCTCTCTCGTAACTACTCCGTTCTAGACCTGCGACTATTAACCCCTAGTGAGTATTTTAATATTTTTGTTGGAGGGATGTCACCTGCAACTCCAGAGGTGAGAGCTCAAAGGTCTGAAGTTTCACGTCTGGACTCTGCCCATAAACTACTGTGAGGAAGTGGTTTGGCAAAGAGGGACACACAGGAGGTCTGGAATTAGACATCTGTTCATTATAAGAAGTCTGCTTCTCTTTTGCAAAGAAATCCTGGTTGTGGCTGACAGACTGTGGTAGACAGAACCCCCTGAACTTTGTTTTACAAATACCTCTATACTTAAGACTGTGCGATAAAAAAAATTATCTATATAACATCTATTAACAGTTAATCTGCTTGGATAGGGAAGAAATGCAATAACACCCAGAAAAAATGTAGAAAAATGTACCTAGAAACTCATAAAAACATTTAAGAATATTAAAATAGGTTGATTAAAGCTCCAACATTTTTTATCCCTGGTTTATTCAGTTGTATGGTGGAGATGCATAATGGAGAGCCAGAGGTTTGAGACATTCCGCCAATTAAGAAAGTGAGAAGCACAAATGAGGTTTTGTGGTTTTGCCCCTGATCGAATTACTTCAGCAGTTCACAGTCGGATGATTTGGTTGGTTGGTGACACATTTGAGTGTGGCTTTCTTTAACTCTACATAAACTTGTTAGGAACTTGCACAAAAACTCCTTTAAGTGTAAAAAATGAAGCCACAGTTCATGCTGAAAGTCTTGCTCCTCGGATTAAATGAATAATCACACAATTCAGTTTTTTAATTTTCTTGGGAGAGGAGTTTGGACAGTTGGGCTTTCTTTGCACAACCTTGGGACCAGCTGATGGAGCTGTTATGCTTTTAAACTCTACATAGAGTGCTGACTCAGACAAAGAAGGGTTTACTTGTACTTCAGAGCTTATTTTTTGCTCTGCAAAGACTGCTGCGAAAGTGGATTTAGTTATCTACGATGAACAAAATCAAAGCAGCAGTCCAGGCTAGACATTACAGATAAGATGTGTTCTGTCTGCATCCCATGACTGGAAAGCAAAAACAGTGTTTCCCATTGGTTACACTGGAGGCAAATGGGCACTTGCTCATTACACCACCCACAATCAAAACAAATTCTGTTATCAACTTAAAGACTTTCAAGTTTCTTTGCTTACATGCCAACGTATACTCCCACAAATATTTAGCAGTTCGCCTAAAGCCTGTCTTCACGATGTCAGCCAACCCTGAAGATGAAAAGAGGGAAATGTCTGATATTAAATCAGAACAAAATTTAAAAGTAGGACTTAGGGAGCTGATGAACACAAGGTATGAACAGTAAACTTAATGTTGCACAAGGATATTTGTGCCTCACTCTGTGTAACTAAAGTGCAATTTTGCGCACAGCCTTCATTTGATGCATAAATTCCTATATTCTAAAGACGTCGCTTCAATATCAATACTTCAAAACTTTATCTTACACAACATCTTTCATCGTCATTATACACTGATACACATTAGCCTCTTTCACACATGTATTGCCAACCTGAACTTATCTAGACGTTAGCCTGAAGTTGGGTATGTGGGAACGCAAATGTCTGTATCAGTTGGCCTGGACACTAAACAGACTTTGCCTGGACTTAAATGGACAGCTGAGCCCATGTGTGAATAGAGCAGGTCACTGTCTGTAGAAATTGCAGTGTGAAAATGCTTCATATTCTTCCCCACGTGCTTGGAATTTCTGCTCTTTCAGTGATGCTGCGTCCGAATAAGTTACAAAACATGAGGGATTTATACCAATGCAAAAACATCCTTGAATGTGCAAAAGTTCTCCTCCTCGTGCTCGCTCTACTGAGGCGCCACCCCTCATCTAAACCACATGGACCGTTTTAAGTAGGTGAGAACAAGACACACAATCTCTATTTGCTTGCTAATGTATAAACAACTCCAGACAATGTCCAGACCTGATTCTCCAGACATTGTCTCGGGATGAAATGTGAAAACAGCTAATGAAAGCATGTTTTGGGTGTGACCCTACATGAATAGCATTAATAAGAGTCCTTCCAGGGAGGAAGAAAAAAATGACAAACTGACCAATGTATGGGCCAAGGAGGCCAGAGTTCACCCCACCCAGCTGTTTAACGAGAGGCCCTCAGGCTTAACTGGCCTATATTTCTATCAGTCCTCTTCGTTCCACTTCACAGGACACAGTAACAGAGCTGTGACAGTTTGGATTTTTCTTTATAAAAAGGCAACCAATCCCCAAATCCCCAAGGATGGGTTTGTTTCTGATTTAGTGTCTTGAATTCACAGTGAGCAAACATTAACAAAAGTTCATGAAGACAGTTTGACTTCATCTGGTTTGGTCATTTCAGAAAATAATGGCAGAAAGTGTACTTTTTTTTTTCCCAGATGAGACACATTTACTCGGACAAGCAAGCTTAACAGCAAACAGTGAATCAAAGACATGGCTGCTTAAATATTGTGCCCACACATGGACACACTGAAACAAAGCAAGCGACCTATTTTGAGGCAGCAAGATCTTGGGGCTAAAAGAATTTGATCTGGAAATAATTTGTTTTGGAGGCATTCAGTTGGATGCTAGAAATTTTAGTGTGTTGGTGGCACTAGATAAAAAAAAAAGATAAAGCCGAATAGCAGTCATCCTCTTGGGAACAAGTATGCTTTCACGGTAATGTTTTCAATTTCTCGAGATATTTCAGCCTGGAGTAAACTGTCAGACCAACAGGCTCATAGCACTGCCCTCTCAAAAAACCCCAGCAAGATCAGTCCTTAAAGGAAATGCCCCAAAACAACAAATCTTCACCATAAAGTGACAAAGCCCTCTGCTGGCTGTACTACTTGTCATGGGAGCAATGTATGAGGTCAGGTGACATTAAATATTCAGAGTCCTCCAACCATATCCAACCTCACTTAAATTCCTTTCTCTGGTCTGAATAGATGAACTTCAAACCTTTCATTGTTTCATTTTTCCTTCTTCAAAAAGAACCCTCAGAGCCAGTGCTGTTATATTAATTTCCCCCTTAAAAAGCGTGTCCTTTTGTCCAGACCTGAGTCATCCCACACACAGCTGCTAAAGTTATTACAGAGAATGATTGATCTGCACTTCCTTTCCTTTAATGGCCAATTAAAGGACTTGAGGGTTATTTTTTCCGAATCTGCAAAACACGCATCAAGCACGATGTTGCGAAATGGAATCAAGATATTAAACGGGAGTTTAAGATAAGAAAAAAATGCTTTCATCAATCAAATGTGGAAAATTAAAAGGAAGAAAAGGTCCAGCCACTAAAAGGTTTTTCCACTGAGTCATAGCTGAGATAACAGGATGTCCCTGGGGGAGGAGAGGAAATCCCCAACAATCAGGAGGGAAAAAAACTCTCAAGACCTCCCAAAACAAAAACTTTCTGCAGAGCTCGACCACCACCACCACCGTTATGACTGAAAACAGGTGTTACTCCTGATTGATCAATGTATTTACCAAAGCGAGACGATGAAAAGAGCTTCCACAACGCATCATCATTTCTAGTGATGTGTGTGCGGGGGTGGTTCCAAAAATGTGACTCCCTAAGTGACCTCATTTCCTCCCTGTTCACAGCTGGCTCACGCTGAGCCCCTGAGAATGAAACCAGCCATATCTTCCCTTGTCTCGTCTTCCTGCCTCCGTTCACCCGGGACAAAGACGCGACACTGCATCCAACCGCACAACTGCTGTTTCCATTAACTTGATTAGCTGCAGGCCGCACTCCACAGACACAATATTCCAGTGACAGCTCTTTTGTTTGGGGTTTTATTGTCGGCCCGCGATGCTGTGATCGGTATTATATGTGGCACTGTGAGGAAGAGTCATAGCTGGAAACGGGCAGAAAATGAAATAATCACTGTCATAAAACCCGAAGTTCGCATTCTTCACCATCACGTCACTGGAAAAACGGACTCACTGGATGGTCCTGATAGCCTGAGGAGGCACAGAGAGGCTCCTGAACGCATGTGTTAGCTGAAAACATCATAATAACATGCTCACAAAAGACGGGTAATTCCCCAAACAGTAAAATTACAAAGCAGGAGGTGACAAGTATGTGCCTAAACTTTCACTTAACAACCCACTGAAGATATGTACCAACAATTGCATGCCACAAGTGCTGGAATAAGCCACTTGTAAGGCACTTAATAACACATACTGTAGTCTCACTAAGGCTCGCAGGATAAACGGGGATGAAGGCTTGTTTTGAGTGTAAATTTCTCCACTAAGCCGTGACAGCTGTAAGTGGTGGGACTGACGAAAACGAACCAGGCCTCGGACATTATCAGAGAGCGCATGTAGCTTATAAGAGACAATGGAAAGACCTTTACTGAAGTGAAATCCTGGAATTTTCTTGTTACGTAACAGAATGAGGCACACTACTTGAAAGCCTCCTCAACCACAGTTGTCTTAGGCACAGCACTTGGAGCACAATGCAGGACTCTTGACATGTGTATGTTTGCCTCAGGGCATAGGTGAGAAGTTGAAGCGAGGGTCAGGGTGATTTAGGCAACATCCACACTACTGTGTTTTGCCCCATCACATGACAGAAAAGGGAAAAAGAAGAAAATATCAGAGGAAATCAGACTAAAATAAACATCGCATATAAATCAACGTTCTTTGACTAGTGATGGATAAATTTATACAGGCATCACTGAATTTTTTCGCCTATGCTATCAGTTCCACCTTGTCATCAGTCCACCTAAAGACATTTTGTCTGACTTACCATTGCTGTTCTTCTTCCATCATATTTTCTGCAACCGAGTGAATATCACTCTTCTCCCTGTTTACACCAGCACAAACGTGGCTTGTGAATGGTCATGTGATTATGCATTTTCAGCCATTTTAGGCTGTACGAAGATTATTTCTAAAACGATACTAAAAATGTTCCTTTGACAGAGATTGTCTTGAAACAGCTCTTCACTGCAACTCTTGGAGGAGTTTCTATACCCCACTATCAATCTGAGAACCACTGAACTATGAAGACGATAACAGATCTGTAGCAATATGCACAGAAGCTCTTTCTATACCAGAGTTAACCTCGTCTTCAGGTACTAAATACTGTCCCAGTGTAAGTATCCAGTGTCTGAGTTCATGCCACTTAAACAACCCCAGAAGTAATTGCTGAATATGAGTCAGACAAGACTGTGGTCAACCTCATGTTAATGTTTTAAACATGTGCACATATATCTGCTGATAAAACGTCTCACACATACTGAAATAACAAAGGAAAAAAGGCTGCAAAGTTGGATCAATTCTGTTCAGAGACGTTTGGTTCAAATATGGCACAACAGACAAACAAAAACTGTGATTCATGTTTGGAGAACAACGTTTGCGCGACATGAATCATTCATTCCATTTATAAATTCTATGGCAGCACCACAAACTCACATGAGCTCATCCTGCCCTGGCAGTGATATGATGTCTGAGGAAAGGCCATGCTTCTCGCACCACACGTGTAGACTGAGCTGAAGCCTCCTACAGGCTGACGGTGCACAAAAACCTCCACCGCCACCACCAGAAACCACGGCCAGACTGTACAGCCGACCCAAAGCATCTCACGGAAAACATGAAACACTGAGGCCAGGCTGTACGTATGACATGACTACACATTACTGAAAACCACACTGCAGCTGGCGAGTAAGAGGATGTGAAGGGCTGTGTTATTGTTGGCTGTGATGGAGCCACTGTGAGCGCTGACCCACACAAGCTTGAGAAGTGGCGAGAGAGGATGAAGAGGCTGCTTCAAAAGCCTGGTTTCCATGTCAATGTGAAGCAAATCTTTTGAAAGTTTGGAGGGAAAAAAAGGAATGCGAATTAGGTGAGTTTCCATCAAGTGGTTTGGAGCAGATAAACTTCGCTAGTTTTGTCTGAAGATGGCGGTATAGGCAACATACCATAACATGGCTGTCATAAAATGTAGAAGAAGTGGAGCGGTTACAAACCAGAAACAAAACAAACAGTCGCCGTGGCAACGAGCAACTTGGTAATAGACAGAGGTC
>JAPZDX010000020.1:15506568-15518361 GCA_029783625.1 Naso annulatus | reverse complement strand
GGTGACTCTCAACCTCACCAGTGCGCTCTCACTGGCTGGGGGAAACGCACCCACTCCTCACCCGAGAAAACCAAAACATGAAAATACAGCGGCCCTGCAGACACAGACTCTGTCTTTAATTAGGGATCAACTGATGTGTATTGGTGTGTCAATATTATGAGCCAGTAGTAGCCCATTGCAGATATTTCGGTATCTGTGTAGATGTTCTTCGATATGCACCGATAGAAGATAATAGAGAAAATGCTTGGACTACTTATTTAAAATGCTGTTCTTCAGTAGTTTGTCCAGCAGAGAGCGGTCTGCTATTTAACAGCTTACTTAAGTGTTCAATGCACTGATATTTGGAATAAAGTTTGTTAATCAGTAAGATATCCGGCCTCCATTGCAAAACTCTGTCACAAGTATTTAAAAACCACATTCAGACGATATTATGTAGGCCAATATGGATATCAGAATTCTACTGCTCCCTGATATCGGTATTGGAATTGGCCCCAAAAATCCTATATCGGTCAGGTCCCAGATTTAAGCACCAGAAACTTACTACCTGCACGAAAAGCAAAAAATGAAAATAAGAACTGAATAAAACAGACTGTTCTCCTTTTTGTTAATATTTGGCCCAGAACTTTATTTCTTCAATGGACACTAACATCCACAATGACAAAACAACAAAACATGGGGCTTTAGCAAACAAGAACCAGAGATGAAACAACAAAAGAGCCTCAAGGACAAAACAACAAATGACTGCAAACGTGCCACACGATTATACAAAGCAGACATCTTCAGCGTGACATCTGATACCCTTTGCATGAAACCAAGCAGGCTGAACCTTCCAGAAGTCTCTCCTCTCCAGAGACGAAAGGGTCTCTGGCCTTGGCTGCATCTTAGTGTTTATGATCACAACAGAAGGAAGCGTTTATTTTCCTGTATTTTTTCGTCTGCAGAAGTCAAGTGATCACTTCTGCATGCATACACTGAAGAAGACTGATGTCTTCCCACTTTTTTGAGTGCTTGTGGTCACGCGGGGTAATAGATCGTCCTGAGGTGGCAGCGAGGAGGTTGTTTTCTCTCAAAATCCTGACTGGAGCCAACAAGTTTACATTCTTTTGCAGGGGCTCTCCCACTGGGTGACATCACAGTTCTCTGGATGCTTTACACTGACTGAACCTCCAAATCTTCACTCTAATGACTCATTACAAAATTGTCAGAGACGAACATAAACGTTGAGCCAACCGTAAAAAGCAGTTGTAAAACAAACTTGGATATGAAGTGTTATCTGATGGCAGTCTTCAGGGATTTAACAAGCTCTTACATAGCTGAAGATGGGCCTTTCCAAGAAAATCATTTTGGATCGTCTTGAGTGCCTTAAGGTGTATTTGAAATGCCTCCAAAATGAAACCCATACTTCATGATTCTTAAAGCCTTAACTTGACAGAAAGCAAGAGCAAAAAATGTAACATGTCTGTTATAATCAGACTGTGCTTTTGATGTCTACAAAGCATTTGACTCACATGAAACACCTTATCTGCCTTGGTCTTTAGAGTTGTAAGAAGCCTGAGCCGAAGCTTTCGACCTGCAGTGCAGCGATTAGCCCGTAGAAGAGGATGTAAGTCATGTAAAAAATTACTTGAGATGAATTCTTTTTACTACATAGAAGCCATAAAACCATGATGTGCCTGTGAATCCAGCAATTGTGGTAGATGCTTATCAGAAATGGCGCTGCAGGGGTTGTTTTTCTCTGATTTCCCATCACAGCATTTAAAATACACATGGCATTCTTGCAACTATGCTGTCAATAACTTTTACAATTCTGGGCAAGCCACGGCACAAAATGACACGGAATAACAATGTGAGTTTAACTCTGTATGTGCTCTTACTATTTTGGAGGCCAAATGCATTTGTTAGCTGGGTGTTTTCTGAGCTTCTGCTACAAAGCAGCTGTTCTTAAGTTAGTTTTAATTTATTTTTATATTCGACGTCTTCCCAAAGTGGCTACGCTCAATATTTTTATCATTACAACGGACAACATAAGTATGTGCAAGTGAAAGGGGTCACTAACCGCAACATAACAGCTGTAGTTTCAAAACAGCTTTCAGCTCATTGTTTCAGTTTTACAGTCTGCCGTTAGTTTCACTGTCACCGCTCTAGTAGCATCATTTTCAGCTGCCATTTTACTTGAAAAGCTCAGTGTATGCTACCTATAGAGCACAGCACAGCAGGAAGTAAAAGTAAGCTGCTAGCTGATGAACACAGAAGAGCACCTTTAAGCTAAATAATGAGATATTTCCATCAGAAATTCATGGAGACAAAAACAGAAAAAAAAAAAGGAGATTCAATCTGGTACTTATGTTTGCCAGGCGGACAGTAACACGACCCAAACTGAATGATTATGTTGCTGAATGTGTGACATTCATAATTACACAACTGCAACTTGTTTCCACTTCTCTCCTAAAGTTGCAGGTTTAAATTGGCAGATCAATCAACCGCTACGATATTCAGCATTTTGATTTACAAATGTATTAACTTGTTGCAGCCCTGCTTACAGAGGATGAGCACTGACACTTTTAGACAATAAGAGTAATTTGTTTCAAACTCTTTATGTTCCAGCCAGAGAGCTGTCAAAGACGCTCAGTCCTGAGTAACTCCTTCTGCCTCATGTTTTAATCAGTTCAGTTTGGAGTGTGCTGTAGAGGGATGATGCAGAAGTGACCTCACTCGAGTATGACAACAGATTAGCACATACACTCTTTGTTCATCCATCTTTGGAAGCCCACAGATTGGACCCATCAACATATTGGGAGTCCAAAACTCCTTTTAGCTTTCTAAGGGGATTTATTTCAAGACTATTAATTTTTCTCTCTAAATAACTGTCCCAGTCCAATTTAGGCAGCATGGTTTAAGCATAAACCACGATAAAGATAAAGCAGCTCTGATAGATAAAGGGCACTGTGTTTGGATAAGTAATGCATACGGCTGAAAGACAGCTCAAGCCAAAGATTCACATCAACAGTATATTGACATATATATTACCTGAGCCACTGTGAAACTTCACCAAACCTCACTTTCTCCAATTCCTCCCACAATGCTTTGATAAAGGTCTGTCCTAGGCTTGTTGTGCCTAACACTGTTTAACAATGTTATTCGCTGTAATTCAGAGAGATCTGAACCAGATGTGGAGACGCTGTGAGGTCAGTGTTGGCCAGGGGTCAGGTCAGCACAGGATCATAAAAACTACTTTCTCCTGTCCTCTAAATAGGTGTAATACTACCTGTTTCCCTGCAGGGAATAACTTCTCGGGGAGACGAGATGCTGAAATCTAACAACAAAGATAAGCGGGTCACGGAGCGGCAGGGGATAATAGTTGGAAATCCTGGCGTTATGCACTGCTAAGATGAATTATTCTTTGGCAGTCAGAGGGAGGAGGCGGTAGGGTGTGCAAATTGGAAATAGTCCCCTTCTCTTTGCCAGCTGTCAAACTTAACTTGGTGATGTGTAGCTTAGGGTGGATTTGCAGAGGTGCGATGTTGTCTTTTCATGGTGCAAAATAAAGACATCTGCACTCTAAAGTTTATACACCAACACAGGCAGGATTTAGCTGGAGTAAATCTCAGACTCGACCTTTTTTCCACCCTTTTAATGTAAGACACATTCTGATATCCAACTCCATATCTCTGTTTCTCAAACACAAACAGTACACACATCAACAGTGTGGAATAAAACACACATTTACTACAGAGTTACCATGGGACCCTCGCCCCGCAGGCTGACGACAGCGGAGTGGGCTTGGATAAACAATCAACACTGCTAATGGAATTTTACGGGAAACAGCTGTGGGGTCAGAAACGCAAACACACTGCCCTCGAAATATGAATGATCCTCACTTCTAACCAGCCCTAGAGAATTTGGCACGGGATCCATGATTTCAGTTTTTAATTTGATGATCCCACTCTATCTTAGAGTATATAGTACATAAAGATGCACGATAAAGAGTCTTTTCATCCAATACCAGTAAATTAGATAAATATAAGGTGTTTGTCATGGCCAATACCAACAGAACAACTAGGGCTGGGCAATATATCATTATTGTATCATATTATGAGATCCGACAAGATATCGTGACAGATTTTTGATATCGTTATATCATGATATGGAATAAGTGTTCTCTTTTACTGGTTCAAAAGGCTTCATTATGTGTTTTTGTGAACTTACCAGACTGTTCTTGTTGTTCTTTTCCTTACCTTTACCTACTTATCCAAATTACTGATGATTATTTATCAAAAAGTGTCATTGGGTTAATATTTTGTGAAATCACCGATAGACATATTTACAATACTGTCTCAATGTCGAGGTATCGAGGTATTTGGTCAAAAAAATATTGTGATATCTACTCATTTTAGCACCTTAGCCCCTCCCATCCCTTAAAGTGCACCACAAGTCGTCAGTCACAACCTACATGATCAATAATTGTCAATATCAGCCAACATGAAACTTCACTATCGTGACAGATTTTTCAGCTGTGACACCCAGGCCTAACGACAACAATGATATCACATTTTCATATTTTAAGAAATGATCATAACCTGTTGTTTACACATATAGAAAGACTGAGATGTAGAGATCAAGACGGATGATTTAATATTCCAGAGCTCTGACTTAACCAAATCTAACATCACTGCTTTATCCTCCTCTCTGAGCCCTTTGGGAACAGACAGTATACTGCAAACTGCAACTGTGTTGTCTTCCCCTGATGTCAACTCAACTGAGCACTTCAGCCGTGAAGTATTCTAAATTACATTTCATTCATCCAATCTGACGCTGTAAGTCAAAGTATTGTAGTCTGTGCCTCATGACTGGGCTTATAGCATCAGGTCCTGTGATATCTGCCTGCAAAACAGATTCTGTTTGTTTGGAAATCATGAAAGGCATTTTTGTTGTTGCAAAGCAAGCTTGTAGGAGCAATATCATGCAACATTTAAGGTTTTTCTACTGTTTGCAAAAGAGTTATGTTAACAATAATGAAATTAACTCATGAGGCACATTTGACCCTAAACAATGAGCTGCAGACCTCGATCCTGCAGGAAACCAGATTCATGCTGATCCTCCGAATGTCACAGGTCAGTTAAGGGGGCTGACTGTTACCCCTCAGCCCATATTATCAGTTAGCATCAGTTCCTCCTCCTGTGAGGGCACACATGATCACATGGAGCGGTGCGACTGCAAATGTGCACTTCATTAAATCAGTGGAAAATGGGTACGGGAGACATGCGACCCTGCTGTGGCCTTTAATAGACTTTCTGCTACTGAGACCACAGCACAGCAGCCACATAACAAATACCACAAAGCCTTTGCCACAGAAGACTTCACTTAACGTTACCAAATTACCAGAGGAGCTCTCAAATCAATACATGGCTGGGCATAACAGTGGGGCTGACCTAAATGCTTTGAAGCTTCAAAGATTCAATAGCCGGCTAAATTATTATTCGATAGAATGTTTTTTCCCCTCTCAGTTGGAAAAGGTATGCAGTGACTAAGGTATAGTCCAGAGTTACAGTCGACAACACAAGTGTTATAATAGGTAGAAGAAGAAGAAAGTTTCTAGTGAAAGAGGAGAGGTAAACATCACTATGCCAAGTGTTTGTTGATGCAGTTGTTTAAGTAATAAAACGTGAAGCTCCTGATATTTTTTGCATATGTTACTGTACACACATTTTTGGTAACGAAATCCAGGACAGAAGATTACTATAAACTGATAGCTAAAGCTGCAGCTAGTTTAGCAGCTAACGAAGTAACGTTAACGTTACGTGCACACTGGATAAAATGACAGAATGTTTACAAAGACTGAAACAACGTCAAAATGCAATGTTATAATTCTACGAGTTTCATATAAAGTTGCTGCAGGCAGTTTAAGACGAACTATGCAAAGACACCGTGAGTTATGAGCACTTAATAGAGCTGCTGTCCATGTTAGCGGTTAAGATTGAAAATCTCCTGAAGTTGATGTCAGCAAAGGAAACTGAAAAGGAGATACTGATGGATGAGTCGGAAGCAGATAAAAACAGCGGTATCAAGATAATATTACTTTACCTCTGGAAAGCCTGTTCAACAAGAATGATTGACAGAGGGCAAGCAACAGCGAGTGAACTGAGCTCCCATTGGCTTAGTGATGTGAGTACACATTCAAACAAACTAACGTTAACGTTAAAAGACATGATGAGCCTTAGTTCCCAGTCACAATGAATATTTGATTACGATCAATCAACTGTCACATGAGCTTCAAAGCCAAAAAATAATAATAATAAAAAATTAAAACAAAAATATCCCAGATAGCCCTACATTACAGATTAAGTACTTACTAAAGTTATATTATCAAGTACTGTGTACAAATGGTAAAAGGATAAAAACCTTCCATACTTCTTCAAATGAAACTACTCACTTGTAAAACTACCTCATTTTCCACTGTTTTTTTGTGTTATTTTCCACCACAGATCTGACTTCCTGTGTCCTCTGCCCACTTTGTGGTTCCCTCCCCCCCCGAAGTTCACAGCTCTCCACTGTGGGAAATTATCTGCTGAGTACAGAGGCAATTCGAGAGCTCAGCACAATTTATAGCTCACGGTTTTGCAGGACAGGCTGTAAGGTGGATACAGGATGCCTAAGAAAACCTGAGGAACATTTTACTCTTTGTGTAGACTAAAAGGTCAGCTTAAATCTGTGCCAACAGCTCAGTCAAAGCCAAAAATAAGTCACAGCACTCTCAGGCAGAACAAATCTACTGGCTTCACACTAATGAACAGTTTGGTTAGAAAATAATAATACATAAAAACACCCCCAGTCAGTGTACACCGGTCCTTTCTGTCCTGTGTTTTAACAGCCTGTTTACAGTGTATGACACACCCATGGGTGTATTAATACATAAACATCAGAAATCTGTGTGTTTTCTCTCTTCAGCGTTCACATACATAAATAAAAGATTCTTTCTCTCTGAGGCAACCACTGCAGTATTCGCAGAAAAACGATATTACATGTTCTGACTGAAGAAGTGCATCTTCAAAACTGTCCCTTTCAGAAGAGGTAGCACTAATTTGTCGATTAAAGGACAAATTCATGTGAAAACCTTTCTACTCAGTTTGTCTGTTGGTGGAAAAACTTGACTGCAAAATGACCACCTTCTGCTCTTTCATGATACAACTGAAACCAAAATGTGATTCTGTCTACTGCGCAAAAGATAACATGACTGACAGAGGTGGTTTCTGTGCCTGCACCCCTGCAGCAGCCAACACACAGTCCAAGACAACAGTGAAGCTGAACAGATGCCTGGCAAACTCTGCTTTTTCCATCCCAGCCCTGATTTCTCTGCTCAGACACACGGGAGTCTTTGGCCAGACTGATAATTATAGAAAAATAACACACACACACACACACACACACGTACACACAAACACAACACAAATCTGTTGTAGCAACAGTTATCCTTGCTGCCATGAGGTAAGGGGTCAACACAACATATTAAGGGGATTGAAAAGTTTTTAAAAAGTTATTAACCTGCGCCCGATGGTTAGTTACACATAACCATCTGGGAAGGCTCTATTGGAAAGCAGCACTTTGAAAAACTATTTATTTGTCGCTTTCTATGGTGGACTGACTTCCACCAATCAGATCACAAACCCTTTGACCAGCAGAGCTAGTTGTTGAATCAAACTCTTACCGAAGTCAGTTGGAAAAAGAGCAAAAACATTTTCTCCACCAAGAGACGCCTTCAGTGTCCTTCTTTACTCTTCTTTCAATGAAGAAATGGTCTCCCCTTATGATAGAACTGATGCTATACCAGCATCTTGCCACGTCCATAGCTGCCATTGTTGTTTCTGAGCATCACACACATAAACCACGCATGTAGTTCATGCCAGTACTTCCTCAAAGGATGATTTGTCCGCTCGCCGAGTCCAGCTGCTTCGTAAAGTTACAGTTACATATACTTCTTACCTGTCATCATAGACATTTCAATGTATACCATAATCAAGAATTTTTTAATACTATTTCAGAGTGACAGCATTAAAGTGGACAAAAATATTCTATAAGCTTGATGTTAGTTGAACCAAAGTCCTTTCAAACAAATCCTGCAACTCAGCAGCCATCTTGGCAACACCCTGGTAAGTTATCTCAGGCTAACAAGACCGGGCCCATTTCTAAACAAATGAATAAAGAGCGATAACTTCACTTTCAAAGGTTACTAGTATGTAAATAACTGCATTCATAGAATGGCCAGTTTATTCTGATAAAAACTGTTCAAAAAGTTTGGTGACCCGGCCTTTCAAATGCTGTTCTTCTGCTGGCTGGTTCATGACAGTGAATCTTAATCCAAATCTTCCCTTCTGAGGTGAGTATTGTGATCTTCCATAAGCTGAGAATACGCTGTAGTCAGAATGCAGTCACAGTAACAAAATATCTCAATTAATCAAGAGTAGAGGTCTGACAACTTGAATCAAAAGTGTTCCTGACTGCGTCACCGCCCTCCTGGCCACTCTGCTGTCTTTTTTGGCTCAGCTGGCTACACATTCACAGATGCCAGCGCTTGACAAAGTCACCTCCGAGCCAAGTCAGAATCCCTTCCACAGCCTGCTGCTGCCTCATCCCAGCTCACAAACCGCTGCAGTGTTTTCCAGCAGTGATTCTGAAACAGCCTCCTGCCTTCTCCTCCCCTGCAGCCATTTAATTGTTAATCAGGGCGAGAACAACATTTATGTGTTACGCTGCAGCGTGCCCCCACATTCCTCCGGTCGGTTATCCGCTCAAGTCCAGTCATGCAGAAGACCTTTGGCACAGCCAAGTGCCACAATGTCTGGCTGTCTGGGCAAAAGCACGGCATGCACGCAAGGTTAGGGGAGCCAGGAGAGCAACATGGTGGCCGTCCAGGTGTGTGAAAAGGACAAGGTGATGCCCATCATTAATAAGGTGACTGTTTACAGTTACTGAAGACAGTAAAGTCCAATAGGGTATCTTTGTATTGATACTTTTTTCATTATCAATATGATTTAAGGCACTGAAACACAAGGTGTTTTATTGGAAAAGAAGACTTTATAACATTAAGATGTTGTGACTCTTTTACATTAAAATGACTTAAAAGATCAACTAATCCACTAATCAAATGACTAATTGTTGCAGCTCTATAGAGCTTTTAAAGTACACTTTAAAGCTCAATAATTAAAATGTTCTACATCGTTTAGTCCTCTCAAAAAGTGACGTATAAAAACATTACGTTGGAGTTGTGTTTTGGACTATTTCTTGGCTGCACAGTCAGGGTCTTATCATCATCTTCAGGTTGCCAAGCAACCAACAGACACTCCAGGTCCTTAAGTGTTGAAGCATCTGTTTGTGTATGAAAATGAGCTTCATGTATCTCAAAATTAAACTGACCTTTTCGCTGATTCACAGGCTTGATTTCTTTCAGTCAAGCATACATGTAACCAAAGTGAAGAGTTAATTTACTGTTAACTCGTTAACTCCTCGTCCCACTCTCATAGTCTGTATGAAAAAGGATTATCACGGAACCACCACACGGATACATCGAACACATAAATCTCACTTGGCTGCAATCAACCTGCCTGCCTCTGAGCAAATGGCCGCCTTACTGCTTGCTTTAACCAATCCAAGGTCAGCGCTCACTCTCCCTCTGCTTAAACCACTCCATGCTCTTATTATCAGCTGCAGGTGAGAAAACATCATCTGTGATTCTCATCCAGCGCACACACACTCCACTGCCGAGAGCTCTGTCCTTTCTCGAATCAAACATTTACTGTGTTCAACTTTCTTTTCTGAGGTTCAAGCTGATGTGGGAACCAGAAATGTGTGACGACAATTTACCGCATTGCGCAGCCTAATTCAGGCAGTCAGTCAGTTTTTCTTAATAGGTTGAAAAAGGAACATGAAAGAAATCAAGGTAAGAATGCACCATAGCATTCAATCATTACCAGCCTGTCAATCACATACACATAAACTCTAATCGCACCCCAGCAGCAGATTTCATCCAACACAGACGGCACATGAGCCACTAGCTGCTTGCTGCTGCTTTCAATCAAGTCACGGCGCTCACAGTGGAATCATGAATGCGTCAGACTTTCAAGAGTAAATTCCAGAGGAGGCTCAAAACATCAGCAGGCTTCAGAGACCGTTCTGACCCACTGTCACCTTCCAGCATCGTGCTGGGAGACACGGGGGAAGTTCCAAAAACAAAATGACGAAGGGATGATTATTGAGTTATGTGTCCCAATTCCCAAGGCAAATTATCTTCATCAACTCATGAACTCATGAGAAACCTGCCTCCTTCTCTTTTACATCAGAGCAGTTGGAACAAATGTGTGTATGAGATCGCAGTAAGCTTACATTTATGAGTTGTTAAATCCCAACATGTCCTCAGAAATGGGGTTAAACTGAACATTGCATGAGTATTACAACAGGGTCATTGTGGGGCATCATCAACCCCTTAATTACAAGTAATTGCTGTCCCAGAATTCCTCTGGGATATAGAGAATCATTATCAAAAAATACATTTGTTGGCAGCGCTCTGAAGAGAGCTGTCAGACAAATCTCATTACGGCCTGGTTGCGTGAGATGTAACATATTGTGTGAAAGGAGCGAAAATACACACATTAGATGACAAGAATGCGTGTCTAGTTATTGATGGGCTTTGCGTTCTGGATCCCAAATATTTAGATGTGTCACACACAGAGGACACATTTCTCCACAGAGATTATTACTGATAATTATTTGAGTAGAATATTTGATATGACAAAGGCAAGTTTTCCATTTTTGCAAAGAGAATAAAGTTAGGGGAATTTGAATCAGAAGGTTTTGAGCCTTGCCTTGTGATTTAACCAGAAAAGAATTGTTTGACATAAACGTAATATGTGGCCTTCTGCACCACACAAGCTCTTCATAAGAACTGTACAATGTTTCCATGGATTAAAAATTCAAACCCAAGATCTACATACTTCAGTTTGTAGGGCTGCAACCATTTAATCAAACAAAAATCATTTGGATGCCTGTTCCATCACTTTACAGACATTTCACACAAAAATAAATGCAAACATACTTATTCAGCATAGTATTACAGCAGTTTGAAGATAGTTACAGCATGAAATCGACACACATTAATAAAATTTTCACTGATGGCACTCAGCACAATACCTTGCTTTGCTGCCCTATGTTTCTTTTAATGAATCAAATCCCACTGACCTGCTTGGAAGAGATGCCTTAAAATGGGAGAAATAATAAAAATGCAGCAACACATTGTGAACCAGAAGCTTACAGATCAAAGTCTGGAGTTCAAGATTGCTGAAGCTACACTACAACCAAGACTTTTTTTCAGCTCCAGGAATTAATTTTTAAGTAACTTCCCATCTGTAAATGGTGAGTTTCCTCTAATAACAGCCTCTGGCAAGTTACAGATATTATTCTGGCTGCTGCTGCTGTTGTATATGCTATTGTTTATTTGATTAATATGCACATGCACATGTTGCTTACGCTAGCTGTGCATGCGTGCGCGTGCTGCTTCTTGTGTGTTAAGAGTAGAGGTGTTTGACGTGCTCCCATACTCTGCTGAAGTGCACATATAGTGTGATGATGCAATTTGTAAGGAAGATTTGCATTTTGCTTGAGAAATTAGCTGATTGTTTTGGTGATAACTCACCCCCCTCATGCTTTTTACTCTGTGCGTTGGTTCCAATTCTACCGACGTTGCCTTAAATACATAAAAAACAATTTTATTTATGGTGGGTCATGCATTTTCCGCCAGTCACTAAG
>JAPZDX010000020.1:15391302-15401790 GCA_029783625.1 Naso annulatus | reverse complement strand
CAGAAAATTTAACACCATCCACGCTTTAATGTCACTGAGACACTCTAGCAGTGGTTGGACAGAGGAGGAATCATTCCACGCCAAGGGTACATAAATTTGATAATTGTCCGCATAAAAGCGGAACAAGATGCCATGCTTCCGTAAAATAGAACCCAAGGGGAACAAATAAAGAGAAAACAGAGGTGGCCCAAGGATCGAACCCTGTGTCACCCCGCAGGGGAGAGGAGCCATAGAGGACACAAAATCGTCCGGTTTGATACAGAAGCTTCTCTCAGCCAGGTATGAACGAAAACAATCCAGGGCTGCACCTTTAATGCCCACCCAGTGTTCGAGGCGAGAGATTAAAATGCTATGATCCACCATGTCAAGCGCAACAGTCAAATCTAAAAGCACCAGGATGACAACCTTCCCTGAGTGAGTAACTGAAAGAATGTCATTAGAGACCCTTAAAAGTGCCGATTCAGTGCTATGCGGGGTTTTAAACCCAGACTGGAACACCTCAAAAATACCATTCTTGTCTAAGAATGGTATTAACTGGGTGAGAACAATTTTCTCCAGGATCTTTGAGAGAAACAGCAATTTAGAAATGAATGAATGTTCTAAATTTGACCTGCTGGCGGCACTAGATGAAAAGTTCATTTTTCTCTGGACATTGTTATCACAATCTGTAGAGATTATGAACATAATTAGTTCAAAGTTTTCTAATCAGTTGTTCTTGAGACAGTTTTCCAAAACCAGAAATGCCCTCATGGTGGTATAAGATGAAAGTCAGAGGATAGGCAATGTTTGTACAAATCATTGTGAGTTGTACATGAATGTGTTAACCATTTCAAAGCAAACCACCAAACAGTTTGTCAAGATCTTTCTGGAAAACTAAAGCAGCAGCCTCCAGATGATGAAAAAGTCACATGATAACTGAACTCAGTTTGCTTCATTTCTTGAAGACCTTGAAGGTTTTGTTCGTACAAAAATTTCATGGAAATCCATGCAGTAACTGAAAATTTCACTGCGGAACCAAGCAGTCCGACCTGGTGACCAACATCGCCAATTCTTGGACCAGCACAGTTAAAGATTTGCAATATTTTAAAAATGTAATTTCTCATACACTTTATAAGGTTATGTATGAGACATGCAATACACACACAGTACCTGAAGCACCTTGTCATCTTCCAACATGCACATGTCACTGAATAATGACTGAAAGTAATGAAAGATGGTTGTGTTGAGTAAATTAAGGATTTGTCATATACTGGAAAAGGGTCAATATTTTAAGACAAACAGCTACATAATTCACGCGCACAAAGCCAGATATTATGCCCCGCTTTAATCTTTACATTGCTTTTACTCTTGAAATCATACAGTGACATGACAAGTTTGGCACTTTGTCAGCTAAATTCCAACTTTCTCAATTATTGGATTAAAGAACAGCCTTATAGAACATTCTTAAAATGACCAAAAAAAGCTGTTTCATAAGGGTTACAGGAGGCATAATATACACAAGCAATTTATAACCAATGACCTTCAATTATATGACTTTTTTTTTTTCCTACTGAATTTCCCGCTCAGCATTGATGTTGCTCTCTCCTTCAGCTGGTGCACTTCAGAGGCAGATAAAACATTTCAATTTGACAAAAATAATTTGTCCGTCACAGAGCGCAGGCTGTCTGCTCTCTTGTTCAGAGGAGTAATTCCCCTCATCTTAACATTAATAATTACTTTGTGTTCTTTTGTCAACACAGGAAGACTGATGGCTGAGGACAAAAAACAGAGAAACACAAGCCGATGAAATCTAAAAATAGACTCAAAGGCCATCATGTACACGTCTGTCATCTCACATCACATGCGCATGAATGTGTAATTATTGTTTTCATTGATAGAACACATGGGGAGAGGGTTTGAAAGACTGAGAACCCATTGATATACAACCTGGCCTATTTGTGTCTTTTTATTTTGGGTAAGCAATATATGCATAAACACAGGGCTTAATAATCAAGCCGACTTTCTTGCCTGGGGGCTGGATTTGTTTTCATCTGGTGAGGCTTAAAGAATATCAAAATACTGCGGATGGAATGGACTGCTCCCTTCCTGCCGTGGCACAAGGCATTATGCTGGGTGTTTGAGGTTTGGGTAAGTGCTGCATAAGACCAGATTCAAATCATTAACAGTGGCAGTGTGTTTATTATTGCAGTGTATTTTTTCACTGAGGTCTACACAGAAGTAAGTTAAGAAAGAATTAGTGAACGCATGAAATGTATTTCCTGCCACTAGGGGTCTCTTACTCAAAACAACCACAACTAAAGATGTAATTAAGGGTTTAATGTCGTTGTAAGGTTGCATCAGATCATCAAATAAATCTTTAACAAAGTTTTACGCCCCCCAAAAAGTGACAGACAAAAAATAAAGTGTCAAATAGGACTCATTATTAGTTGATTAAGTAGTCTTATATCTTGTATATCTTAGTCTACCAGACTAAGATATTGATATTGGTATTAGACCCTTTGTTTTTGACAGGCAACAGACACCAGAGCACTGTTGTTTGCCGTTAAGCCACATATCATGATGTCAAGGCCCTCATTGCCATCTGGACCCACAATTGTGAGAAGTTGCTCCATGCAGCTTTAATTCAGACACTCTGTTTCATGGCACTATCTGACCTGTGTGCAATCTGAACTAGTAGCTGTCCAGATGGTGGCACATTGTGATCCTTTGCTTCTCAACTACATCTAATGAGCAGCTGCAAGGTAGAAATTGGGATTAAATGCAAAACATACGGTGAACTTGTGAAATTGTGTGTTTTCTTTATTTAGAAGAGGAAACACAAAAGAAGCGCGAATAGACCATCATATGTTGTTATTCAGTGAGGAAAAAAACAGTAGGCTCCGCCATTAAGATATTTATAATAGGCCTATTGATTCAGGCCTGGATACATATTGCAAACACTAAATAACACTTTATAAAAAATGGCAAAGCAAAATAAAAGTATACCTTAAATGGCTTTAATCAATACTTTAATAGTTTAATTTAGTTCGACTCTTTGAGATTTGTACACTTTGCACACTTTCTACTATGCATTCAATAATACTATATTTTAGGTCTTTTTTCTTCATTTTGACAGGCCACGATGTCCACTGTGTATGCGCTTAACATTTCCTGTCTCACTGACTGTGGAATTACAAAGTGACAGCCTCAAATGATAAGGTCCTCACATTTTGACAATGAGTCTTTCGCTGTGTAATAGTCTTTCAGGCTGTGTGTGATACCATCCACCTTTGACCAGCTTCAGCACACACTGCAGCTGCTCATCCCCCTGTGTAACACACTTCAGTCCAGTTTTTGCCGTCATGTGGGCCAACTGTGAGTGACAGCATTTACATGATAAGAGACGTCTGTCACTGCAGTTTAATGAGTTGTGTGACGATGCATCTGCAATGACCAATGTTTCCGCTGGTGCATAATCTGCTCCAGCAGTGCTAAAGATTCCTTCCAACTTGTATGCACTTATTTTCCAAACCTATTAGTCTCCTGTCTGCAACTTGGCTTACAGCATCCTCTTTGCATCTGAGGAAGGAGTCTTTGAGTCGCTTGATGCCATCACTGGTCCCATGTCTAGGTGGTTTCTCCTTACCACTGATGTTACAGGTTACCTGCTAATGTTAACATGTATTTATTTGTGTAAATTATCATGCTCAGTGCTCGCCTTGCCTCCTGTACATTTGTGGGCTCCTGTACCTCGTTAATGTCATTCACTTTACCTGACTCTGCAGTTCATTCAGTTTGCACTGAAGTATCTGAAGCAATATTTACTCCTAAAGGCAGGAGCATGAAGCGGTATCCCCCAAAAGGCGTGTTAAACATAAGAGGGCTTATCTCTTTATGAAGTGGTACCTTCCAGAAACCTGAAAATGTCCAACAGTGTCTACTTACTTTTTGAGGTGACATCTCACCCTTTTGACATTCAGTTTAGGGAGGCATATCCAGATCCTCACTGTGTCTGAAGGCTCTATAATTGGTGTCATTGGTGCACACCAGTCTGTAGGCTCTGTGGCAATCTCTGCCACATCCTGCTCTTCCACTTGCTGCTGCTCACCATTGACTTTGTGGAGAATTAGAGGAAGTCTTCTGCTTGGCCAGTGCTTCGTCTCCCTCTTGTAAGTGGATGGGAGGCAAAATGCCTCAAGCAAGTCCATTTGCCTTTGTTAAGCATCAAGTATACTATGACCTGGATAACTACGAACATTCACACACACTTGCTTTACATGATGCAAATTACATGTCTGGGTCACTTACCTGAAAACAAGCAGCAGATAATCGTGAACACACTGCTTGTGTCAGCTGATTTCAACACTGATCATTATCCCCATATTTTTTTTCAGTTGTGCCATCAAAAAGTGTACATGTTTATAGAGAGGAGAAGTTGAGATCCGATCACAGTTGGTCATTCCAGAGCATGTGGAGCTGCACTGAAAAGCAAAACTTGGTACTGGATCACACGAGAGGCATGTTAATGCCAGGTATAACAGCCTCGTCTTATGGTTACAGACAAATAATGGGTCTGACAGAAGAATGCTGGAATTTGCAGGTGCCATAGAGACTGAAAATATGCAGGAACACAGACAAATTTCTTCCTCTTTTGGACACTTGACACATTTTGATAACATTACTTATTTATTTTTTCTGCATATAGTCACATAGGGTGAAAAATTGTGTTTATTAATATTAATTATTTTATGTTGAATATTTCTCAAAGAAAAGAAGTATTTTGCACACTGACACAGGGTCACTCTTCCTAGTTCTCCTACATAATTACCTGGAAACAATGACTTGCATATTTGGGTTATTTAATAATTTCTTGTACTAATTGGACAGCTGGAAACAACAACTTATTTGTTACTGACATGCAGATTCTACGCTCTTACACATAACAGGTGCTGCCTACAGTTTGCTTTTAGCCATTAATTAGGAAAGTGCACAGTACGATGCATAATAATGTGCAAGAGAGGACAGAAAAGGGAACATAAACATGTCTGAATAATTGAAAATTTACAGTAGCTGGCCAAAATGCATACATATAAAATGTATCAAGGAGGTTTTAAAGACTCAACATTCATGTTATTGTTTTGTGTCGACCCCGAAAGGTGCATTTAAGATTCAATAAATAAGACAGGACAGATAATAAAGAAAAAGAAAAATCAGCTATAGCAAAACAAATACATAATACAAATATTATAAAGTACAAAATTTTAAATATATAACTTCTTATTTTGAAAGAGAAATCAAAAGAGAATAAATAATAAAAATTAAAAAAATCATACAAACTTGCTGTGAGTGGTTAACAGGACATGAAGGAAAAGGATATAATGTACAACTGCATGTTAATCGATCAATGAACACCTCCAGACAATATCTGAAACAAATGGCTTTTTCTTTGTGATTTTCTGTACATGTCCTGAAGTGAGTCAAATGTTCTTGTGTGCCTCCTTGTGGAGTACGTCAGCACTGGAGGAGGCACCAGAGGGCTGGGTCAGAGGGAGTAGTTGGCAAACAGGAAAGAGGAGCACACTATAAGAAGAGACTGAACCCCGAGGAGCGTCAAAACACTCAAACTACAGCCGAGAGAGGAGGCGAGCAGAGGGAGACAGATGCGCGGCGAGAGACACAGAGAAGGAGAGATACGTGGAGAACGGTAATGCGTTCAAGATGAAGACTTAAATCGGGGAGATTTCATTCCTACAATGACCGCAAGGCTGCCTTTTAAAAATCCTGAACGACACTTGTCATAATCCAGCGTCAGCACACTGAGGGAAAAGGTAAAAGTGCGGTCCGACGACGCACTCCTCCTGCGCCCGGCGCACCTCGGTGTCCCCGCACAGAGAAACCCTGCGTGCGCACAAAGTGTCAGCTTCAGCACCTGAGGAGAGGACAGCTCCGCTCCGCGTGCTCCTCCGGACCTCCTGTCCCAGAACTCTACTACAGCTTTTCATGTCAACACTTTCAGTCTGACAATCAGCTTCACAAGTCCGGAAGAAGTCTGAAGATCCGCTGACGGAGAGATCCGCGACTCACTGTGGGCTCAATATGTACCAGGGGCATTTACAGGTAAGAAGGCAGCCTTTTTTTTTTTTTTTGGTTGTTCGTTGTCTATGATATAAGAATTGTTTTAGTTGCGACAGAACTAATGAACTGATGTGAAAGGCGCGCGCGCTATTACATGAAGCCGAGTTCATGTCAAGGGCATTTTTTACGCAAGGGATGAGAGGTAAACACGGTTATTCCGAAGCAACTACAGACTTATGAGATCATCAGCTGACATCAGAGACAAGCATGTTATTTTTAAGGATGGGGGGAAAAAATCAGGGTCTTTGCACCTCTTACCTAACCGAGGGACGCTTGCTCCAACAAATTACAGCTGGAATTAATTAAATGATAATAATAATTAATTAAAACTGCTTTAATTGGGAAAGAAGCTGTAAGTGCCCATATTAGCTGACGTTATTACCAACAGCCATTTAGAAATCGCATGCAAAATGTAAACAGGAGCAAAACCTGTATGCTTTAAGCCGGGCAGCCTTGAAACTGGGAACAACATATCATTAGTTTCTCAGCATGCATGCTTATGCTCACGTGACGTCATGCAACCTGACGTCAGTTTTCAGACAGCAAACTCCAGTGCTAACAATATACTTTGTGTTACATCAGGACAAGAGACTGAAACTGAAGACACACACACACACACACAAAAAAAATAGGGACAGGGAGGCACAAAACGATCCAAAGTCGCTGTTATAAGATACAGCTTGATCAATCTCAGCTGCACAAATCGACTCCAGCAGGTTTTTTAACTGCTCTCCAGAGCATTCGGAATGGCATGTTTGATGTACAATATAATCACACTGTCATTTCAACACAATAAGCTCATAATGCAAACAGTAATTCTTCATCAGTGGTTAACGGCAGCCTCCTCCCTAGTCTAGATGCATGGATTGAAATGAATACTGCTGGTTGACAGAGATACCTCAGCTCCCAGACAGCTGATTATGTAATAACAGACCATCCTGACTGAGGACTCAGAAGCATGAAAGACCAAAATTTAATATTTCATGATATATTACTCCGGCAGCAGTTTTGATTGAAAAATGCATGAAAAGGCAGTCAGCAGTTCTTGTCTGGAGTGTTTGTTAAGGGTCGATGAAAAGCCAGTGTCACTGAAATCTGCTGTGCAAAAGACCTATTATCAGTCTTATCTTTGGGTCACGGTTTTCCACGTTTCATCTCATGATGTTTCAATTATCTCACACTTTATGTGTTTCTCATCACATGCATGCAAGTCATCGCATTGTGCCCTGATTAGATCATAACTGAAAGACAGCATAGCTCTCTCTCAATCATTACATGGGGCTAATTTGGCAGCAAATGTCCAGTGAATACAAACCAGCTGCTCGATCTGTCGGTATGGATCCTTTGTTTTGACGCACGCCCGTGCAGCAGATGCATTCATCTAATGTTGACAGCACTTTCTAATTTGAGTCAAATGTGTGTGTGTGTGTGTGTGTGTGTGTGTGTGCTGGTGTGTGTTTGTGTGTGCATATGAATTTAAAGCTACCCAAGTTTGTGTGTAATACTTTTACTACCTTTGTCACATGGAGAGTGGAAGTAATGTGTTGTCTGTGTGAGGAATGGGCGGGGTTTGTTATGTGGCAGCTACGAAGGCAGACAAAATTTCCTAAACTTTCAAAAACAGTGACTATTTACAATAGACTTTGTTGTTTCAAGATAAATTTGAATTTCATTGTGATGTTTGTGCAAAAGTTGTATTTCAAAATGACCCATTTAGATGAGCGTGCGTTTTCAAAATAAGAGAATTTCCTGAAATTAATCTTGAAATTTGAGCTTTTTCACATCTTGCATACATTATAATTTATTCACAGTATGTTTTGACTTCAAGCACAGTAAAGCTTGTCATGAATGTAAAGCATGCTCTCTAAAGCATAATTTTTTTTATAAATCAGTGCTGATCTGAATGCAGGCTTGGGGCAAAAATCATTGAGCTGTGCGTCTCCATAGACTGGAATTTTAAATGAAGCTCATACTGTACACACACATCTTGATGTAACAGTGATGCAGCATCAGTCAGTCACTTGTAATCAGAGCTATCAGATTTCCTTCCTCATAGTAGATGCACTTGTAAGTCCTTTTTAATACACGATTGTCAGTCAGACAGATTTGTCAGCTTATGGTGATGCAGCTTAGGCAGGTTGGCTGTGAGAACAAGATAAGGATGTCCCATCTTTTCCTTTTTTTTTCTTTTCAATTGTACTTCTCATTTGTTGACCTTCTCATTCGCCATCATTTGCTGCATCTATATGTGTGGGCTGATGTGGCAGTTTAATCCATAGAGCGTATGGTATTTTATATAAACACACTACCATTTCTGCATAATTGTTGTGGATTTGCACATGATACAATATTGGGTGGATCAGATATCTTGGCCTGAGTTTCACAAGCTCGTTCTCCTGGTTGGCACGTTTAGACGGGAGTCTGCATATCCGAGTTTGGCATGAGGGCTGTTTGGCAGGAACATAATGCTGAAACATTTTCTCTAATCATGCTTTTTTATCATAAACACGGCTGAATGAAGGTATTGTGAGCATCCTGCAGTAATTTGTGTTGTGCACGAAACAAAGTGCGTTTTGCGTGTCCTTTTTTTTTTGTGAGCAGAGGATCATTTTACTGTATCGAATGCTGGAAAAGATTGATGCAGTGAAAGAAAGCGATTCAGAGGTGTGGATGTCAGCCTCATTGCTCTTTCTGTGAAGGTGCAACTGAAGATGCTGCGAGGTGAGCTGAATCAGCACAGCTGCTCATCTTTATCAAACAAAGAGATATCGTTTCAGTCAGCAGACTGTTTATTTTTGCTTTGATGTACTACATATAAGAAAGACTTTGAGATTGCGTCCATCCATACTCCCTCAGATGACACTTCCTCATAACATTATAACATTTTAGATTGCAGTGTAATTGCTGTGGATTCCCTACTTTAGTATTCATGTTTACAGTGAATCTAATTATGAGAGCGCTGATACTGTGCGTACAAAATATATCCTGGCTTAATGGAAATGACGCTCCAAGGCCTTTGGATATTTGCTCTGCTAAGCACAACATGATTACATAATTTCATTACCATATTCCAAGTCCCTTGTGTAAAACTTGGATGGGTGCGATCATTGATCAGAAGTAGATCAAGTCTCCTAAGAATTCAGTCATTCATACCATCTTTTCATTAAGATCTTGATTTGTTTGTACAGTTTGTCTTGTTGGGTGAAAGATTATTTGTTCATAGGTTTTCCTCCAGCACCCTGTGGGAGTAAACAGGCTGCTCATACAATATAAAATCGCTGAGTTGTTCAGAATCAGTTTTCTCTATTTGCGTTTCCTGTCTTCTGCTCTGTTTTGGTTTGGTGGATATTTTTGGCAACCTAGTGCATCTCTTTGTGCGCTTTGGTTTGTAGCCAGACTTGTCAAAAACTTTCTCTCAAGTGACACCAAAGTCCTGACAGATTCTCTACACTGGAATCCCCTCCTAGCATGACTTTATAGACCAACTTGATACTGACACATTAAAATGCAGCTCACTGGCATAAGCATATGTTTGTGAAATGCATATACAACATTGCAAGGCCTATTTATTTAAAATATTACAATCAATGCAGAAAGAAAAAGTAAGCAGTGTTGAATCTCTGGAACAGATGCTGCAGAATAAACAGACAGAGAGCAGAAATAGGTTGACAGACAATTTGACAGGGCCTCACAAAACCAGCAGGAGCCTGTGCTCATCAATCATGTCTGCACAGTCCATCGAGCCATCATTCCTGGAAGTTGACCTCAGGTTTAAGTCTCCAAAAGCTCCTCTTTTTAGTCGCTGTAGCACTAAGAGGCTTTCATCCAGACTTCTCCCACAGCCTTGGTGGTCAGCCACAAGCTTAACAAAGGGGGTCCTGGACACGTTCTCCACAGAGACTGCTTTAAAGTCTCCTTGATTTAATGAACCACGGTCTTGATTAAGAGTGATTTAATAGGCTTGACTATTTCAGGAGCCAGGATAATGAGTGAAATCAGGTGGTATCCGGCTGGAACGAAAGCTCGACAGACAGCACTGCTCTGTTGGAGACGTGTGGTGGGGCAGGAAGCTAAATGTGCACAAGGATCATAGCCCAAAGCTGTGCAGTCACTGTACTTTGGAGCCCAGTGTCAGGAAGTGTGCTAAAATGCAAAAGTGAAAAGAAATTTCCTTCCACATCCAAGGATAATTAGAGGAAGAGGAGTCAAACAGAAAGAGGCCATTATTAAACAGTGAAGTTGGGCTGAAGGGTGATTGTGAGGTCGCGTGTTGTGGAGGAAGATGTTTTCATCTGAAACACTCAACATAAAATCAGTGTTGTCCAAAAATGAAGAGAAATTTCCTTTTTTTAGCTTTGAAGATGATGTTTGGCT
>JAPZDX010000020.1:15379965-15391202 GCA_029783625.1 Naso annulatus | reverse complement strand
CCTTTTTTTAGCTTTGAAGATGATGTTTGGCTGTTGATTTAATGTTTCAAAATTGCCAAACACTACAAATTTGCATTCCCATTTAATGCTTTCTTAATCCTTGTGGGAATTAATAGCATAATTATGCACACACTCACTGCACGTTATTTGCATTTGTGCTAATGATACACAATTTTGTGATAGTGCGGTACAATGTGTTTTAAATATTCATTTGAATGGTGCGTGTGGGGGATGTTAAATAACTTTCTGCATCCTTGTGGCCTTAATAGACTTTCACACCAAAAGCTCTTAAAATTTGACATTGTGCAGCATAAGGCCATTATTTTTCAGTGGAAAGGAATGGAGAGGCAGGCACAACGCTGATTTTCAGGGAGGTTTGCATCTGAAGCTCAGCTCTGACCTTCACAGTCCACGTCCAGTGGGATTCTGGTATTGACAGGAGGTGGTAGTTAGGACGGTGGCAATTTCACTGACACACACCATCGCAATCGCTCAGAAATTTGTCCTCAAAATCAACATGAAGGTAACTCTTTCATCCTCCATCTTTTTTTTAACAGACCTTTTAGTGATTTATTTCATGCTTATTTGTCATCACATTCTCTCTTTAAAGTCGTACATACTGATGTTTGATCTGGACCCCCTCGTCACTTTTTAGAGCACTTCAGTATTGTGCAAAGTCTTCCTGTCGCTACGTCTTTCTTACCCGTTTAATGTAAAACGGTCACCGTTTGGATTAATGTTAGCATTTGTAACGATTGTGATCCGTGTTTCTGGGTCGAGGTAGTTTGGAGAGACAGAAAAGAGGACACGCAAGTGCTGAGATTCCACAGTTCTTGTTGTTTTTTTAACCACACCTCAACCTTATAAAGCCCGGTTGTATGGCTACTATCTCATCATACACGAATAAAACAGAGGCCACACGTATCCAAAATGTTACTCTTGAGTTGAGAGGCAAAGTTAGCAGGCGCTAGCATAGACACATCCATCCAGTGGCATGCATACCGTTCAACTGAACAAAACAAAGGTGCTGCCTGATGACGTCACCCTAAGGCGCCGCACCTATCATAAAGGTACATTAACAATCAAGTCTTTCACGCACTGCAGTGGTTTTAAGTTTAGTTAAAAGAAAAGAAAGAAAGAAAGAAAGAAAGAAACATCTTGTTTTAGTTTAGGAGTGATTGTTGACTCTAGCTCACCCTGCTCTCCTGGCTGAGAGTCCTGTGTGTGACCCACCGCTCGACCATGACCTCCATCCCCTGAGGGGCTTTATTCACTTGTACTTCATTGGGTCGAACTGTTGCTATAAGGGTCCTATATCGTCACAAATGGGTTTGCACTGTTGTACTTTGAAGCACACAAGTGTAACCCATTAAAGGTGATGCCCAGGGGACCTAAACAAGCTGTCGTATGTATCAAGTTGGGAGTGAGAGCAGGTTATATATGCTCAGTGCGTCACTCTGTGCTCACAAACAAAGAAACAAATGTTAAACGACACAGTTGAGATTTGCTGAAGACAGCCGACAAACAGCCTAAAAAGATTTGCATTGTGTCATTCTGCTCACCGAGACTGCTGGCAACCAGTACTCCATCACTGGTGACAGCGGGGGGCATACTGGGAATCTCTCCTCCTCCCTGGTTGGGTTGTTAAGGCTCCGTAGAGGCCCTGAGCAGCTTGTAGAGCTCATAAAGAGGACTAGAGGGAGACTAAGAGGGATTCAAGCATACATCAGCAGCAGTTTTGCTATAAGCTGATTGAGGAAACAGGTTGTCATTCTTGCCCACAAGAGCTGGAGAATCTGGTCATTTTGCCTTTTACTGTCATTTGTGCTCTAACCACCCACCCATCCTTTACAATAATTAAAAACATTAACATTAGGGGCAGATGTGGGTGTGAATGATGCAAGAAGACATGAGAGATGGAGATGAAAAAGCAATCAATACCATCACACTGCTCGCAGGCATAATATTTTATGTGAATACTTATTTTACGTAGATTATATCAAGTCCCTAATCTGTCCCTTAGAGTTTTATATCACATGATTTAGGCCAGAAGCCTAAAATGTAATTTCAAATAGTATGCTAATCTTGCTCTGGCTATTATCTGATCACTAATGCTCCACTAAAGGTTACGACAGTTCAGTCGAGGAGGAGGATCTGTTTACACACATGACAAAGCAACTGTATCTATTATTGATTATTATGCTTTCACCCAGATTATAGATTTTTTTTTCTAACTGCCATTCATCAATTTGACTGACAAACAAACAGGCAGAAGCCTTCAGGATTACAAAATAAATATTCTATAACCCAGTCTGTGCTATTGTAAACAATAAGGGAATTGAAGCCTGTTGTCAGCCATTTGATAAATTATTGATATTTTATTGAAAGTGTTTTGTGTATTTCAAGTTTCGACGTGTGTCTATGTTAAACCTGATTTAGAGGTGAAATTTATGTCAGAACAGGGTTGATTTTAACATACTGTACATAAATGACTATCACTGAAGCTTCATAAGTAGAAACACCAACCATAACTGCGGCTTTGTCGGTAATGGTATCAACATTTCTAGAACTAACAAAACTAGATCACACCTCTGGCACCAAACTACCAATAACAGTATGGATTATTTTAATCGTGAGGTGAAGAAAAGAATGAGATTTTTGATGAAAACAAGCACAAATGTGAAATTAATGATAATAGAGAGTGTCAATTTTCTGAGGATGTACCACATGTCACAAGTTCTACTTATCTCGTTTTAAAATCAAATGTTTTAACCAGCAACAAGATGGATTTTCATGCTACAAAGAAGGAAATGTCACATTTAACCTCCTTTTTCATGCAGCATCTCTACAGTCCAGCATTTTCTGTATCCTGACGTTTGTTGAAATATACAATCACACTTTTTACAGTAATCCTGCTTGTAATTTTATTATAATCTGATAAATTGATTTATTGGAGTTCCACCGGATCACCAGAGGTAGATTGCGGTAAAGAGTGCAGCTCTTTGCAACTAGCCCCTCCCACACATGCTTGAAAGAGTGACACTGTATTTTAGACTTGTGTTATTTTATGGTGTAATAAAGTAATGCCTTGGAGTTTTTTATATGTACTATCTTTTAGGGCATGTTTTGCCTTTATTGGACAGACTCAGGGAAAAGTCAAACAAGAAACAGGGGAGAGAGAAAGAGAGAGAGGTATGACATGCAACAAAGCTCACCGGCTGGAGTTAAACCGGCCACGGTTGCGACCGTGTTGCCGTGGGGCTCTGTAACCATTCCACTGCTGAGGCACTGCGATCCTTCTGAGTTTAGAAAGAGAGGCTGACAGAGGATAAGTGTTATAGCAGCTCACAAGCCTTGCGCAACATTATGAGTCTCAGATTGAATGTCATGGGGCCGCTAAACTGCAGACTCACACACACACAGACACACATGCACACATGCACACGCCAAATGTCAGCGCAGTGTAGCAGGCTCTCATAAACAAGAATCCTGTATCTGAGAAGGGATATAATCAATGTGAAGCACCCAAATTCACAGCTTCACAGCCCGACGTCATTCTCTCTGTTGGTAGATTTCCTCTGGGCATCTTTCTGCTCAGTCTGTTAACACGGCGGCCCCCCCCCTCAGCCCCACAAGGAAAGTCCCCAGAGCTACTGTACAAAGCCACATTCTTCCTCGCACAAAAGTAGGACAAGCCCCAGCGTCTTTGTTACTGGGAGCGCAGGGCTGTGCAGGAGAATAGGTAGCCCATCCATCTCCCTCGATCATCCCATTCATAACAGTCATTCTCCAACTGGGAATTAATTTGCTCCAGAAACCAGGCGTCTCAGCGCCGGAGTGGAGAGAGCATGTGTTTGGTCCTCCGGGGAGGTGTGCGCTATCACGGATGAGAGCTGTTGATAAACAAATATGCACTTCAGTGTGGCAGATGTGAGAAGGATTTTCACCCAGATATTTATAGGGACTGCCCCGTGACGAGTCAGTGCCATCCCACCACAGTAACTGTCTGTAAATCACATATTGGGACTAATTGAGCTGAAAAAGATGATTCAACTGCTTCTTTTCAAACTATTTATGCTACTTCCACTTCTCCTAATAGCAACATTAAAAAATATACAGTATTTAAAAAATAATCAGATTAAAGAGATATTAATCCGACCTATAATTTTTTTCTTGTAAAAATGGCAGAAAATCGAGTTAATCAAAAGAAAAGTCCTCAGATTTCCTTTGTTTAATCAGCTGTCTGATCTCCTAAGATAGTTATTTTCCAATTATATTTTTTTTAAAAAGAAACGCAGCACATTTGAGAAGCACATTAGCATTTAAGCCACATTATCTGCATGATTATATGATGGCAATGTCAGTCTGTCTCCTGATCCACTGCTTTGATCCAGTCTGAAATATTTCAACAACTATTTAGATGGATTGCAATGAAATTATGTAAACGAAAACCCACTGACTTTGGTGATCCTCTAAAACAAATGGTTTTTTAAAGTCTCAGACACCTTGGACATTTTGGAAATAGCTTTTTGGTCTCAAAACCGTCATTTTTCAACTTAAATAACCTTAAATGCTTCCATGAGCTGTCTGTTAACTGCTGCTTATGCAGCTACTGCCTTTGACGGTCTCTCGAACGTCTCCTCTTACTGCCTCATCAGCTCAAAATTTCAGTTTGTTAGAAACCTTTTTTTATGATCAGTTACCACAAAACGATGCTTTTGCACACAAGCAAATCGACAGGTGCGTTGGAGAAGATCGAGAGTCACTTAGGTTTGGTCTCACGACCTTCATCAGTCTGCTAGAGCGGTTTGATGACGGTCGTGTGACTGAAACGTAACTATTAAAAATTATTCTCTTCTGCAAGTGTGACTGTTTGCGGGAGTTTTGTCCATTTTCCCTACATGATCGGTTACCAGCAAAACAAGTGACATTCTAATCAGCCTCAGCTGTGCTTCGTGTTCAGTGATAATTAGCAAATGCTATCATGCTAACACAATCAACTAAGGTGGCGATTATGATTAACATTACAACTGCCAGCCATCAGCACTTTAGCACTGTCAAGGATGTGAGCATGTTAGCATGCTGACGATAGCACAAGTTCAGCCTCTCTAAGGCTTCTAGCAGGACTGTAAGCTTTGATCACGCATCAGTACAAACGAGCACGCGGACAGCTGCAGACTTGCACATAGACAGTGAACAAACACGCTTCTCAACATAAAACAATTAGTGGGGAAAAAAAACATGATGGCAAGCTCCTGACAGCAAGAAGAAAGGCTCTTTTGTTTCATTATCTTTGTTTGAACAAAACGAAAAAGTCAAAATAAAAAACTTGGCCACTGCGTAGTGAGTGGGACATACGCCGTCCACTCTTAAGGGTTGGTGGGTTTCCTAATAATCAACCCATCGATTTAACTGCTAATTATTTACTCTGGAAATAAAAATGTTTAGAGGGTGTATGAAAGCTTAAAAGCTTATTAAATCCTGTTCTGAAAACTGTCAATTTCATATCTTTCTTCGCTGCCTAATTTCTGAGATATGACTTAATCCTGACCCCTGAGCTCTTACTTTTAAAAGATACTCTTATTTCTGGCTATTTTTATGCTTTTAATGATGATGCAGCTACAGCAAACTAAGAATGGGTAGTGAAGACTGATTCACACATTACAGTGGGGTATATCCGAAGGCTGTTCCTACGTGGGGATCACATAAAACACTGCTCTCGTCAGCTCATTCTCATCGTGCCTCGAGGAGCAGATACTCATCTTTTGAGTTGCCTACTCCCAACATCCTGCTTCTGGATTTGAACCTAGCAACACTATCTTCACCCCCCCGCCTCACACAATAGCTCCCTCTCTTTGAGACAGTAATCCTGTCTGATAATTGCAGGAGAAGGCTCTGCAAAAAAAAAAACAAGGTCTGCATATTATCACGTATTATTAGTGTGTACCCACAAATACCAATTACCTCCCTCTCATGATCACTATTAATGACAATTTCAGCACTCTCCATCACAGTCCCGCACTTACAGCCAAGCCACCCGGCAGTTTACAGCAGGGGAAAGCAAGCTGTTTGCAGAGAAGTCAAAATGTAAACTAAAGCTGCTCTAATTTCCATTAAATTAATTTAAGGAGCTTTTTGCAACAGGAACCAATGATTTGTCTCTCTCTTGTGAGAGGCTGGAGTGAAAATAGGAATATTTAGTGTTATTTGTACACGCTGAATAAAGAAAGATATGTGAAGGGTAATGATACTGTACCTGGAAAATGTGGCATTAGAACATTTTTGGCAAAAGAAGAGAAAAAATGTCAACCTGGAATCAGTTTGGTGTCTCGAGGTGGATGAATTTAGTTGTGCCTCTGAGTGAAGATGAGGGAAGTGAAAGGCAAGAGGAAGAGCTGAATTCTACCACTTCACTTCAGTTGTTCACGAAACGTATCTCAATTTTAGTTCATGTGTATTCCGCTGTCTATGCACCATAACTTTATGTGTAAGTTTGTCTGCTGGAAGCGGCTGAGGTTTCTATAAATACCTATGAGACGAGCAGTTAATAAAACTCCTGGCAAAAGTTGAGGGCTGGGCTGCGGAGCGGAGCACAGAGAGGAGCTGGGTGTGCAGATGGGATGTATGCAGAGTTCAAGGGTACGCCAGCTGAGAGGTCTAAAGGCAGGAAGGTTTCGTTAGCAGAGCAGGACTCGCCTGCAGCAGTCCCACAGGCTTCTCTCTGACTCTGACTGCATATACATCTCAGTTCACGCCTGTGTGTGTGTGCAGGTGAAGCTTGCAGTGGGTGTGTGTGTGTGTGTTTTCCACATATATGCAATACCTGCATCCTATTGTGTGCGTGTGTGCATCTGTATGCCTGTGAGCATACAGACATGTTCACACAAGTGTAGGTAATGAGGCGAGGCATGGATGTGTGATTCATGTTCCTCCTCATGACAGGGGCTGCAGCATCGTGCCAGGGAGAAGGTCGAAGGTCCTGCTCCCCTCTGATTTCGCTGCATACATGCAGGGAATGAACAACACTTCTTGGTGCTCAAATAAATATTTATAAATGCATTAATACGATGACATATCAGATTTGACATGGGTTATCTCCTAGTATCAATTTACCTACCATCTATCGGAACAAAAACATTTATTTTTTGGAAAAGGTTTCTTGATTTGATTTCTGTTAAATTTTCGTCCTCTTTTCTGTGGGAACCTTGTGTGGCAAATGTGAAAACTCTTGACCAATTCTATGTGTGACACATATTAAATTACTATTATAAAATACAGTGAGGAGTCTACCAACAGAAATACCAAGAGATGGTTAGTAAGTTCATCTTTATTTATTTAGTAGATCTCACTGGAACTAAGAATTCTTTTTACAAGAAAGACCTCCAATCAAATATTTATGTACAATATCACAACAGCACAGCTCAGTCATACAAAACTGTCATAACAGACAACTGCAAATAGTTTAATATTTTGGCCCCTTCTTCTTAAGGTTAGTTAAGAACTGTCCTAAACAATTTTCATATGAATTAAAGTATACTGGAAATGTAAATATAAGGTCAGGTCATATCTTCTTTCTGATCAGACAAATGAGTCATTGAACTGGCCCTGTTCTATTGGCTACTACCTGGTGACAATATCAGGTGTGAGTCAGTTAATTAAATCAACAATAACAAAAAATTAGCTTTTTTTTTTGTCTTTATATTTATTTATTTATTTTATTTTACTCCCTTAATCCCTGATATGGGGGAAATTTTATACTGCTGCCACTTTCACTGCGCACTTTTTTTTTTTTTTTTTTGCATATTTTTGATGGTGGGGGAAACCGGTCTTAACATTAAAAGTCTTTGCATTAAATGCGTATGCTTTTGTAATCAGGGATGTAGGAATGTGAATGAAGGTACATGTTGTACTGAAAGAGTTTTGTGACAGGTTTGCTGTACAGGGGGTTTTAATTTGATGCACTTGTGCCCTTAAAGTTAAAAACAAGTTAAAACAAATTGAGATTATCATTAAACATTTATCTGATGCACGATCATTTCTGTAACAGTTTAAAATCTTTTCTCTTCTGTAAATTTTTTTTATGACAAAAACCTTATTTACATTTTAACTTTAAGGTATTTGCATCTGCATGTACTAATAACTATATTTTTATGTATTTATACCTGTAATTAGTTACATATCTCAATTACAGGAGAACTGCACAGGCATGAAAACTGAGACTGTAGTCTTATCCTGATTGAACCAGACTCTTGCTGCCGAAACTGACACCTGACCTAAGCCTTACCCTACCTGAGGTTTGAACAACCTTTGTTTTACTTTAAAAAATTGGTATCTTTAGTGGCTATGTTTTTATCACCATCGAAAGAACCAAAACAATAGCTTTGCTGCTGGACACCTGTGTGAACACGAGTTAGGAATACAAAAAAAATGGAGAAAACCCATCTGGAATGTATTTTTATTGCTACAACAACCCAACAACCTTGAAGGAGATAAACAAGTGTTTCAATAAGATGTGACATTGTAGTTATTTTGAAACAAGTCAGTATGTATGTAGATGGCAAAGACAGGAACACACAGTGTGACAAACCAGAAACGTAAAGGGACATCACACTATATGCCCCTATTTATAAAAAGGCACCTACTCACTTCTACCACCCTCATCTCTTGTGGCAAGGTGAATGTTGTTCCATTGTATCCTACAATTCATTCCTCTCTCAGCACAATCCATCACTGACAGAGGCGATGTGAGTGTGGGTGTTTCTGCGTGTATGTGACAGTGTTTGTATGAGAGGGAAGAGGCCCGTGTGTTAGTTAGGGGTGCTGTTTGCTATGGGAACGTCTAGTTCAAGTAATATAGATACCAGAGTTCGTTGCTATTTCGGGCTGTTGGAGCTTTCTATCTGCCTGTGTGGCATGCTTGCGCCAGATCATCACACACTTAGAAAAAGTGATTAGATCGATATAGTTGGCCAGACTCTTATGTCTCTTTCCACTATGTGAAAGTATGTATACATCGAGAGATACTGTATAGTGTTTAATATAAACAGACGACATCGACACAACACTTTGCAAGTTTTTCGACCAGGTGAAGTGCTTTATAAGTCAAGTCAGCATTCACTCATTCACACACACATTCATACACTCATTGCTGGGTCTTCATACACAATTATAGGAGCACTTTGGGGTTAGTATCTTGCCCAAGGACACTTTGGCAAACAGACTAGGAGGGCTGGAGATTGAACTAGCAGCCTTCTACTTAGAATACGACCTTGTGTACCTCCCGAGCCGCAGTGGCCCCTGTGGTAATGTCAAACTTTGGCACCACAGTTTCCCAAGCTCGCATCACATTTGACCTTATTCCCTCAGAAACCATTTTGTTTACACTAGTCTGAAGTTTTATGTGCAAGAAGTCTTAAAATGTGAGCAGGCAATGTTCTACAACTATTAAAACAGAGAAATATGTTTTCCCTGAGGTGCCACAAACTGAAAGAGGCAGCAGTTTGGCGGTGAGAGAGGGTGGTAGGAAGGTTGTTGTGGGTTTATGTTGTTTGTACTTCTGTGTTTAGGAGTTTCAGCCTACCTACAGTGGCTTTATATGCCATGCCAACCTTATGTGTAGGTCTGCTACCATGAACATGCATCGACGCTGTAGTAAGGGCGTTGGAGATAAAGACATAACCGCGACTGGTTAAGTTGGGCAACTTGTGTTTTATCCTACAAGTTTCTGATTGTTCAGAGGGAATAATAAAGTCAAAGTTATCCTTTCCTTTCACACATAAAAAGACTTTTTAACTGCAAATCTTCTGCTCACAAAAATCACCACTCTGTACCACAGCGTATGAAGCAAGCATAATGACTGCAGGCAATAGTCTTATATTCAATTATGAAACAAAGGAGACCTTGTTGCTCATATTACAAAATGAGTGAAATAATGTGAAAACTGTTACTGTGAGGGATGTAATTTAAGACTAATATGGCTCAATCATGAATAATACATCTGACAAATGCTAAAATGTAGCATTACAACATCTACGTTCTGTGTTGTACGTTTGGACCACAGGAAGAGTAGTCTTCAAACTGGTGTGGACAAATGGAGATCCATATAAACAATACCAATAAACAATAAATATCTATGTCACAAAACCAACCCTAACCTCAAATAACCCAAACTCATACCAACATTTTGGATGCGGGCGAAGTTTTAATGCCTAATAATGCCAACAACAACAGGAAACACAGAGTGCTGAAGCTTATAGACCAGCTAAAATAAAAGTACAGCGTCATCAAAAAAACAGTATTGCCTAAATCAACTGCACATATTCACATCTGGGAGATTCCCAGTATAACCACTGTCCTTTAGTGTGGGTCACTGCGCAGTTCTGCTGGAGCAGATGGAGTGAAGCGCCTCGCTCAGATTCACCCTGACGCAAGCGTTTTTAGAGGTGAGGGGGATTTTTTTTTAGAACTTGTGACTTTCCAATGTAAACAAAATGTTTTCTGAATGCAGAAAGAGAAGCACATTTCAAATCAGATGTATTAAGAGTTTATTGTATAATCTTTAACTTATATCTAAATGGCTCTACTTTAGAAGGCAAGAAACGCATTCACTGGGAACAAAAATGAGGTGACAGACAAAATATACACACAAGGTTCACACTGCACCGTACCTAGAGGGGACAGAGACATGACACATGCACAGGTGGAGGGGATGTTTATGTGGATGTTCATACTACATACATCTAAACACGCACTTAGAAGTCCAAAGAAAACTAAAAGAAAGTTTAGTTGCAGTCTGTAGTGATTTTACATTTAATTGATGCTTAAAATTCCAGTTTGATAAACACAAACCAAATCCCCCTTCACTATTTGTTTGCATGACTGCTATGATATGGTGTTAATTAAAGTTCCAGTAGGTAACCTCTGCTAACAAGCTAGAAAGCTAATGTTAGCTGTAGCATGAGACTTGTTGGAAGGCAACTTCGCTCGTTTGCGCCGAGACAAAACGGTTGCAGGGAAAGTTGCTCTCCCTGACGGTGTTGCTTGCAAACACTCTGTTGTCGGCAGAGGCGAGTAAGAGTGGGAGGCACGGACAGCTAATTAGTTTGTACCGACGTCACCTGTTGCTAAGAGGCGCAGCATAGACCGGCCAGTCAGGACAGAGAGTACAGAGAGCATCACTGATTGGGCAAATAGAACGGGAGTGATAGGATTTTTACCAATCCTGAATACAGAGGCAT
>JAPZDX010000020.1:15348603-15359060 GCA_029783625.1 Naso annulatus | reverse complement strand
AATTGACAGATTAATCAGTAATGAAGATAATGGTTGGTTGCAGCCCTGCACCAGTCGTGTGTGAATTCAAAATTGACATTGTGCTTGGCAGTAGCCTAAAAGTCTGTATTTAACAATTAAGTCATGTTCAAACCAACTCTATACAAGCATTCAGATTAGAACTGCTACTTAATTTAAAAATAAAATTTTATCCTTGTGTTGCTCTATAGCGCCCATGTAAAACAGTGTTTAATAAGGACTGTTAGGCAGGAGCCTTAGCAAGAAGCGATGTCCACTTCTAATCCAATTTCCATTTTTTTTGTTTTCCAAATTTATTTGTCCATTTTTCTTACCTTAATCAGTGGAAATACAGGTTAACCAATTTGGGTAAATTTCCTCATTGCATGTTCAGGTAGTGTTTAGCATCACACAACACTGAGTGCAGAACTGTCTCATAGTGGATAATTATTAACTTGTTTGCTTGTTAGCTATTAATTGTTCCATTCAGAAAAATTACCTGTTGATATTTTGTGTATAGCCTCTTGATGTTGCTGTGTACGTCTAAAGTTTCAATGACAACATACACTGTACATGTATGATAGTAAATAGAAACAAAAAATATATTAGTGAAGATTTTCTGGTACAGATGTTAAAGCTTTTTTTGTCATGTACATTTCCTTTCATGCAATAACATATTTTAAATTTTCTTGATTTCTTTGATGCATCATTGTCTCATTTCCTCTTTATTCACAGTTTTTAAGGGTGTCTGTACAGTCTTGAATGGCGAGCTGATTATAACTTGTCATCATAATGCGGTGACCATTTTTTAAAACTTTGGCCTAACACAACAGAGATCAAAATGTGGTTGATTCAAATAAACATTTGTGGAGAGCTGATTTCTAGAAATTCATGTGCACATATGATTTGCATAAATACTCCAAATCAAAAAAGTCAATTGTCGACCATGGTCCCTCTCCAGGTTTATCAGTGTGAAAACACTCGAGCAGCATCAGTGGTGAGCTGGCACTGCGGCACATCCTGCCAATCACTGCATTGGTACCTCAGCTGTAGCCACCACTAGCTCAACAAGTTTATCCTTAATGATGTGAACTCAGAGGTGGGTTTGTGGGTGTTTGGGCCATAATAGTCTGGCAAACACAAGACATCGGTCTGATGCCTCTGCGCAGATTTCTATTTAAGCCGTATTTGCTCAGCTGTCCGAGGGAGCGGCAGAGTGTAAACCCTCAGGGACAGTTTTTCGCCATCTATCCCCATTATAAGGCATTACAGTCCTCTGGCTTTCCCTGAGTGTCTCTTCATTTTTGTGAAAGCCCTGCCATGGCACATCCTCTCCATAATGAAATATATTCAGTTGTGCAGCGCTGAAATTGGGTTTACAGGGAATCAGTTGAATTATTATTTCCCTGTACGTAAATCTAATAACGGACAGTTACTGTGGATCTTGTTTGTTAATGAAAATGTAGTTAATTAAGTCTTGGTAAACAAACACGGGGCTGTATCTAAGACAAACACAATTGAATCTGCCATTAGTTACAAAAAGTTTTCTGCTGCGAATAACACTTTAATTTCTTTTTTTACAGCCGTGTGCACAATACAAGGTTGTCTCTATTAAATATAGTGTGCATCCTGCTGACATTCACTGCACAGTTAGGTTAAACAGTATTTAAACAGAACCATTAGGGTTTGTTTTTGTTGCTGACCGCGACACCAGAAAGTTGGGCTATTCACTTTAGGACAATACATAGCGTGTCATGTATGAATATGTGGAAAAGAACTCAAAAGCTAAATGGTCAGAAGAAAATCAGATGGTTAAAAGTAACTACTCTTACCCTTTTAAGTGATACAGTAAATGCTGCTTTGTATCAATAAGAACTGTAAAAAGCTGAAATGATTCTATTCTTCCACACCATTAAAGGAGTCAAGTTTATGATGTTAAGACTTTATCCGCACAATCAATCAAATAACTAATTTTGTCGTTGTTAACAAGTAAACTGTTCAAAGTTCATGGTGAGTCAACAAAAATGTAAAGAAACTGATAAATGCTGGCAAACAATACGTTGCCATGCCTTTCATGAGATATTCATCATAGTGGCACTAAAATCAATGAGCTACATGGAGGCTGTGACACCATGGTAATTGCGTTCAGGCAAAACAAGCACAAACAATAAAAGTTTCATGGCTTGATTTTAATTAAATAGCTGCTGTGAATCCTAACAGACTAAACAGCTGTGGGTTTATTTTTTTTAAATACTTTCTTATGGTTGTCTCATCAATTCCACAAGGGCAATTTCACCTTTGCGACACCTGAGTAAGCCGAAGCTCTACTTTGAAAAAGTGTTTGTCTTGGTTCTGACTCACAGCAGAAGCCCGTCGTGGCCTCCAGCGTAGTTAATGCTGCAGGTGCAGAAATGTAGCCACAGGGTGGCTTTCAGCAAATCGCCTGAAAACTCTTTTGTTGACTGAAGGATTTAAAGCGTCACCAAAGCTTAAATCCATACAGACGTGTCTGTCACAGGACTATGGAAGACATTCCTGACAGGCAAACACTTCTACACACATCATCGGCGAAGCACTGCTGTCCAAGCAGCTGCTGGGTGAAATTCAAATGAAATAAGCTGATTCACTTTAGAAGGACTGCAGAGTGAAAATGCAGTAGATGCACAAGATTGGAGGTCTCTTTTTTTTTTGTAAATGTATTATTTGTGTTAGGCTTGTTATTATTATCATTATGTATTTATACTTTGGAGTAAATGCCTTTTACAGAACAATAATACAATATCACAGATTCTTTCATTTGACAGTTATCTGCTACTTATCGGATTTGTGGTTAGCTAATGTTTGACAAAGCAAATAATCTATACCCTATGTTTTAAATACCATTCTTTAGTTCTTCAGTCATTTGTGTGAAAGAGAGAAGAATAAAATAAGATGGAAGAACATGTATGTACAAAAATGCACGAGTGGGACAAAAGAAACCTCTCAGAGCTTGTAAAAGCAACCCACCTATCATTGACATTAACATTTACAGATAATCAATCATTTTTATATACTGTTACATACTGCATTCAAATACTGCTGTATGTTATTCAAAGCACTTGTTTAAGATCTTCTTCCACAGTCCAAAATAGATGATTGGCTGCAGAGTGAGGCAGAAAAACTGGTGACTGGACTAATGTACCTAATTAAAAACTGACCAGCCTAGTTACAAAAAAGCTGTTGATTCAGGAAGTAGGCTAAATTATTAAGGAATTGAAATATTAAAGTGCCTACCTGAAGTGTATTTATATCAAATATGTTTAAAAATTATAGGCTTTGACTGTTTCTACCATAAATGCTTTTAAATTAATGGTTTGTCATTTTGGGAGAAGGTGTGTTCACTTTTTTTTTTTTTTCAAAGTGAGGCTAGTAGATAATAAACACTCACAAGTTTGTACTGTAAAAAGGAAACAAAGCAAGCACTTGGTTAGCTTAGCTTAGCTTAGCTCAGAGCGTGAACACTTGAGGAGAGGACTCGCCGGTAAACGAGATGTTATGTGTCGACTAGAGAACTTTAAAGGTGCAGGTAGGCGGTTGATTTTGTTGCCTTCTGACAGAAAACTACTTGATTTCCACTCTGTCATCAGTGTAAATGCAAACATGTTTCACTTGTGTAATTGTTTCTAGAAAACAGCCCTAATGATTCACTAACCAATTTACTAACTTTAGCTGCCTCTGGCAATGTGATAAATATTTTCCTATGCAACATAATGCTGTACTTGATGATGTCATATGCCCACAAGAGACAATTAAAACAGACAACTTTGCTTCTGCCTCCGATGCCTCTAATTAGTTCTGCGGCCTTAATTGCACTTTTGTTGTGGAGAAAATAAGGTAACCAAGGAACCAAAAAAAAACTGATTAGAGCTGAGAAATTCATCCACCATGCTGTTTTTCAGGGTAATCATTATATTCACATTAGAATAATTGCAATTAGGTACGATGATTTTGCTACAAGCACAAAAGAACATTGCTTCACAAACAAAAAAAGTGTCTGTGATACTGAATGTGCCTTTAAACTGTTTTAGGCTTTGAGGGCTAGATCATGTCTAGTTATCTGACATATTTATATGGCTGGCAATGACTTAATGTCACATTTTCTTTACAAACTACTCCAGGAACATGAGTGGGTATCCTCAGGAGACAGGACTTGGCAAAGAAGGCAGTTATTTGTACTGGAACGTAAATTTTCTCTAGGCTGCCGGCAGCAAATGTGGACATGATTTGTATTAGCCAGCATCGACAAAGTAATCTCCAGTCTTCCATGTGACACTGCTGCAAAGGCTATCACAGTACAGGCCAATAGTTTTGGACAGTCAAGTCTGAGCAGCTGTGCGCACAATAAATTCTTCAAATACTTTTTCATGACCACATCGGGTTGCAGCTTTCTGTAACATATTATGTGTGCTGCCACCATGCTGCATTCTTTATGAGACGCAATCCCCATAAAGTGTGTGAAAGCCAATAAACAGTGGCAGGAAATGTCACACTGATAGAAAACCTGCTCATGAGCTGCTGCAGTTGAAATGGCAGCAATAAAATTGAAGACCCATGGTAGCATTTATGAGTATTAGCCTAGCTTATCCAGAGTATTAGCACTATTGGAAGTCAGTTATTGGCTTTAATATCTGAAGTGTTCAGGATCCTATAAGACACTGAGCCTCAGCACCAGCCTTAGTCCCCCACAGTGTGTGTCTGTGTGTGTGTCCATTGCGATTAAATGTGTCTGACTCGGCATAACTCTCTTCCTTTCAAAGTAGGGTCTGTAATGTCCTACCAGCAAAGCCAGCACAAATGCTAATACAAGCATATTTTCAGCCAGTTTGTAGCTACAAATAAACCTGCTGGCTTTAAAGTGAAGTTCTTGTCAAAAAAAGTGCGGTAAACTGTAATGCTGTCACTTCATCAGCGCAGGTACCCAGGGAGTGTTTTACTGCAAGTGCTTCCTGATACATAAAGGCCTTTCTGCAGCAGCTACACATGCAGAAGAATTCTGCCCTTTTTGTCAATGCAGCATTCACTGAGGAATAAACTGCTTCAGAGGTCAAAGGTTAAGATCACTGTGAAGTTGCAAAATACATTTTTTGGCCGTAACTGACAGATTCATATGCTAATGACAAAATTTCACTCAAATGTCTCACAGAATATAAATGAAATGATGAAGTGATAAAATTTTATATGCAAAAAGTCAAACATAATAATAGCCTCCACACCAAAACTAAGGAACAGAAGTCTAGATTTTGATCATTTGTCACGTTTGGTCATATATGGAATTAATGAGTCATTACCGACTTATCAAGCACGCCACCACTGAAGCCGTGGAAAGTGTTTTTAGCTTCTGTGCTGCTGAGTTAAGGATATATGTGAAGCATATACTTTTGTATCTTTTTTGCAAGAACATCCTATTTGAAGCTTGTTCATCACAAGGTCACTGGTTTTGTGGAATCGTTGCACCTTGTGACTAAGCTTTTTATACGTCCTCCGTAAAAACAGAGTCTAAATGAAAACAGTCCTTTTCTCAGAGGAAATTTTTTATTGGAATCATATATGTGTTTACTTTACTTTACATTGTTTACTATAGTTATAACTTCTATTTCACCAAAAAACAACAACTTAATACCTTCAATTAATGATATAACAAATATCCTCACTACATAAATGACAGGCTGTAATTCTGTGGGTTTGTTTGAATCATCTTTTTAAAAAGCCTGAAGTCCCTAACATTATCAAATTATTTATAAATAGGCACAAAATGGGGGAACATTGATTTGTGAATCAGGAATGTCTTCTTCTGATTTCGTATCTTGTTAGTCATCTCACAACCTCTCAAATTAATCTGAAAAGACCTTGTCGTAGGGGGTCTCAACCTTGGGAAACCTCTGAACTGAAGATATACAGGAGATACACTGGATACGAATGGATGGATGGAAGATAAACTGGATAAAAGATATACAGTGGACCACAAGCACATGTATTGTTTCCAAGTCATGAGTCCAAAAATATTATTCATAATTTATATTTAGAGAAAACACAGCTTATTCCCCCATTACCATTTAATTATTAAATACAATTTGTTAGTAACAACTATACAATTTTTTCCAGTTTGTTGCATCCCAAATATGCTTTAGTAATTTCATTTAATTTAGTAATTGCAAGCTGAAGTGTAAACTCAAAGCATTTTCACAACTCAGGCCTCTTGAGGGGTGCGTTTCCTACAGAGGATCTGCCTCATAATGATTTATGTACACAAACTCCTTTAGTCCTACATAGGGTGTCCTCTCTTTATTAGTCACTGTATATCAGCTCACTGTAGCCAGTGGTGTGCCACATAGAGTGTGGGCTCATCCCTGACTGTGATAAATTTTACATCTGCGGAGAGGCAGTCAAGCTATTGTTTGTTTCATCTCCCTGAAGCCAAGAGCAAATCACGCAACAGGTGAGAGGCTACAGGTCTGCCTGGAGCGCTGAGAGGAGCATCAAAAGCTGTGCTGCATTATCACAGCCAGCTGATACTGTAGCATGTGGCCAACTTGGCGAGCATATTGTTCTGACCATGCAACACAAAGGGGAATTGATGTTATTTCCCCATTAAACATTCATACATGAATTTTAATACTGTGAGACAAGATACAAAAATCCCTTCCTGGTATCTTTTCTCAGATATGTCTTTTTTATTCCATGTCTTTACCTGCATGGAATCGGTTCTTTAAAGGGGACGCTATTTTTCCATCCTTGCTCTGAAATAGATCTAGGAGTATCTGATGTTATATAATGCAGGACTAACATGTCAGGAGTTTAACACTGTAAAGAAACAACAGAAAGGTGCTCTGATTTTGAGCAGTAAATATTCTCTCATGAAATCCATCTTTTATATATGACATGAAATATGGAACTACTTGGCAGTCCACTCTCTATTAAATAGGTGCTTTATATTTCCACAAAAACCTCAACAGAATCCACTGGAACCACCGTTTTTCTTTACACACTGCCAGGTAACCTTCAAGTGAGGATTCCCTTTACCCCAGAGCGGATGCAACATATAGCTCACGGAAACAAACTGGCAAATGGCCTTGACAATCTTGAGTTTTTTTAAATAAGTCTAACCTTGGATGGTTTATTTACTCACCTCTGAGAACGCTCTACAGTGTAATGTTTAAGATCAATAGAAATCTAATGGAAAATTAATAGCGTGGAGAGTCTACTAATACGAAAAGATTGTGCTCTTCTTTGGTCATTATAATGGACATAGTACAGGAACATGACCCTGTGATCAGCCTTTCAAAGTAAAACCTTTCCCACTGTGTCCTTTCCTATGTCTAACAATCTGCTTTCACCTTCTAACTAGGGTCGAACGATACCTGAAGTTCGGTAGTCGATACAAATACCAGTGAATTTCCACAATTCTCTATATCAATTCCGATACCACGGGGGGAAAAAACAAAACAAAAACAAAACATGTAAGTCAACATACATCACTAAAAACTGTTGAACATTCAACTTTTAGTATTTAAGCCTTTGAGTATTTAAAACAAACAACAGGCAGAATGTGCCTACTGTGTGTATGTTTGCTGACTCTCCTCCTATTTCTCCTGGTCGACATCAATCCCCAAACTATGTGATTTCAGTTCAGGTCGTTCAATGACCGTAAGAATACACCAACACATGCACACACCTCTAGAGTGCAAGCAGTAATTTACATTCACTGATATGATGACAGATCATGAGCCCTGTAATATTTATTTAAAAAGCTTAAGTTGCATTTTGAGTACAGATGACAGATAACTAATGGCTACATCATGTTAGCCTAAACACGGCATTTAGCCACCGCAAACATCGTTTGCTGCTTAGCTGTTGGCTACTCAGCAATGTCAGTTGTCTCAAAAACAAAAATAATAATAATGTAACATGTATATCCAGGTAAGGAAAGCATGATATCACTTTGTATGATGTTAAATTACAACTCACTCACCTTGAAAACTTTAAATAAATAAATCTGGCTGCCTCTTTGAGAAACTTCACTAAGTACAAAGTGTTTCCTTCTTTCATCTGGAAACTCTGATGGCACCGTTTGCATACTGAATTTTGCAAATTTATCATTACGCCATGAACTTCCACCTTGAACACAAAATAATGCTGCTTCCATACACAAATCTTGCTAGGTTTTTCTTCAACGAGCTGAGGTGGAGTCGCATCTTTAAACTCCAGCCACACTTGGAGTAACTTTGCCGTCTTTCACATATATTTGTTTATGTCCCTGCTGGTAAGCATTCTTCTTCAGCACCAACTGTAACAACCTACTGATGGCAAAATTGTATATCAAGTACCCATAATACCATAGAAGAACAGGTATTCTCATATTTTTATAATGTTGGCATTGATATTGTACCAAAGCATATAGGTTCTTAAGATTTTTACCTCTAACCTGTAAAAAATGTTGTCTCTCTCTGAACATTTACATCATGTCATCTCTACAGACATTTGGTAAGAAACTCGGTTACTTTGTGTAATGACACGTTAAATTTGATATTGGCTTTTTCATTAGTGTCTTGTGAATGCCACAAAAGATGTACATTATAGCTGGTCTGCATTAAAAATGTAATTTTCCTCCTCATTAGTTGGAACCACCTCCATTGTCTGGCATACATCACAGTACAAAACATATTTTTACAACTGTCTAGTTTATTAATACTGTTGACTAATTCATGCTCTTTTTTAATATAAATGACAGATTGAAATTAAAACACGGCTAAGACAAAAATATTGATAGTGCGAGTGCTACAGTGGTGTATTATGAGTTTGCACAGCACTCCTGAAGTAACTCACTTTCTGACCTTCATCGTGTGTAAACTGCTCAAAGGAGATACATTCTCACAATGGCAATGGGATGAATGCAGGTAGATTTTGACGGTGAGCAGATACAAACCCTCATTAAATCCAGGTCATGATCAGAGCAGTGATCAGGATCAGATAAGGCAACTATATCCGAATGATAAAAATCCATCACTTTGTCAGATAGATGAAGCCCACAATGTTACTTCTTTAATGTCTGAAAAGGGCTACATAAAGTTAATACTGAAAATCTTTAAAAGATCGACTAAACAGAATTATATGTGCCAGTAGAAAAAAATATTAGCTTGAAAATAGATTAGTATATATAAATAAATAAAATACATACATCCAGGCCTTTTTCACTGCACATGTCCCAACATTCATTTTAAAACTCTCCTCTAATTGGACAAAGCAGGCCATTATTAGCTTTGTAGCTCAAGGATTCATCATCGTTACTCCTTATTGACTCTAGACAGGAACTTTGAAAACAGCAACTAAGATAGGAAGCAAAATGCAACGTTCAGTCAATGAGACAATCTGCGGAGTCAGGCTAAAGCCTCATTTACTCAACAACCAACGGTTTGTCTCTCTTCTTCTGCAGCAGCACGAAAGAAAATTGCAGTATTCTGAGTGCTCTTCATGAAGACCCTTTCCAAGTAATGACGCTTTTCCCCAGAATGGACACAACTAAAAGAATGTGGAACAAACTCACTCTAGACCTAAAAAAAAAAAAAAAAAAAAAAGGCTTTTGACGCTACCATTCAATCTTCTAGTTTTAATTTTCTTGTGAAATCCTTAAAGCACGTCAATCCTCCCTTTGAGAATGCTTGTGTCGAACAACAACTTCTCAGCAAATGCATTAGTTTGGAGTGATGAACACGCTGTGGTGGCTGGGAGATTGTAAATGGATTTTTTGAGCCTTGAGATAAACAGCGACATTTATGTCCCCCGTCACCAGCAGCACCTGATGATTTGATTAGACTGTTTGCACAATGAAGCAGTCAATCTCATCGGCTGTGGAAAATTTGTTTTTTTGATTTTATCATCCAAAACAGCCCAACTGTGACCGAATCTTTAGCGAGAGGCTGCTGTATTAAGAAAGAAAACTATTTAATGAAAATGTGTTTGTTTTCTCATTCAGCTGAAATCACATGTTCTCAAATAAAACAATTAATAAGTCATGTTCCCGTCTTTGACAGCCTGCATGCTTAAAACAAAAGAATCCTCTGTTCTACTTCATTTCGGTGTTAATTATCCTCTTGTCTTGGTTGGTCAGGAAGACGAAGCTGTAAAAAGGACCCCAAGGCTATCAGGTTTCTCAGTGCTATTCACTGCGATTTGTCGCCAAATATATCAGTATTTATTCCTGGATAAATGTGAGACACTTAAGCACAAAACAACACAGCAGGCCAGCCAAGACCGTAAACCAACAGAAGCCAACTGCGTGCCTGGTGCGAGATATTCTCGACACTGTTGGCTCATAAAATACCTCAACATAAGGCACAGAAGGAGAACTTGTAAAAGTGCATCATCTTCCATTTAAAACACAGCAAAAAACAAATGTTAAGAGCTTTTCTGAATCATCTTTGACT
>JAPZDX010000020.1:15287688-15300289 GCA_029783625.1 Naso annulatus | reverse complement strand
TGTTATTATAATACTGTTTACCTAAAGTAATAGATGATGACCTATAGGTACAAAGCATGGAATAGAAGATAGTCAATTATTTATCCATGTAAGCTGACATTAAAAATGCCACAGCTGAATTTCAGCTTTATATCTAACAGCTCGGTCACTGAGTAACTGACAAACCCATGGTACATCCACCAGCAGACTCTCATTTGTTATACTTAAACTGCCATTACTCTGTCAGAGAGAGAGCAAAAACTTGTTTCAAGGTCTCTCAAAAACAGCTGGTGTTGGTGTAATTTCACTGGCGAGACAGCATACATGGAGCTGTGTGTATCCATCTTGTCAAACCACTCTAACTGCTGTAGAAGGCCGACTGTCTATGTCATCTTAAGCCAGAAAAATTAGGTCATTAAGTGTATCAGATTGAAAGGCCTAATTCTGCTCCCAAGGTAAAGGAGTGCTTTATCAAATCAGTAGTAGTCTAGTCAATCTAAAGAGATTCAGGTACAGCAATTATTGTTCTCTAATCCATGCAACATCATCCCTTTCATTTCTGCTCTTTACTCAATTTCTGACTCTCTGTTCTCCCCTTTGTTATGACAAGACTGTTGGACACCAGGACCTGACATAAAGAGCAAAAATGTTGGGTGGAACAAATTGGATGAATCTGATAAAACAACAAGGAAGCAAGAGTTTTGAGATTCAGGCCACTGATATTCATTGTTGTATTTGTACTGTTTCTCTCTGCGATATTTAATTCTAGCCAACTGACCAAATTGCATAGAATATGTTCGTGTCTGGTCAGTTAGACTTGTTTCATTGAAAAATAACACTACTAATGAAGCTCAACTAACTTGGTGACAAACACAGAGGCATCCTACAGGTCTGTCTAAAGGAAGCACTTAAAGTTGCAGTAGATAATTTCTGCAAATGAGCTAGCAAGCTAACTTTAGCTGTAGCATGAGACTTATTAGGAAGCAAATCCGCTGCGGCCGTTTGCGCCGGCTCACATTTAATTTTGTTTGTTGTCACTCTCTCGTGTAAGTCCAGTTTGAACTGAGACGAAACGGTTGCAGGGGAAGTTACAGCAGAGTGAACTGGTTCGTCTCAACTCGAGCTCGAGCCGGCTGACGGTGTTGCTTGCAGATGCTTTATTGTTGGCAGGGGCGAATCAGAGCGCAGTGAGCTAATCAGCTTGTACCGACGTCACCTGTCGCTAAGAAGCGTAGCATAGACCAGCCAACTAGGACAGAGAGTGTCACTGATTTTTCCTTTTTCCACAAAACCCTGGTACCAGAGGCAAAGAAAATATCATGGTAAAAACAGGGCTTGTTGGAGACCAATTTAGCAGCCAGTAGTGTCACTTTCAAACCACTATTATGCTCTTTAATGAGGTTACACAACATAATGACGAAGTTAAGCCAAAAAAGGTGTCTAGTTTAACTTTAATGTGAAGCAATTTTAGCAAGAACAGTCTAGTTTGTAATAACAATAAAAGCTACAAAAGTAATGAGAGGACAGAGACTTTTAAAATCAGCTTTTGGTCGGCGGGACACACAAGGTTAGTTACCAGTGAGGGGAGAATTCTGCCTCAGGTGGACCGTGTGGTCGACCCTGATATCAAGCATTAAATACAATACTCCCAAACGCTAGTAAACTACTTTTTTCTGTCACAGCTGGAGCTGCAGTGATTAATCGAATAATCGATTAATAAAAATTAATTGTCAACTATTTTGATAATTGATTAATCATTTCAGTCATTTTTCAAATAAAAAAAGTAAAAGAACTGCTGGTTTAGTGTCTCAAATGTGAGAATTTGCTGCTTTTCTGTGTCATTTCTGAAAACAATTTGGGTAGTCTTTGTGGTTTGGGCTGTTATTTGGACAAAAGTAGCAATTTCAAGACTTCACACTGGGCTCTGGGAAACTGAGATGAGCATTTTTAACACTTTTCTGACATTTCATAGAATAAATGATTAACCGATTAATCGTAAAAATAATCAGGAGATTAACAGTTAGTTGCAGCCCTAGTCACTAAACAAAAGCTAGACTGAACATCAGAGGCCCTTCTCATAGTCAACTGTCTCATTTTCCTTGCTTTTATTTCTCGCTTCCAGTCACTTCCTCTCTCGTTTACCCTCCTGTAAATCTCCCTCTCTCTCTCTCTCTCTCTGTTTTCCATTCTGAATAATGGCTGATAGCAGTACAGTGCACATCATAGGTCTCAATCTTAAGAGCGCTCACTCAGCAGCCTTAAGTCACACTAATCCTTTGCTGTGTATTTGTGTGCGGCCGTGTTTGTGTGTCCACAGCTCCCTGCAAACCGAGGTCAAGGAGCTCTTCTTGGACGCAGTTCAGCACAACTCTGACAGCATCGACCCGGATTTGCAGACGGGCCTCGGGGTGCTTTACAACCTCAGTGGAGAGTTCAACAAAGCTGTGGAGGCCTTCAATACAGCCCTGTCAGTGCGGCCCGAGGTATTAACACACACACACAAACATGCAGATTAGGTAGAGCGGCGCTGTAGTCATACCAAAACTTGTAAGAGGCACAGATGCTCCGCAGGCACAAACAATCGCATTGGTCGATTTAAGCCTCAGTGGGAGAAACCATGGGAGAGAGTGCAAATTACCAAGCTTGTAAAAGTAATATATGGATCATTCTCATGTTCTGTATACTGTGCAATACATAGCTACTTACAGATTTCTTTAAGAATATATTTTGGTAATAAGAAGTAAAATTGAAAAAATGAAAGAGTGCCAAACAGTATGATTCTGACTCTGGTGTTGTAGAGCATCACATTTAAAGGGGTCAGTTCAGCCCCACACATACAGTGATTTCTTTAATTACCTGGCTATGTAAAAATTTTTAGGTGAAAAATACCATTCTTTCACTTATGCAGTTTTGCACCTTTGATTTTTAAAAAAAAACAAAACAAAAAAACTATGCATGGATGTCCAGAGGCTCATGTAGAAATTCACCAGTAAGCATTTTTCAAAACGGTTTCCGTCATTGTTGTGCAAAGAGAATCCGAGGATGTTGTTTGTTTGTGTATCTTAAGTCATAGCTGTATTCAATTTGTTACACTACATACAAGGAGTTGTGCAATATTCATAGTATGACCTTTACCAAAACAGTGGTATACATTTATCTAATATAATGGATGTTTCCATCAAATACTAAATTAATTACAATATTTCACTTTAACAATCGTCTTGATCAGAATACAAGCTGAAATTAGCTCACCAGGTTATGTTACGACCATTGCATCTTTTTTTACTTTGTGGTAAGAGTACAAAAATACTGCAATATTGCCACATAAAAACTATGCACAATATGGTTACTTTCTTGGTCTCCTTGACACTAAACTGATCTGGCACATTTACCACTAAAGCGCACGTTTTCAAACAATGATCTGTCACACATCGCATGTTCCCTGGCAAACACATACAACAGTCATGAAGCCCTCAAGCTTGTACACATCCTTAGGGAGATGTAGCCACAATTGTCAGGGGAGAGCTCATGCAAAGAAATGTAGTGAAGCACATCAAACTGTCACAGCAATATGTGAAGCAAGGAGCTGCCAAATCACGGCCTCATGAACTCTTGACTGGCACACATACGTTCTCACTCGATCCAGCACGAGAGCAGGGCAAAGATCTAGTTCAAACATTTTAACGCAGAAGATTTAAGAAACCGTTTCTGACGTATATTTCGTTAACTAGGACAAGAAAATAAAAATTCACACACAATTACAAACACAATCTTTTCTTCCATCCCTGCATCTCTTTTAATGCAAATCAGTCTCTGTCCTCTGAGCACTGTCCCAGGCCGGCAAGACTATTACTCACGGTTAAATCCAACCTCCCACATTTGACTTGGTAATATCTGCTTCCCTGCTGGAAAAATAGCTCTGAACACAAAGGGAGATAATTATATCCCGCTGCCAGGCTTAGTCAAAGATGAAGGACCCCTATACTGTAGCAGACCATGACCTCTGTTTGTGCCTGTCAACCTGCAGGTGGGAAACAACAGCAAGGACATCCTGTGTGATGTAACTGAGCTCTCCTTAAATCACCCATGTTAGGTTACTTCATAGCAGGGCGCTGTGCAATACTCCTAACACTTACTTGTTCCTTGTGCATTGAAGAAAAACAACAGCAAAATCTCGCTCTAACACTGCTTTGTCATGCTGTCACTGCAGATAAGAGCAAAATGTTGTTTAGCAGCCCTATTATTCAGCTCTATTTCACCTAAACTTCTCTGTTAAAGACACTGTCAGTTTGATCAGCCATCATGTAGAGGGAAGCATTTAATACTTAAAGATAACTGAGGAGGTGCTGCTTATGACATTTTAATTTAGGATAAAAGAAACCAATGTTGGCTAATCACATTAAATTAGAAATATATACAGTATGTAAGCCACATTATTAAGGCTGGCAGCGTTTGACAACACACGTCACAGTGAACTTCACAAAAAAAAAAACCTTTCATCTTCACCACTGACATTCCTTATCCAACAACGAACCCCACCACTCGCCCTCCACCCAGGACTACTTGTTGTGGAATCGCCTGGGGGCCACGCTTGCTAACGGGGACCGGAGCGAAGAGGCAGTGGAGGCTTACACGCGAGCCCTAGAGCTGCAACCGGGGTTTATCAGATCTCGCTACAACCTGGGAATCAGCTGTATTAACCTGGGGGCACACAGGTGAGTGACCTTAAGCCATGGGGCAGTCTACCACTGCTGTTTGATGCAGTGAAGCGGAATAATTTAGGACAGCACCTGATTTTCTATCAATAAACTTATTGCTGCAGCTTGTATTTTAATAATAAAATTCTGGAGCAGACAAGCTCAGTTGTTCTTAAGCAATGTTGTGGGTAACACTTTAGTGTAATCAGATTACATTTTTCTGTAACACAGTAACGTAAGGCATTAGTGTTGCTGACTTCAGTTGTGAGTAATACATTTGATTTCTTTTTTTGAGTAACTACCACAACACTGTTCTTGAGTGATAATCCTCAACTGATTGGTTAATTAGAAAAGGAAATGTGGAGAAACTGGTGATTGCAATAAAATCATGTTGAACTTTTAATGAGACAGTAATACAGATTCATAATTTTGCAAACTGGGAGAAGAAGAAAAATAAAGGTAATAAGCAGCAAAAACCAAACTAGCTTCATTACAATCAACATGACTATATATTTTCTCTACTCAATAACTACACAGACTGGTGATGCACCTGTCAAGACAACATCCAGAAGAGATCAGTACCCCAAGAAATAAGTTTACATTTTGGCTAAAGCTAAAGCTAATATAAAAAATACACTTTATTACATCCAAGCAGCAATAGCAGCTATATAATCAGAAATTAGAAGCAAACACAAACCGAGGCATCTTCATGTCACAGCAATAAACCTAGCAAGCTGCCAACAAGCCAAGCACATAAAAGCCAACTGCACAGTCACAACTGTACGAACAGATATCATTTAACATGCTGGAACAACAAATCACAAACACTTACCACGGGGAAGAGGAGCAGAGACCCCCGGCATCTCGGGGAAGAGTAATTTATCCTCATGAGGGAGAGCTGCTTCCAGACTGCAGACAGCAAGGATAAGAAAATACCTTCAGGCTAACATCTGATATGACTGCTGTCCCTGGTAAACATTAATAAGTTATTTATTTAACAAGTTATCAGGCAAACTAGCGTATGAAATGACATGGAAACAATCACAGCAACATCTGCGGTTAGCCAACATCAGCCTGTCAAAGGATATGGAAGCATTTAAAAGCTATCAAACAAAATGATATGAGAGCAATTAGCAATATTATAACTTAGTGACATTAGTTAGCTTATGAAAAGATACAGGAGCTATAATACTATGTTAGAATTTAGCCAAGTAGCTAACATCAAGTATTTAGAGAGAAAAAAACACCTATACTTACCTACAGTGGTGACGTTTCCTAGTCATATGAATACTGTATTTAAACTGGCCTGTTTTGTTTTGTTTTTTGTCTTAAAGATATCTGCCTACATCAGAGTACAATGAATGTAAACCAAATGTGGTTTGTTGTTCATTAAACAAATGTAAGGCTATATGTAAGTTCTGCCCATCCCCACAGGTGTTCGCAGTATTCTGGCTAATTGGGCCTTGGCTCCCTAAGTGGAATGGTGATGATGTCATAAGTCACATGCTAACAGGTGCAAAAAGCTAACAAGTTACTCTTGGGGGAGTCACCTAAGGTTTCATCCTTGTGAAATTGGCAGTGTGTAAAGCTTGGTGTTGTGGCTACTTATAGGACAAATGGTAAAATAATGCAGCTGCCCAGCTAACCGCTAGCAACTGAAAACACACAAGTCAGCTGAAAACAAGCTAGTCAGTTGACATAGCTTTAGCCATCTTGCTACCTGGCATTACAACATTTAAGTTAGCGTGGTTGTTAAAGGGAAGCAGCTAAAAATCTGTATTTTGTTCGACTTTTGTCCAAAAACTATGCCTCTTTTGCCTTTTTTTCCCCCCTAAAAAAGATAGCGCTAAAAAGCTACATTAGCTCATCTGTTTTGGATTAGCGGCTAATGTAAAGGCCAGCGCATTTAACAAAATTTTCAAATTTACTACTATAATGAAGTAAGTGCACTGATTGCAGTGATTCCTTTTAAATTAAGACTATAAAGGCTGTAATGATGAAGCTTTAAGAGGATCAGTGAAATCATTTTGCGTGTCCCATGGGTGTGTAGAGCTACAGCTGGATCAGCTTGCACGTTTGCTGAGCCTGTACAGCGTGTTCTTAACCAGACTGCTTTCTGTCATTGCTGCTTCTCCAGAGAGGCGGCCAGTAACTTCCTGACTGCCTTAAGCCTTCAGAGGAAAAGCCGGAGTCGCCAGCAGTCCCATCAGGTGATGTCTGGAAACATCTGGGCTGCTCTGAGGATAGCTTTATCCATGATGGACCAGCCGGAACTCTTCCAGGCTGCAAATATTGGTGATCTGGATCTTCTCATGCGGGCCTTCAACCTAGACATTTGAGGAATGGGAGGTAGTGACTCTAGCATCACCCCCCTTCACTTACTCATTGATTTCTACCCAAGAGCCAAAAGCCCAAAGTGCACACATCAGAATGGATTGAATCTGATGTTAGAGACAATAGTGTGGTTTTTATGCACGTCAAAATTAACTGTGGTCGACAAAGTTGTTTTATATTTTTCGCCCAAGTACCTTGGAGCAGTTCTGAGGACAGGTTCTTCCAAGTACTTGAAGTGACTGCTTTGTGATGGATTTGCACTGCAATTTGTGATTTCCCTGAAGAGCACAAGGACGGGCAAAGATTGTATGAGCAATGCCTTAGAGAACACATCAATTAAAAACTGACTCATCCAGTGGAACAGAGCTAAGCCAGGAGAGACAGGCAGACAGACAGTTTGAGAGTCTCACAGAGGAACCCTCACATGCAGTTTGCAGAGAAATGATGAGGTCTTGTGGGGGAAAAAAAAAGGTTTCGTTATCCAATTATTTTCAAAGACTCAAAACTGTCTCACCCTCCTGAAGGATGGATTTAGTGAGCAAACGATAAAGACTGCACCGTATGACCTGGAACTCCAAATCCACGTTCCTGGCTTGTTTTCATCCTCTTTCAACGGAGAATAATGATACTGCATGAATAAGCATTTTTGTAAAAAAAATGGATTCTTGTTGAAAATGAACATACTTTCAGAAGTTTTCCCTTTGCTCTTCTGAAAAACTTCCTCAACCCAAGTGGAATGTGCAAGCCAGGTTGTAAAGCCTTACTCGATTGCATGCGAACAACATTTATTTATACTATTTTTATGGCAACACAAAAACTCTAAGCCATTTTTAGACTGGTTTTGATTTCTTTAAATAACTGCCATCTTTTGAACTTGAAAGCTTTCTGAGCCATTAATTTTTTGTTTTGTTGGGTTTATTTTTTGGTCTCGGCTCCGAGCTTCTCTTTGTTCCCTTTATGCTGACTGGTTGGAGAAATACACACAGAAGCTGGGCAACTGTGATCTGTAAAACCTGCATTAGCGTGCAAACTTTCAAACTCATATTGAAAAAGGTTGTTACAGGTCTAAAATTAGCTCTTTATCTTAAGCTCGTGGGCTTTATTAGCCCTCCCATTTCATGTATGAATCTTACACTCATTTTTCCGACTGTACTAATTTCAATACAGTATATAGCATTAAAGATCCGAGATATGCAGCTGCAAGCCAAGACCTAAGAGAGCTTAGAGATCTTTCCTAATGCAGTCATTTGTATCTTTGCTGCACCTCCACAGGCACATACATTTAATTAAATCACTTTGCCTCAGCTGCCATGCATTAAAATGAAGTATGTATTTAAGTCTGGGCAGAATGCCACATTTTTTTTGCAAAGCTGTGTTTTTTTCACCATTTGCAAACTTCATCAATTCACATCATTAAATACCAAACATGAGGTCATTGTGCATCCACAAAACACAAGATTGTAAGGAGTCAGTTCCAAATAACTCACCTGAGAAGCAAAGCTTTTTCTTAGAACTTGCTTTTTTTTTTGCAAACAGCTTCTCTTGTGTCACTGTGGCGAGTATGAAAGTCACTCTGTGAAGTGAACCCCACGTTCCTCGCTGTGCAACGTAGTAAATGATGATAATCTGCTGTACTGTATAGCTCAGCACCTCGGTGTTTAACAGGCTTGTCCACAGTCTGGGTATGCTGCAGAAAGTAGGTTTTTATTCTCAGATCCTATGCAAAAGGTCATGTTTTATGTTGCCATTCTGAATTGTGAGTTTGTCCGTGTCTGCCTCAGTGGGCGAAAAAGGAAGTGGCGATTCTGAGCTCGGAATGAATGCTATCAGGGGAAAGCAGAGGCCAGTCCGAGAGCCATTCATCTTCCAAACTGTACAGCTTTGTCATGGTCTGTATAAGAAGAAGTGTTTCATTAGGAAACCGAGGGAGAACAAAAAAATATGTTCTTGTTCAGGAGAGAAATGTGGTCAGTGAATCTGAAAAGTACAGACACACACACGCACACAAACACCCTCCGCCTAAAGTGTAGCCTTCATGTTTTATATCCCTGTGGGGTTGAGTTACAAGTATGTCTTTGACCTCAGTTGCACCCACATTCACTGTCATATACCACACTTTACTATCAGATACATTCTTTATTTCACCATTTACCTGCATATTTTCTCACTGAAACTTACCTTAGATGCATTTTGAGAGGAAAACTAATTTTTAATTGCACAACTAGAAAACTGTAACCGCTGTCATGCCAATTAAGTTAATATGTTCTCTCACTTGTTATGATTAAGCACCAGTGGATAATATTTCAGGCTGAAACACATGAGTAGCTGCTGCAGTCAGATCCTTAAAACTGTTGGCAGAGAGTCTCAGTGGCCAACCCTGATGTTTAATAGATCAAGGAGGCAGAGGAACCCAGTGAGACACAGCACATATGTGCTTGCCACTAACAGTCTGCAGCAGAGGGGGGCTGGGAGCGGACTGCACAATGGCAAAGGCAATGAGGCCAGAGATGTGGATGCACAAATGTATTCACTGAGAGATTTTATCATGATTTTTAAAAAAAAAGGACAGGCTGTGCAGCCTTTTTACTGAAGTAATACTAATAACATCCAGTGGTCTGTCAGCGCTCTCTGTTGAATATTTTATCATTATTTGAATTACTAAAGAAGTTATACTTTGGCTATGCTGTCAGCTTGACTTTGTAAATGGAAATGTCGCTCTGTTGGTCCATCACTATGGTTCAGACTAAAGTATCGCAATAACAATTGGATGAATTGCCATGAAATCTGAAACAGACATTCATGCTCCCCAGAGGATCAGTCTTTAGCGCTCTTTTTATTGTAGCTCTGGCGCCACCATGAGGTTGACTGTTTTGCTTTAAAGTGGAATGACTTGATAACCATTAGGTGGATTGCCATGAAATTTAGTAAAAGCACTCATTCTGAGAGGGGATGAGTTGTAATCATTTTAATGATCCCCTTGACTTTTCATCCAGTGCTTCATCAGGTCCAAATCTATATTTATCTTATACTTTGGTTTCTGACTGATTACATGCAAAACTAATGACAGTCTCATCAGCTTCAGCTGAACTTTCTGTGCAGTGCTAATAAGGAAATGTCAGCATGCTAACACCGCAAACTACACTGGTGACAGTGTCAACAAGACACCATCTTGCAATGGTATCCAACCAACCACTGTACCTGTTAACATATTGACATGTTCCAACTCATTGGATCTCAGTAGTCATTGTTACGGTATTACACAAGTATTCAGTACAAATGGGACTGACCACATCCATCTTTTGAAATCAACATTCAATTCCATCTCAGCTGCAAATCTGTGAAATGTGGAAGCCTTTGACAAAATGTGTCCACCGCATTTTTACACTGTTGCTCTTCTAGTCTATCAAGCACTCAGAGTGCTTGTCAACATTCACACATGTTCATACTCTAATAGTTTGGGTGTCCATACAAAGTGCCACCTGCTCCTCAGAAAGAGACACACACAAATTCACGCACATCTGGAGCTATTTGGGCTTCAATATCTTGTCCGAGGACACTTTGACGTGCAAACTGGAGGAGCCAGCGATCAAACCACCAACCCATCTCGCCTCTGTAGACGTGAAGACCTGTTACAGAACTCAAAGCCACTTCTGTGGTAGTTCCAGCTATGGTAGCTGTATCTAGAATGACATTTTGTCGATTCACAAGGTAAAAACAATATAAGACATGCTGTGTTGCAGCTGGTAAGCATTATACTTTCTGAATGAAAGGATGTAAGCATTGTTATTGTGAGCACCCCTGAGCCTAAGGAAAGCCTCACAGAGCTGCTAACACTCTTATAGCCTTGTTTGCATCTACGTACAACTGCATAGCCACATCTGTTTCAGCCAAGTGCTTGATGATGTTCACATCCACCTCAGTCATTTACGGTGTTTGTGCCAACGGTGCCGGGTAGCACATTTGGCCAGCATGTTGAGCACTGTCCCCATGATAATTTTTTATCTGTATAAGTTCAGAGTCTCAGCACGTCCAAAACAAGTCCCCTTTTCATAAACCATCAATCTATTTGTAATAGTTCTCTGTCAGATATAGAGACGTGGGATCAGGCCAGCATCCCGCCATTTTTAAAGATTAACACACATTCTGTCCCAGCTGTCTATTGTGTCAACTGTAGAAACTCCAAACACGATGTCTGTTAAATTGTGATTTCCAAATCAACTCTAGTTTTCTTATGAGGTTGTAGGCCTTCGCTTTTTGCATTTCAAAATACTATAGTTGTGTTAGAAAAGAAAAACTTATTTTTTTAAAGAGACCTTGATTGCTGGCCTAATATTTTAACTTTGACTGTGTGCTTCATGCTGCAGTGCACTGAGATAGGATGCCTGGTGACAGTTTTCTTTTTGTAGAACCTACCTACTACTGTACCTCCTCAGGTGAACTGGCCTCGCTTAACGCATGCTCCTGAGAAGCAAGTCAAGGTGGATCGCATGCTAGATCCTCTGCATTTATTTTTTTGAATGCTTTGTTCATTTGTATGCATGAAATACATGGAAGTGCTTCTTTTCTCTCCCACTGAAAATGAAACGTGTATATCATGAAGTTTCCTTGCAATATTTCTACAATGCACTTTTAAAATCTGTAACCTTGACAGACAGTGATGTATATATTCAGTATATATTCCACACAAGATGCTTTTTCTTGCATAGAACTAGCGAGTGTGCAAAGCTCAAGCAGAGCAACGAGATACTCGAGCTTGAATTTTGGCACATTGCTACAACTGGCTAATTATAGATCTATTCAGTAGAAATTTTGTAATTTTAACTTCAACAAATTCTAAATGTGCTGGTAACACTTTAACTAACCCCTGCCTACAAAGCCATCTGTAGATTGCTACCAAATGCTTTTAAGTGTTGAAACTTTATCATGCTTGACACCATATCAATACATTGTTATCCACACATTCATAAAGCCAATGTAAAAAAATACATATATATATATAATTTAATAAAGTTTTGCATCTTCATTAGTTGTGGTTTTACATGTAAACAGTTTAATGACTTTTAGGAAAATCAAGATCACATCTAAATTATTTATGTGTATGTACATATATATGGAGACCCAAGGTGTTGAAGACTAGCATAAAAAGCACTTCATAAACAGTCGTATGAATTGCTTTTTAATTTTTTTATTTATATCAACCATAAAATAATTTATGAAAACTTAAAAAGTAAACTTTTTATGAATGTTCACAATAACAGACTGTATTGCAGATCATTTACATTTATGTGATTGACTGTCTACTTGGGGCCAAAGGCAATCACATAACTGCCTGTTTGTCTTGATTAATTAATTGTCAGACATAACTTCACATAAAGGTGGAATTTCAAAATAAAATGGTCAGGGTGTGAAATAAAACAAACAGGAACAAGGACTTTTTAAAATAAAAAGCTGCTTGAAGGAAAGACATGATCTGTAGTTAACTCTCTTACTGTGAAGAGAAGCATGAAAACATTTAAGGCTGATGCTGAGTTTTAAAAATATATGAATTTATATTTAGATGTGTTTCATGGCTGTGTTCATGTATTTTGTCT
>JAPZDX010000020.1:15206433-15218183 GCA_029783625.1 Naso annulatus | reverse complement strand
AAAAAATAAATAAATCAATTTCTGTTCTGAAAAGGCTAAAAAAAAAAAAAAAAAATCAAGGCAATGAATTAAATGTTTATGACTAGAGCTGAGCAATCATTACAACATTTTTTGATCAACTTCAGACATGACACATCATAGAGCTTAAGATGATCTAAGAGTATGTCATCATGCAAGCGATGGCAAAACCTGTTAGTGTATCATTGCTCATACTGCCATGTTGTACATTTAACAATAAAACACTCACATATCATGATTCTTGCCTGTATGTAAGGACTATGTCTTCAAAAAAAGATGCAGATTTGTGGTGGTTATGATTTCGGTACCATCCAACTTCTCTATATTGCAAGTGAATTTGCAGCCATTTGCGGGAAATTATAATATAGATGAGTTAAGTAACTATTTGGTATTTTGAGAACAATTTTCAGAAACACATAAGTAACATGTACTGCACATTTCTGTGTTTATTAATGTACTATAGTTTGATAATAGCCTATTTCCAGACCACTCATGACAAAACAGACCATAACATATTTCTGCTATCATGCTAATCCTCATAATGTTTAAAGGGGGAAATTGGTCTGACACACCTCAACCACTGCTGCGTGTGTGAATTCAATTAGGCTTAATCTGACCCCATGCCACTCAGAAAGGAAACCAAGGGCCTGGCAACTTTCATGTTCCCTCCATTGATTGTGGCTCTTGCAGAGATATGGAAAAGCCTATCCCACTGCTCCCTTTCATTGGCCCCATTAAAAATTCATCCTGTCCTAATGGAGTGAGATCCTTTTCAATGAGCCCACTGCAGACCAACTGTGGTGTGCCGGGGTGAGTTGGCACAGATGTCTCTTGGCACAATCCGAACCTTACAGCTTTAAATCTTGATTTTATGAAGGTGAAGAAATAGACTTGCCTTTGTTGTTCCGTATTCTAGCTTAAATGTAGCACTAGCAATGGAAAAAAAAAAACTTCTGCAGTAAATTAAGTTGTCTTCATGTCACTTGATACATTAAGATTATTTACAATAGCCTAATCAGTTTGTTAATTAATCAATAAATCATTAGATGTATAAAATTTCAGAACATAATGAAAAATAGCTGTCACAAGTTCCTAATATTTTCAGATTTTTCATTTTGCCCATCAACCCAAAAATATTACATTTACTATCATAGAAAACAAAGAGTAGCAGAAAATGTTTACATCTGAGAAGCTGGAAGCAGTGAATTTTTCCTCACAAAAAGACTTCAGCATTAAATCATTTTAAAGTAGGCGTTGAATAAATATCCAGCGATTGATTAAATAAGTTGACTAATTTTTTGCAGCTATATATTTTTTACAAGAATATAAGGGCTGCCACAGACAGTTTGGCTACTGTTGCTTATGTTTTTCATCAATTATTGTGTCATAATAATTTGGTTTGTAGAATGTCACAAAATAGTGAAAATGCCAGTCACAACCTCTAGGGCACAAGTTGAAGAGTTGAAAGTGAAAGTGTTAAAACAATTAATTTACAATTATTTAACAAAAAAACAAACAGGAAAATCCTCATATCTGAGGCCAGATTTATCAACTGTTTGGCATTTTAGTTTGATATATGAATGAAACTCTAACTCTTCACCTAAATGGGAAAATTGTATCTCTTAAATCAGTTAATGGATTAATTGTTTCAGCTCTAAAGGACATAGTTACACAAATACCTGCTGTACCTTTGCAGTCTTGAAATAGATTTCTCATCTGACAGCCTTACCATATTACATTTTATAGCTATTCCTGCACATATAATTTGATTGAAGTATTTTATTGAGGCCACAGGGTAAAGTCACAACTAGTAGGCCAAATCGATTACATTAATTGAGTAAAACGAAAATGTCATGCACGTTCCTCAAATCCAGCATTCATACAAAAACTGTGAATTCACGACTCTCGTTTTATTCCGTGTATTGGTGTGTGAACAAATCAGAAGAGTGGAGTTTTTGACCAAAAAGTGGCGTCACATATCCGAGATGAAGTCCATCTGAATCACTACTACTACTAGGCTACTACTGCCACTGCCACAGGTTTTATAGGTCTAATATTTGTTTCCTGTATCCCATTCGGTTCCTTTTTGTCGAGGGGGGCTGACGGACGGTACCATTTCTCCTGTAGGTCGCACAACTTATTTCAGACATTTTTCAAAGTGTGAGGACAAAAAATTACCGACTGTTTTGCAGTATCGACTTAAATACAAGGCTATTTGGCGAGAGTCTTACATTTGAGAAGTTGTTTTATTGTTTAGATTATAAAAACATCGACCTATTCGGCGCCGCGCACCCCTCGGCGTAGGCTGTTGCCATGTTCCCACTTTCATGGGTGTGGTGATTAGCTGGCTTGGTGAAAATTTTAGTCTAATCCGACCCGTGTTGCGCTCGCCTCTGCCCCTTTAAACCGATTAATTGCCTTAAAATTAACACGTTTGCCGTTACGATTTCTCTCACAGCTGGGACTATGGTTGTCGTGTGAAAACGTGTCGGTGTGACTCGGACTGGAAGGACGGACAGAGCCAAAAAGCTTGTTTCAGGTAAGGACGTGCACTCTTGTCTTGATGTTTTAGTCGCTTTTAGGCTATTTCCTGCTTTACCACAGCCGTTGTATTTTGTGTTACATTAAGGGTGAGATGCAAAAATTGTCCGTAATGTGGGAATGTTCTCGGTGCTGTGAGCAGCAGTGTCGCTTTTGACATAACGTTAACTGTTCCCAGGCTACTATTGCCTCAATGCTGTTTTTTTTCCTCTAAACCAAGCTTTTCACTGCTGAAAATTCACTGCTTTCCTAACGCGGCCTTTTTTTATCGGCTGTCAAATGATTCTCAGGCGGAACTACGGGGGCAAAACCTTTCCAGCAGAAGGCATACATTTATCTGTTCCCATTCCATACATCAGTTTTCTCATTTGTGGTTGCATGACACCCTGCGTTGCCGTTTTTTCTGACTATTAAATATACATGCCAGACCGCCTTCACCAGAGCGACAACTGATAGCGCGAGGGTGCGCGCGACTCATGCAATTTGTTGCTTGTATCACGTGTGTCTCGACTTAGATTGATTCATAAAGATAGATAATAATTGCTAATTTAATCTAGAGGCTTCACTTCCCATATGATGAGGCTGATGGTTTCCTGGCTTGGCAGTTGTCTTCACAGTCGGTATAGTCAGTCTGTGCAGAGCTGTGGGTTGCTGTCGATGAAATATAGTGTGAAGTTTCTCTGTGGCTTTGTTACTTTAGTTATTATCATTCTACCGCTAAACTGGAGTCAGCGCCTTGGGTTCTGTGAAATTGTGACTGGCTTATTTCACTATTTTCTGTCATTTACCGGCAACAGATGAATTGAAAATAAAAATAATTCTAAGTTGCAGCCCAACAGTTAGGAAAAGACATCACTGGGAATTTTTTACAGTAATCAGGAAAATAACAAGTCTACAAAATACTGTTCTGTGTAGGGTTCATAGGGCTGAGCTGATAAAATAATGATTATATAAATCTAATAATTCATTGAATTTATTTTATCACAATAACGAAATATTTTTAAGAAACTGATAACATTAAATATCATCTCAGAGTCAATAACTTATTAACAAATTGTAATAGAAAAGTAACAAATTGAGTTCTGAAAGTGTCTGTAACACATGTATTAGAATATAAAAATTGAAACAAAGCTCACTGCATTGGACATTAATTGGATATATGTGAAATCTGCTATATTATGATGAACTTATATGAAATATATTAATAAATTGTAATACTGATTGGTGTGCGGCATCTTTGACCTCCACATTATATAATGCCTACTGGACAGGTTTGTGCACCAAGTCTATACCACACCTCAGACAAACTAACTATTAGTAACGGCAAAATAACATCTGCTTTTATAACTGGATACATATGCACGCTAAAAGCAAATCACAAAAAAAAGGATCATAGTTCACCTCATGGATTACGGACATCACTGGGAAACAGTCTTGAGAACTGACCCTGCTCAATCACTTTCTGCAGCTTGATTAGGAATAATGTGTGTCTGCATCATGTGTAATTCTGTAACTGTCGGGTGTAGGTGGGGTGAAACCTGTGATCGAAGTAGGTCATACAGTCATCACACGTTCGTTCACTGTGTTCCTGTCAGTTCTGTGTGTTAACATTTTAAATCTGCTTTGGACCTCTCCAAACGCTTCCATTGTTATGTTACAGTCTACCATACAAAATTTTCTATCAGCAGCTTATTTTTTTGTAATATGACTTGGTTGAATACTTGGATGAATATTATTTACTCAGAAATGTGTATCCAATTACCTAGTACATCCAGCTAATAAATACCTTTAAATTTAATATTTAATCAGTCAGTCAGTGTCAGCCCGTTGCTTTGCATCTTTCATTAGTCCAGAGTTGTAACTAAACCTCAACTGAGAAAGACCATACAATCATTTTTTTGCTTTTAAGTTTCGTGCATCAATAAGACATTCGCCGACACACCCTAATACTGCCTGGACTGGTCGCCAGAAATATTGCTGCTTGGACGCGTGAGTTTCATTTTGTGCATGTGCACATGAATACATGTTATTTTTTCCATTCAGCAGTTTATAAACACCATTGCCTGTTGGCGTTTAGCAGTCATAATAAATAGTTGCGTTTCACTCACACGTTTGTCGGGCCAAAAGTGGCTGCCAAGCAAGCAAGACTCAGACAGACCAAACGTTGCACTGCCCAGCTCTGTTAGCAGGACAGACTGGAGAGAGATGCACTGCAAGGTAGCACATTCGCTCAATGTTATTGTTATTTGCCGAAATCAAACTGGAAAAGGAGAGAAGGCAAGTTTAGGTCTACTTCACTGCTGTTTCCACATTTCACTCTCGTGTTGTTTTATTTTTTGTTTCTTTTCATGGCCTGAAGTAGAGTTCCACTTCATCCTCTCATCAGACTTGTTAAGATTAACACCTGCTTTAACAAGACAAGACCCTGTATTATTTGCCAGGGCCCCGTACAGCTGGAGAGTTGTGTATATATAGGACTTCCTGGCTCGGTGCAATATGAACACACATCAGCTGACTAGAAGGAAGAAATGTGGCCTCTTACCTTACTGGAATCTCACCAGGTATTTCCTCCATTCTCTGGATGTTTGGAATAGTCACTGGGTTATCTGAACAAGTTGACACCTGGTGGAGTTGCCCTGCTGCACACACCAGACTGTGGTGAGTTTCTCCTCTTTTTCAGTGGGGCCCAATCACTACAGACACACGCGGCACCTGAAATTGTCTCAGATAGAAACTGTAAGGACAACAGAGGGCACAGGTGTAGGTGTAGGGTTACTTGTTTGAGTAGGATGTTTAACAAAATTTAAACTAATTCATCTAATGAGCTGCTTGTCAACCAGCATCCAGCATGCAGTATAAATTAATACAGTTAATGAGAAATTGTGTAGAGGCAGATTTTTTTTTTTTTTTTTTAAATACAAAAAGACAAGAACTCTATTGGTTGAACTAAAGCCTTTAAATTGTACATTTATTACAGATTAAACTCATTGTAACATTGACAACAGAGCTAGTTTAAACCAGCTAAATTTTTAAGTCAGTGAAATGTCATTTTTAAAAAAAATGCTAATATTTATGAACATGCTTACATTTTTCAAATCTTATAATTTTACAGTGGAAATAAGAATATTTGCGGATTGTGTGGCTTTGACAATGACAGATATTAAAGGTTTACAGTAAACACAGGCACTTACCATTGTTCAGATCTGGATATTCGTATGACAGCGTTTTAGGCTGATGGGTGGCATTTCCGATTCTAGTATTGGTATCGGTGCAACCCTGCCTGTGGCCCCGGGTGCAGCTGCACTGCCTACACCTCCTGCTGCTCTCTTCACCAGTATTTGTTTATAATTGCGGCAGCAATGATTGATTTTCTACTGTATGTGACCCAGAGGGAGCAGAAGGCTTTATTGTGAAATTTAAGTTAAATACGTAATATGCTAATGACCATTATGACTCCATTAGGGAATCTTATCAGGTTTGACAAATTGACACATTTTGATCTCTTTCTGGACCTAACACGTTCTCTTGAAGTAATTACTGTACTGTATACTTTGTACCCTATATAGTGTAGTGTATATTTTCTGCTGAACGTAAACCACTATTAAGTCATAAGGGTCACACACTAAGGGGACCATAAAAGGAGTATTCCAACACTCTTATAATAAAACTACTGTCTAAACAATAAAAATATGCTTGTGTTTTTAAAATTGGTGCTACATAACCAGAGAAAACAGAAAAAACTGGCTGTGGTGTGGTATTCTCTTAACCTTTAAAGACAGAAACCACACACTAACCAGAATGCACTGTGCCAGTGTCACAGGCATGCAGCTAGGCCTGCACAATTAAAAGAAATTTAATCACAATTACTATATCACTATAATGTTTAAATCACAGGGAGGTGCAATATTTGAAAGATATTTGTGTCAAAATACTGTTTTAATTCAAATATTATGTTGCTCTAGAGTGGTCCTGACCCAACAAACACATGCTTCAGACTTTAAAAAAACATCTTTGTTTGGTACAGATCACTGCAAAAATCACACCGTAATCATTCTACAGTGTTTTTCAAAGAAAATGAGAATAATTAAAAAAATCATCATTCCCTCTAGTATCAGAAAATCACATCACAATTGCAATATCAGTCCAAATAGTCACAAATAGTTTTTTTTAAATCACGCAGCCCTAGAGAATTATGAGAGAATTATGTGTGCACACACCCCTGTGAGACACATCAGTGTGTAGTATGCTATTTCTGCCTTTGTGCGTCTTTGTGCATCTGACCTACAGTTTGATGCAGATGGCAGCTGTTAAGTCCCAGTTCAGACTCAGCGGTCTCATGCTTGCAACTGGGAGCTTCAGCATGAGGCCGAACACGTTAGATGGACGGTTGGTTGGTGTCAGAAGGCAATAGCAATAATAATAGCCTCCCATGGCCAGTGTCAGAGACCCAACTGTGGTGGTGACAAGCAGCACTATCTACTCTAGCTTGCAGCCACATACTAAACAATAGGCAGCTCCAACACACAGCTCTGCCATTGTCGCCCCTGATACTGTGCCATGCTCTGGGCTGGCGTTAACCAGTCTGGCTGGCTGCATGACTCCAGTCACACAACTGGAGGAAAAAGAAACACTTGACTGCTCACTGAGGTTAAAACCATAAATTGTTTTATCTAGTTCTCTTGCATGATTATATGATCAGTAATAAGGGACCTGGTTTGGTTTCTAAATGACTAATATTTAGTATCCACGTGTCAACAAGACATTCATGTGGCACTTTCGCAAATCACTGCCGTGGCATGCCTAAAATTAGAGTTGGCAGTTTCATCCAAACTGTCTGAAGCCCTCAGATACATCACGTTTCTCAGCGTCATCTTCCATCATACCTGCGTTATTTTCCACCTCATCTCTCTTGAGAGCTCCATTGCCTTTTGCGTCATAAGCCTCAGGCTAGGACATTGATTGAAATTTTTAAACAGTCTGCAGAAGGTCGTGTCAGGTGTTTTGGTCATCCAGCACGTGTGTGATGTGGCAGATTTCAGAGGCATTATAAGGCAGTATAATAGAGCTATGGCATTCATAGTGCAGTACGACATCACAGGCGAGCTGACGCTGAGAGCCTCTCTTCAAGGGAACTGCGTCAGCATGAGGAGAGTGACGTCACTCCTGAGAAGCTGAAAGCATCGCAGCGCTTGCTATCCCTCCTCATGTCTTGTTACTGTCAAAGACCTCTTTGGCTGAGACAAGAATCCACGATGAGCAGTCCCAAGCATCCATCCTTTCTTTTGTTTGCAGAGCAGAGGCTCAGTGGCCAGAACTGAGTGAACCCTGAGTAATTTTCCACAAACTTGTATCTTAAAAGGCACTTTTAGCTGCATGGACAACAAATTGTCTTTGTAATGTTAATGCTTTTTGTTTAACGATGGGATTTTATTTGGGGGTGAATAAGTAACTAAGCCTGAATGGTTTGAAAGCCTCTGCAAAAATGAAGATACATAACAAACAGCCCCCTCTTTACATTAACATGATTTCCTGTAGAGAGGAAGGGCTGGACTCTAATTGTTGAATTATAGAAAATGGAACTGAAAATTTAATCTCAGAGGGTTAGACTTCTGGACAGCAGACTGTAAAACAGCCAGCGGGGCGCGGTCCAAACATTTCTGAGGAGTGTCTAAGTGCTTTGTGACCCACATTCAGGCTCCCGAAGGTAAAAGGAAGTGGCACATCGCACATGCATACTCACTCACACACGCACACATACGCAGAAACAGATGCTCAATCTGACACACAATCCACCCACATTTTGATAAATGCTCACATGATGTGTAATCACAAAGACAGATATATGCGCAAATGTTCATTTTATCATTTGGAAATATTGTCAATGAATCATCTAAACCTGCCAAAATTACTCAACACACTTTCGTACACATGCACAGACACACACATGTTGGGGGCTCTTTGGGCTGGGCCGAGCAAACAGCGCAATGCAACAACACAAAAGGCTGATTGAGTCAGGAAAGGTCAAAGCATGGCTCAGATGCCCTTTTGAACCAGACTGGGGGTGTTTGAAGAGCCAGGCCACCCTCCAGGCCTCCACCCAGCCCCACCTTCTGCTGCACCCTCCTTTATTCTGAACCTGTGTTAGTCTGAAGGAAGTTCCCATCCTTCACTCTGCGTCCCCATGTTGAACTCATAGTATTTCTGCCTCTCTGTCTTGCAGGTGTCAGCTGGTAAGGCGTGTGTGTGTGTGTGTGAGTGTCTGCGTGTGTGTGTGAGAGAGAGCGTGTGTGCGTGTGAGCGCGCGTGCAGGCACGTGTGTTTTCCCAGCCCGATCAGTATTTGGAGCGGAGTGTGGCCTGAAGACATCACAGACGGACAATGAGTGAGCTGGAACAGTTGCGGCAGGAAGCCGAGCAACTACGCAATCAGATCCGGGTACGGCAGCAATTTGTGTGCACGTGTTTGTTTATGTTGATGCGTGTGTTTGTACATCACATGTGTGCCACCGTCTGTTTATTGCAAGCTGTGACTCACACAGTTTCAGATGAGACAGTGACGCATTCGAAAAATTACTTGTCAATCGGCTACTTCCCTTCTCATCCAGACATTGGAAATTGATCTATAAATGTCAGCTGCTGCTGTGTAATAAATCTGAAAACGGATTCTGTAATCGGCAATAACTTATGGCACATGTTTAGACACTTATTTAGGAGCAACTTTTGCCATTCATTTTTTTTAGTTTTGTCTTTTTGTTACATTATTTGTGTGTTTGTGCAGAAATCACACATTACATTAAGTGATACAGGGACTGAAAAGGCAGATATTTGTCACTGGTCAGCGTGCTGATGAAGGGTTTTGCTGTTTTGCAGGATGCCAGGAAAGCTTGCAGTGACTCCACTCTGTCACAGGTAAGACTTCCTCGAATATTGTGGAAACAATCGGTGGCATTTTTCCTGTGCAGTTGTATAAACTTATAGTAGCAGTATTTACACACGGAGAGACATTTTTAAAAAAGCATCTGCATTACACACTGAGGTTGCCAATTTTAACGAGGCAAAACACGTGGGTGAGTCGATCCATAAGTTTTAACTTGACCTATTAATTTGTAATATAGCCTGTTCTAAGTTTTTAAGCCAAATAAGCTCACTTGTGAATACCTGCAAAAAATAGTTGTAACAAAAATTTAGCTAAAAAAAGGTAGAAGTGTCAAAGTACACATTGAAGATCTCAGCCCGTTAGTATGTACAAGCATAAATATTCAACAGACAATACACAATAATATAAACTCCTGTGTTATTTATTATTGTCCATTGTTGAGCGATGCTGGTCTGTTTTCCTGCCTCATCTGTCCAGTGAGGGTGTGTTTGTGGTGATAAAAGTGTGTGGTGTGTGTGGGCCTAAAGTGTCACTGCTAACACTTCCTGTGTTTGGCAGATCACAGCTGGTCTGGACTCAGTGGGCCGGATACAGATGCGGACGCGACGCACTCTTAGAGGCCACCTGGCCAAGATCTATGCAATGCACTGGGGGAGCGACTCCAGGTATTGTATCTTTATCACAGACAAAACAATTATTAGCTAAGAGTGAGGTGGAAAATTAGCCTTTTTATTCCACTGGGGTTATTTTTGTCTTAGTCTGAAGTGTTATATCATTTTGTTGTTTTATTTTTAGGGGTGTTTTTGTAAATTGGTTGACAATCATTATTTAAAGATTACATTTACCCTTTTTACCCATTTCAAGTTTCAGATAATATAGAGGTTATTTACAGAGGATCACTGCAAGTTCAAATCCTCAGTCCATCTGCAGATTGTTTAAAAATGTTTTCAGTGTAATATTTTTGATGCAGGTTGGATGTTTTCACATTAATTATCTATGGTGGCTCACAAGGGTCAAGGGGCTTAAAAATGGTAACTTCTTAAAAAGCACAAGCAGTGCTAACAATAGTCATCAAAGATTAACATGTTGTCCATTCCAGTTCATTGAATTATTTTAAACTTTGAAGTTCATTTAATGAATTTCTCTTCACTAGCATACTGTTGAATTTCTATACTGCCTGTGAGAGCATGACAACTGGTAACACTATTCAGCTGTAAGTGTCAATATCTATGGACAGTTGGCTAAGAACAGGCAATAAAGTGCCTCCACGGGTTGACAGGCTCCATGCTTACATTCCAGCCTAATGTCAAGAAATCTTTGGCGACAGTTCAGGAATTTTACAAAGAAATGTACATATCTTCTAGCAATACCACCACCCTGCCTACCAATATCTAGGCAATGCAATGTAGAAAAAATGCATAATTTCAAATTAAAACTCACTGCAAAAAAAAAGAAAAAGAAAAAAAGAGGTAAAATACCTAAAATGCAGCGGTTTGGAGCAGCTTGTATCAATGTTATTGAACAAATGTCTTTCCCTGTGTTTTATATGTGTGTGTCACTCTTCATCTTTCTCTCTATCCATCTGTCTCCCAATGCAATGCACTGGGGCAGTGACGGCAGTCCCAGGTGTGGGGCTATACAACTATTAGTACCAGCACTGCTACAATTACTGCTACTATCCTACTAATATGACTAATACCACCATAATAGATTGTCACTACTGCCACCTCCACTACTACTGTACATCTAAGTGCTAGCACTGTTTTACGCCCTCACTATGAGCATATGAGCACTGTAATGACATTCACTGGCACAGAGACAGACAGCTTATTTTCAGTATTTTAAAGATGCAGTTTGTAAGTTCTAAATCTTTGACACTTTACCAAATAATTAATCAGTGAGTTGTAAGATTAGACTACAGCTGCGGATGCAAGCATTAAGTTGTCCCTAATTTAAAACTTACAAACTGCATTTTTAACTGTTTGCTGCAAACATGAGCACCATGAATTATCAGTCAAGATCATATCTTTCCAGTAGTATGCATGCAGTAACATTGACCTTTGCCCGTAGGGAATAAACTGTAGAATGGTGTAGAGACAAAAAAGTAGTTCTTTTTGTTTGGTAGAATTTTGTAGATTAAAAAATAATAATTCTCTTGTTTCTTTTCTGGGGAGCAAAACCTGTTTAAGTCTTTGTTTGATTACAAAGCTGACTACTGGTATCACCTGCAGCTGATGATGCATAGGCTGTTCAATCCTGATTAGGCTGTTACGCATGTGTGTGTGTGTGTGTTTGTGTGTGTGTTTTTGAATGTG
>JAPZDX010000020.1:15123249-15141766 GCA_029783625.1 Naso annulatus | reverse complement strand
GAGTAGTAGAGAAAGTGTAGCCAGCTGTGTTAAGGGATTGTTGCTGGAAGCTGCCTCTTGTTCGGGGTTTTGTTCTGTCATCATCACATCGTGGTCAAAAAGATGTGGTGGTGCCTTTTTTTTCTTCCAGGCAGCTGAAAACTTGGCATGGCAATAGACGTGCTCCTGCCGCACTCTCCCCTTCCCTCAGACCCTGCATTTAGAGCTGACTAGTAGCAACAAAGGCATAAATGGCAAACATAATGAAATAACAAGGAAATTACTGGCTTAAAGCTAAACTCTAAACAGTTTTAAACAGGAACATTATATGGCCCGATGCCTTAAAAAAATGTGTAATTTTAGACTTGTGCGGTACTGGTCATCCATTACTACCCACCCTTGCAAATAGTGGATTGATTATTGATTATTTAGCCAAAAGAAAATTAGTCAACGGCTACTTTTAACACTATAACAGCCATGACAGTCATTTTGACCATCTTCACATTTATCTGTCATATAACTTAGGCTGGTTGAATTAAAAAGGACAGTGCTGCTGTTCCTTGATTTTTCCTAAAAATGTCTGTATTTTCATTTAAAATGTTATTTACAAATTGCACTAAAGGCAAACGAAATGTGATCATTTCTACCTATTTTGGCATAATGACCTTACAGATTCTGCCACGGTTAAACAGACAAATTTCTGCTCGGTGGCTCGGTGCTTGGCAACTTTCATTGTCAGAGTTCCAGAGTGGCAACTAGTTTCATTTACAAATGCAGTTTTTTGTCCATCGAAGCAGTGCAGCGCACGTCAGCAGAGCTGAGCTCTGTTACATCAGCCGACGATCCGTCTCCAATGAATGTGGGCGTTTTCTCTTGCTCTTTGGCATATCTTCAGGTGTTATTTTGTTTTTTTAAATAAATATCCTGATACAATAAATGCATTACTCTCTAAATTGGGTGTTTATCATGAGAAATAATAGAATTGGGAATCTGGCGGTCAAAATGACCACTCAAAGCCTTTCTATGAGGTACGGAATTCTGTACCCTCTAGTGTTAATAACAGTTTTAGTTTTTTTTTTTCAAATAAATATGACAAACAAGCTCGGGTTTAGTGACATTTCGCTGCTAGTCTCTGTAATATATGGTTATAAAAAACATCTTTTTGTTGTGGACTAGTGGTTGAATTTCACTCTCTATAATCTGCAGAATAATCAGTGAAAGCAGCTGTATTTACAGCCACAAATGGAGACCATGCAACAGCAAATATGTGGTAACAAAAGCACATGTTGTCCTTTTGACAGGAAATGGTTATTTTTCGTTATTCAGTGTGGAATAAGTGTGAATGTTTTGTGTTTTAATTTTTATTCAAACAGAGCTACCAGAGGGTGGGATTCCCGTTGACGGACCTGCAGAAGTTCCTCAGAGAGCTGAACGTTCTTCCTGTTGCAGAGGAGAGCAGTCAGACAGACGCTCTGTGCCCTGCCGCTGCCAATGGTACGATAGCCTGATTATCCTCTTTTCTGTCTTGGGTCGATGTTTTAACAATATTTAACCATTATTCACACACCCTGCTGCTCCCACCTTCACTCCTGGAAGCTGCACTATACAAACATGACTTATCAGCACTGTAACATGAGCGATTCAGCGGTTTAAATGCCTTGCTCTAGGGCAACGTGTTAGCAACACATCTCATATTTCTCTATTTGTATTTTCATGCTTAGTTTGACACATGACAAGCAGCTCAGTAATGTTTTTCTTTCAGTCTCTTGTGTTGTCACACTTACATTTAAGTTTGTCAGCTCTTAGAACTTTACTCCCAGTCTTACTTACAACCTATGCCAGAAATTACTTTGCTAAACTTTAGCTGAGCTTAAGCAGGTATTAAGAATCTTTCAAGAAAAATTTGTCTATTTGTAAGAAAATATCACACAATATTAAATCAACGTTTCCCTTTATTAGTCTGTCACTCATTCCGCGCTTGAGTAAATCACTCCAGATAAATGAAGAAACATTTCAGGAATCGTTCTGAGTAGGAAGCTCAGTTTGCTTTAGTTCCGACTTGTTGCTACAGCAAGACATCGTGTGTTTCTATACGTCCCCGTTTTTGCTCATTCCTTCTCCATGAGCCAATCTCTATCATCAGCAGGCAGCAGACTGGAGCGGAGTTTCCTCCATGCTGTGGTTTGGCTCGCTCTTACGTGGTCTGAGAGCAATGAAATTAGTGGTGGGAGCTATGCAGACACACCCAGTGATGGGCTGATTACAGAGAAACTCTGGCTGTACACTGGGAAGAACCCCCCTACACACACACACACACACACAACCACCCTCCTCCAGCCATTGCTCCGTCTTTGCCGTGTTGCCTCCCAAATAAACAGGTCTCGGTCGGCACTCAGTTAGGACTCTTGAGCCAGAGAAGTTTAGTTAAAGCACAGTGGTTAATTACAAAGAGATTTTCAAGCACGATGGGTGAAAGTTCCTTTTTATGTGGTGTACAGTACAGTTAAATGGCTCTGGTGTGTGGCTTTGTCTTGTAGAGGGTTGTATTATTTTTATTCATCTCTTTCTTAATCTCCTTTTGTAATCAGATGAAATTTCAGACAAATATTTCCTGACACCTCAGAATAATGATTTGCATTTTTTGAGATTTATTTCACAACATCACTTTTTAAGCTGCAACCCTGATTCAAAAACAATCGGAATGGTGTAAAAAACAAAAACGGACTGTAATAGGAAATGATCACTTTGTTAATCCTTTTTGGCAGAGACTCAATTGAAAACAGCAGACTGATGATACATTAGAAGTCTTATCTCATCAACTTACCACTTATTGTAAATTCATGCTGACATTGAGTTTGGTGCCAGCATCACGTTTCAAACAAGTTGGAACAAGAGCACCGAAAGACTGAAAATTGTGTCAGCTCGGGTTCAGCTCAGGTAAACAGGTGATGGTATCATGAGTGGGTAGGAAAGGGGCATCCTTAAAAGGAGACATTCAAATCTATGTGAAACACGAGTGCACAGGCTCAGGAACACTTCATAGAACTGTTGTCAGTGAACACAGTTTGAACATTTGGTGCTCTTTGGAAAAAGTCATTTCTTCCTCTTCAACAGTCGGAAAGGCTACAAAGCTCAACCAAAGGCAGCACTTCACCAGACTGCTGTTTATTACTTTGGTTTTGGCTCTACATTCATAAAGATTCCTTAAATGTTATATAACACTTTAATATATCATTCAGTTTCCCTGTTTTGGATCAATTAAGTTTATATACAGGAAATGGTTTAATTGCAAACCGCCACCAGGCTCAGTTTCTTTAACCATCACCATCTTTCCACACAAGAAGCACAAGTCCATTTCATGACTGAGTGCAAAAAGATGTTTATCTACTGTAGTTGTTTGTGTAGAGCTGTGCAATATTTGCCATCGGGGTATTATTTTCAAGCCAGAGTCTTGAATGTTTGCTTCCACTGTAAAAATTATTTGAAGTAATGTAATCAGTGGTAGGGCTTGGCGATATGGACCAGAAATTGCAGCTCAGTATTGTCAATAAACACAATATATATCTCATATTTTAGATGTCTTAAGCACTTTTATTAAAAGACACTGTGGTCATGAATACAAAGACAGGGTTTTCCTCCCTGTTTGATTATATACAGCTGAAAAAATGTAAATGGAAAATTTAATCAAATAGTATGGACAAAATCAAATATGACAATATTTTCTGACCAGATATTATCTTACAAATATTGCTACACTGACCACTGATGCTTTCACAAAGTAATAACACAATGACATTTTGTGTAAATAAGCCTTAATAGTGTGTATAGTGGATATGACTCAAAGAGTGTAAAGGCTATTATAAAACAGGTAGCTCAAATCAGGCAATCTGATTGGTTTATAGTTGTGATATAATGGGTGTATACAATGGCTATGATGTCCGTATCTGCACAGATCCAATATGGGGGCCCGCTCATTGTTCCGCCGGCCCATTGTTCCGCCGGCTCACTGTTCCGCCTGCATGTTGTAAGATGCACCAATGGGTCGGCAGAACAGCGGTGTGGCACCTCCATATCACTCCCTGACAGAGAAAGTAACGTTAGCATGACAAATTTCAAAGGTTAGCTAGTGGTTAGCTAACAACAGTCTGTAGCTAACAGCTAAGGGGCGTTGTTCAGCCTGATATGAAGCGTATACAAGGGCTATAACGTTGAAATTCTGCACAGAATCGATATCACTCCCCGAAAGAGAAAGTAAAATTAGCATGACAAACTTCAATTGTTAGCTAGTGGTTAGCTAACAACATTCAGTACATTCTCTAGTCTCATACCACAATATTAAAATAATATTAATACATTGTTCAAAATGAAGGAGTTTTCTTAGCTTTTTTCTGTGGTATATAATTGTCAGTTATTCCTTTCAGGGCTCCTCCATCATTAATGTTTCACCACACATTAACACTCTTTCCTGAATGTTTAACAGACGTCCAGAGCAAGAAAACAGGATGGCTTAGTGATAGAACAGCTGAGTGTTTAAGGAAGTTTAGTCTCAATTACAGAGCCATTTTGTAATAATGTTTAATAGTGCAACATAATGCTAAACTGACCATTGAACGATAATCTTCTCTGTGGCGACAAGAAATGGGATGACGTGTCATTAGGAGTACTCTTGACAATTTACAGAGTCTGTAATTGCAGTCATTTACAGCCTCTGACCTGAACAAATTTCATTTCTTCGAGTATCATTGTCTCGCTGTGTTAGCAAAAATTAGATCAGCATTCTTCGCAAACATGTTAATGTCTTACTGGATGAAATTTCATCTGCATAAAATTGGCCCCTTCCTGCTGTTATCTTGTCTTGTGTCCGCTTCTGTTTGGAGAGCAAGTTTAGAAGTAAGAGTTCTCCATCTGGATTAAAAAACATGTCATTTGAAACCAATACATCAAGTGTGTCGCTTAAATAATGCATTGTGCATTGCATTTGTTGTGTGTTAAATGAATAAGTGTCTATTCAGATCCTCGTAATGACACAAACATGAACCTGCTAAATGTCTCAAACTTGAATGCATTTGTTGTGATTCAGAAGCATCATGTGATTACACAGAGTAGCAGAGCAGCCAAAAAGTGGATAAATGTGTTTGAAAGAGCCTCATCAAAGGGAGTGCTTAAGTGTATGTGAAAGTCATGTAAAAATACAGGAAAAAGTAAAATTCGGGCAATTTTGCTTCCAAAGAATGATTGGACACAACTTCCCGCACTCTTTTAAGTACGCTCACATCCTAAAACAGCTGCTGCATTTGTGGAACAGAGTCTTAGACTTGCTTTCCAGCTCAACATGGAGGTAAAATGTTCTGCTTATGGGAGATCCTCTTAAGATGAGGGAAAAATGCCTTGTTTTTCACAGATTTTAATGTAACATGAGCATAATTGGCTGTTTCCCTTGAGAGCTAACAGCCAAACATGCGTGGTGACAAGGCTATCATTTCCAATGTGCTTGTTTTAGGGGATTTATTTCCAGCATGGCTGCGCACAGTCGCCAGAACTCCAAACGTCTTCCCACATCCTTCTGTCTGCCTTTGAGTCAGGGCCAAACCCTTCTATGCAGGTAGAAGGCTGGACAATAAAGAGGCATGCTAGTGCTGGTTTGAATTGTAGGAATGCACGATGAGTGGACTATGACTGTGTGGGGGATTACCTCCACACCAACAGTTTAATAATGGAACAACAGTTTAGTTTTACTGGTCCAAACTAGCTGTATCTCAAAACAAATGACGCAAACAGTATGAGATAGTTGTTCCAGACTGAAGAAGTTATCGATGCGTTCCTTAATATTTAGCAATGACCTATTGCGGTTGTGTTATCAGGTTATCACTGTCAGTTGTGTCTCATAAACCACACCCATGCAGTCTTAGATGCAATTCCCTTGCCACTGCTCTTTCACTGGTGAGGACAGCTCGAGCTACATTGGTGAGTAGGGCACAATGCTTGCACGTGCAAGAGTCTCGAGGAACACGAATGATCCTCAATCAGTTTTGCCACCATGTAGAAAAAAGTTTTAAAGTAAAGAGTTATATAATTAAAGCTGAGGTAAGCAATTTATCTTTGATGTTATCGCAGAAAAATTCCATGACAACCATTCAACATATTGTAAATCAGCTCGTCGAGTCATTTCAGAGAGCCCGCGTTCCTATTGGCTGCTCTTCGCTGCGCTTCTTAGCAACAGGTGATGTCACTACAAGCAGATTGGATTTTGAAACAAGTGACATGCCTTACATTCTAAAGCTGGCCTCTGGTGACAGTTTTGTCTGCAGGTGACACTATCAACCACCTTGAGTCGAGCTGAGACTGTTGACGGTTGGTAGAGCGGGTGTCCCATGTGCAGGGGCTCCTTCCTCGCTGCAGTTGCCCCAGGTTCGATTCCACCCTGTGGCCTTTTTCTGCATGTCATTCCCTCTCCCTCCTCATTTCCTGTCCGATCCTTCAGCCATCCTATCTATAAAGGCACAAAAACCCAGAAAAAAAATAGAGAGCGACAACAAACTAAATAAAACACGATCCAGTGAAACAGGCCAGATCAACTCCCAAGCAAACTATACCTGGGTATGGTCTGTGCTAGCCTAAAATTTATCCCAGTGTATAACATAGCCTAGGCTGGAGCTGTCCATAACATGCGCTCCAGTGCTCGTCACCTCTCCACACTGCTCCGCTCCTTCCCGCTGTCGGCTCAACACAGATTTCACTCCGCTCCGCTCCAAAATTGCTCTGCTAACACAAAGCAGAAAGAAAGAAAAAGAAAGAAAGAGAGAGAAAGAATCTCCACCACATCTTGCAAGCAGCCATAGGGCGCATCACTCCTCCTAGTCGGTCGTTTTCCTCATATAGCCTCATAAACCCAACATTTGTATTTGAGGTCACAGCCTTTAAATCTAATCAGAATTTAGAAAAAACATCACCATGTTGAGCGCACTCATGCAGTCAAGTCATGCACACTCGGGCAAGTCCAGACATGATGTGAGCAGCACTGGTGCGGAGTTGAACGGTGCTGGTCCGATCCCGCTCAATACTGTTAAAAATCTTTTCACAGCTCCAAAATTTTTCTCTCACTGCTCGCTCCCGCTCCGCTCTGCTCACATGCTCTGAACGGTGCCAACAGACGAGAATGGCTGAGATTAGGCATGAATCTCAAATGGTAATGGTTAGAAAAAACCCACCAGGGAAGGGAGGGCACAGTGGAGTTGCTTCCTCAGGAGACTCATGCGACGGTTAGCTTGATTTCCTGACATAACCCTAGCTTTAATGTGTAACATATAAAAACTGTTGATACATTCAAGAGGTATTTGCTGATGCATCAATTAAGCAACTTCATTGGTGATCTAGAGTAGAAAGCATCCACTTGTTCTTTATATGACTGTACCGATGAGACATTTGGTGTCTTATGTTTCCTTTTGGATCATGTTGTTGCAGACTTCCTGAAAATGATGGTGTCAGACTGATCAGCTGACAGCTCTTCAACCGGTTGAGGGAGGAGGACGAGGACGCTGGGAACAGGACTCACATGTCCGATACAGACTTCGAGATCAAACGATCCATTGCCAAATCCTGAATACTATAGATTCACCATTGCTGGAGACGGATTCTGTGAAGTGCAATAACACCAGACAAGTTTCCTCTTTTGAACATGACACTGGAGCTGAAGCTGAAGAATTGGAAACAAAAAGAGTTTATGACAGTATCTACTTGAGTTCAGGAGACTGTTGAGAAGTTTACGGGGCCCTTGTAAGGTCTGCACTGCATTAAGTTGCCAAAGAACTGGATTCAGTGTTTTCTGCATTTCACTGTTGCTGCAAATGTGGGTGTTATGCAACATTGTGCAGTGCTAGATGTAATTTATTTGTAAACTGTTGTTGCAAGATTGCAGTAAAGCTAATTTTTTCATTTGTTCATTGTTATATAATGTTTCTGATCTTACGTGAGTCAGGCAGCAAATCACAAGTAAGTAGATGAAGCTGTAGACAACTGGAATTTCTACATAGCTAATATTTAAACTCCAGTTAGAGCTTGACATGAAATCCTGCATCATTACAGCACAAAAGTGTTCTGTGCTCCAAAGGTTTCTCTCATTTGCCTAACACATTCCGATCAAGATTGAGTAAACTGGGACTTTTTAGGAAATACAGCAGAACTAGAGTATGACTCAGTGTCATCACCAAACCTACCAGTAAGTTTAGCTGTCGAGACAAGCTGGAGCACGTCCTCTCAGTTGGAGTGTGACTACTGTGCTTCTACCTCGATAAAATCAAAGGAACGTGTTTCCCTGAAACCTGACAACACGCTGGATCAAATTCAAGGAGTTATCTACAGTGAGACCTCTGTCATTCAGTGGGGCTACTATATTTTTAAGCAGCACTACAGTATGTATTTGGGGTTGGTGGTTACTTCCCCTCAGAAGTTACATAGTGTTGCTATAATGTCATCCAAAACACCTTTCGAGCTGGATGTGACTAAACGCCTGAGGCCGTTGTAGTTGTAAGACCTAATGAGACAATACGTCATTAAGTGCCACCCCATGGCGTATTTTTCCTATGTGGTAATATTGCCTTTACATGAGTAATATCTGATTTGAAACAGAGATAAAAGTTAAAGTCAAAACCGAGAGCAAAGCAGGTCAGGTCATTTTCCAAAACATGAGCAGGATCTTCCCTGTCTGTTTAGCTTCGGTCAACAAACATCACTGTCACTTATTTAACACAAGGTAAGTTAAAGACAAATGTCAATACATATGTGTGTGTGTGTGTACTGTCTCAAACAAAACAAAGCAAATGAGCGCTGCATTAACGACAGCAAAAAACAGCAGTTTTCATACGGACAAATAAGCAGCTTCAAACATACAGCCATCAGTTTAAAGGGGAAGTTTGTGAATCCACACATTGTGAATGAGTATCAGGACAGTTCAGTGTGCTTGCTAAGTTGCACAGCAGAAGAAGACGAGATCAGTGATGAAACATGGATGGGACCTGACATGTTGGATTACCAACCAAGCAAAGCAGGCAACAGGCCATACGGGGCCCCAGACCTCCTGGTGCCGCAGATTAGCTCAAACTAATTCAACACACAGCGAACAGGAGCACTGGTGGTGTTTTTGTGTCTCTATAAGTAATAAAGCTGCCGGTCTACTGTCTGTGCTTCTTGTACCTGATCAAATCTTGGAGGAGACAAACATGCTACACACACTCTAAAGAAGGTGAGTGGAGTATGAGGTTGTTTGTTAGGGGCCAAACAACAATTTTTGGGGACCCCACAACTGGTAAAAACCTTTCTCAGTGGTGAGAGTGGTACTTTTGTGTAAAAGTGCACATACAGCAAAATATCATCCAATTTCAATTAAAAGTGCAGTATTCAAACGCAAGCACATCAGTGGACAATATACCAAAGTACCAAATTTAAAAGCAAAAACAGCGCCTGTGACTGACATTTTTAAAAAAAATGATCAACACTGCAGGGGTCAACTGTTGTAACTGGATTAGATGGTGGTAGTTTTAACTTTCATATGAAGTTCTGAACTTGATTTCAGTGGCCCTCTTCTAAAGAGTCTGAAATCCGAGGGGTCGAGGAGGACAAAAAAAGAAAAGAAAAAAGTACACAAATTAGTGTTTTGTGCTGTTTTCTCATCTATTTCTTTTTAACACCTGTTTTGTGTGAAAGTTTCTCTTTGGTGTGACTGCTAACAACTCGTAGACATCTTAAATGTGTCAAGGGTGACTAACCAATACACTGCTTTACTGTAAGGGCCATAAGCCAAAAAATATTGTGAATCACTGCTTTACACAACCAATGTGTTATTTCATAAGCATATCTTTTTATGTAAGTTTAAATCTGAAAAGTTAATATTGACAGTTAGCTCACAAGTAAATGTAGTGGATTATAAAGAACTATTTGAAGGAGAACGAAGCACAATCATATGAAAAGTTGTCAGCAAAGTAGACGTAAAATGGATCAAAATGTTTCTTCAGGTCAACTACAATATGGAGTCATGTCATATAAAAGGAAAATTATTACAATTTACAAATTCTCTTACAGTTTTGAGTGCAGTAAATAAAATCCATAACTAGTAAAACAGATGAAGCAGTCAGTGAGTTTCGAGTCGCCATGTCCTTTTTTTTTTTTTTTTTTTTTTGTTGCCTCGTGCGGTCGCCCGGAGGAATTCACATGTGCGCCTGGGTGGCTCACGCCCTCTACGTCACCGAACCGGAGCCTTGAATTGAAGACGTTCAACCTCTCCGTGTCTACTTTGTCCTCTCCTTCGCTTGTAAGCCACTTTGTTCACTGCTGCACGGAAAACATGTTAAACACATCGGCAGGAATATTTCGCAACTTGTAGTCTACTGACGCTCCACGGACAGCCGCTTCCCACAGGTAAACTCACCTGGCTCATTGTTCTGTAACTCTTTGTTAGCCTATTCCTTTGAGATTGTGTTTTGCCTTCTGTCGGCGACATTATTTGTCTTGTTTCTTTTATATTTACCAGTCTGCTTTCTGCAGGACCTTTGTAGGATTTCCTCATCTCTTCTTTGCTTTTGTTGCCCAGCGGAGTCGGACAGGTTTCAGTAAACTTAATTTCATATTAAAGGGAGGAAACCTGCACTTTAGATAAAGTTACTGTGAAATCTGGTTGTGCAGCATATCTGCAGTGTTTACTCAAAGGAATGTTTGTAGGTTTCAGATAGGAAACTTAAAATGACTCCATTGACTTTTCTCAGACTGAGTGTAATGTTTTGGCTCTCATTTAAACGTTACTACGGAGCTCAGTGTCGTTTTAGTCAAAGGAGCTTTTCCCAAGTAAATGGGTTTTTCAAGTCCAACAAAGTCCTTGAGTCAGTTCAGCAGTTGTGGAATGTAGAGTATTGACTCAGCTGAAGTACTTTTACTTACATCTTTGAAGCCACTCTTTCACTTAATCACATCTCAGCAGTAAATATAGTACTTTTTTCCTCACTGCACTACTTCTACTTTCTTTCTACTTCACTGTTTCTTTAAGTCTGACTTTAGCTGACCACAATTCAAAAAGCGTGTAGAACATTATTTTTCTGATGTTTTGTTATGAATGAAACTACATATACAAGTAAAGTTGGGAAGATCAGTTGATTGATCAGTCAATTGTCAACTGTTTTGACAATCACTTAAGTCGCTCATCATGCCAAAAAAATATTTAATTGTTCCATCTATAAAAATGTGACATTAGAATTTTTAAAATTTTGATTATTTTTAATTATTATTATTATTATTATTATTATTATTATTATTATTATTATTTTTACTGCTGGTTGCAACATTGCGTTGGGTTCACATTGGTTCAGGGTTAGTTGTAACATGAACTGATACGGTTTAGTATATATTATTCAGTATCCTTCAGTTAAGGGCTGCAACTAAAGATTATTTTTGCTTTGATGATTATAACACTCACTTTCTTCATTAATATATTAATTGTTTGGTCCACAGAAAGTCAGAAAACAGCTAAAAATCCTCAGAAACAAAGGTGATATCTTAAGTACTCAGTTTACAATCACAACCAGATTAAAAAAAGCAGAAAATTCTCATTTGAGAAGCAGGGACTAGGGAATGCTTGTCATTTTCCCCTGATAACCATTAATTTTCTGTCGATCGATTGATCAGTCAGTTACCAAATCCTTTCAGCTCTTCTTCAACTGATAAATGATTGACAAATGATTCGACTTCTTCACAGACTCTCCCCTAAAATGGCCAATCAGAACCTCAGCTGTCATTATGACAAGCTGATGGGCTTCTTCTACAACCACAGTGGTGCTGATGATAAATGGAACACCGTCCAGCTCATCCTGGTGCAGGTGGTCGGCTCTCTCTTCTGCTGTTTCATCCTTGTTTCCAACGCCATGGTCATAGCTGCTGTGATCACCAACAAGAGGTTTCACTACCCTTTCTACTATCTTCTTGCCAACCTGGCTGCCTCAGACTTCCTGGCCGGCATAGCGTACGTGTACCTCATGTTTAACACCGGCCCAGTGTCACCCCAACTCACAGTTAAAGGATACTTCATCCGTCAAGGACTTCTTGACATTAGTCTCTCAGCGTCGCTGGCTAACCTGCTGGTAATAGCTCTGGAGCGCTACATCTCCGTCATGAACTGGAAAGTCCACAGCAACCTGACGAAGAGGAGGGTTACCCTGCTGATCGTGCTGGTGTGGGCCATATCCATCTTCATGGGGGCTGTGCCGAGTCTGGGCTGGAACTGCATCTGCAACCTGGAGGACTGCTCCCAGCTGGCTCCCATCTTCAGCAGGAGCTACCTGGTCTTCTGGTCTGTGTCCAACCTGGTGGTGTTCCTGGTGATGGTGGCCATCTACATGCGGATCTACACCTATGTCAAGAAGAAGACGTCAGTGCTCATGCCGCACACCAGCGGTTCCATCAACCGCAAGAGAACACCCATCAAGCTCATCAAGACGGTCATGGTCGTGCTTGGTAGGTGCTAATCATCAAAGTGTGATGTCTGTGCAGCATAATTTTTGGTGTCTACAACAATGAGTCAGGAACACTTCCAGCATTAGTCAGGTGTAAGTAGTTATGATCTTCAGCCGTATGTCTTTCGTCACAGTTTAAAGAGGTTACAAAGTCCAGGAAGGTCACTGAGTCACACGCTGTATTGTAACCTATGTTTTCCTGATAAGAGTAAAAACCTTGAAAAAGTAAAAGAAACGTTTGGGAGTTCAAAATGAAAACAAAAAGATTAGTCACCAAAATGATTCTGTTATTTCTCTGTATTTCTTTTTATTTGTCACTCTAAAGTCCTATTATTCTGAGTTTGTTGTTGCCCAGTGGCTAAAACACTCATTTACCAATTTATTTGCTTAATAGATCAAACATTCACTCCATAAAATTTGAAAATAATAAATTCAGAGCCAGAGAGGGACATTTTTAAACAGCTTGCTCTATTACAGTCCAAAACCCAAAGAGATTCGGTTTACAGGACGTACAGTAAAACAGGAAAAGGAAGCAAACGCTCACTTATGAGAAACTGATACAAGAGAACATTTTGGCATTTTCTGCAATGAATTCCTTCTACAATTACATAATCACAACAAGCTGGCAATTCATTTTCATTTCAATGATATTTCATCATTGTTGCAGCACCGCTCTGTTCTTTTTCCAGCGTATGAAAGCACAAAATGTCCGCAGTTTCCTTCTATTCTCATGTGTTTTAATCCCAGATGAGGCCGTCAGATATCCTGGCCTGGTGCGCTTTGTTTAGGTGTTGCAACAGGATACTTTGCAACAGAGGCGCAGAACTCAAATCCTACCCCTCCCAGTGCTTTCCTTTAAAAATGGAACAATGGGACCGCACCAGTGTATTCAAAATAAAGTGCTTAATACATGTTCTCATGCAAATATAACACACTGTGATTGGTAACTTTCCATAGCATCCAACTAAAGAATTTTGGTGAGTCCGATGCTCTTCACATGTGCTGCTGAATGCACTCATCCAGTTAAAAGTATGCATGAGATAGCTGTAGCGATTTTGTGAGGTTGCCCCACAGGATAAAAGTCCGACATTGTTCTTTGTCTCTTTGGGAACATTTCTTGCCCAGCCAGATGGCACGATACACTGCGTCGCGTAGGAGCTGTCTGCCGCTGTACACACTTTATTCCAGACTGCTGTGTAATTATCTTTCCCTGCAAGGTTGCAGCTCCTCAGCCTGTGTGGCAAACCGTCCACACCGCACTTGCCTTCAATGAGCGTCCCCTCCTCCCCTCCCATCCCAAAAACAACAACAAAAAACAGAAAGGAAGAGAAAGAGGAACCTGTGTTTGAGGACTCACTATCCCTCCCTTGACTTGAGTTTTAGTCCACAAGTGTCACTACCAAATTCTCTGTCAAAAGTGACCCAATACACTCTTACTGTTGTGGTGCAAAGAGAGAAAAAGAAAGGAAATCTCAAGACCTGCAGTCAGGTTTGGGACCATCATGAGCTTTGTTAGGCAGGAAGAAAAATATTAACTGATGTTCTAGATGAAAAGCAGTCTGTTGAGGTGGAAATCTCAACTGGGCAAACCAGTTCAGAGACACTTCACATACAAATGCTTGTGAAAACCAGACTAATGACTGATTAAATGAATGAGTGCATAATTATTGGGTAGGGATATATTAAGATAGTATTGCTGGTGGTTGCCTGTGCAGGCAAACAAACACCTGAGAATAAACTTTGCACACTTTAATACATTTCTGTAAGATCAAATTCGTAAAAAAAACAGCTCCTTTTGTGTTATGTTACTTAAATTTCTACTTTCCTCCTAACGTATTAGCTGTTTAAAATAGATGTGTCATTGTTTAATAGCTTTCTGATAGCGTTGGAGCTTGTTTGTTAAGTGAAGCTTCAAAAGATGCTTTGCACATTCAGATTTTGTTTTCATTCCTTCAGTGCAACCACCATCGTCAAAAGAATACCAACCGAGTGGGTGAACATATGCTTTCGATGTGTATGTCTTAAACCCTCTGCTTTTTCTGTCCGAGACCAAAGGAGAAGAAAGTACACTTTCAAACTTCAAACACTGCAAACTGCAAATGGAAGACCATTAAATGAGCTCTCACTCAATTTCAATTCCATCCGCTTTATTTTGAACATGTTGGCCATCAAAGGCAGACAGAGAGACGAGAGGAAGGAGCATAAAAATAGAAACTCAGTGTAAGAGCACGGCAAAACACAAAAGCTGAAATCAACGGAGCAGATCCTCTGTGTCTGAATCCATGCTTGCGTGCATGAGACAAAGAGAGAGCCAGAGTTGTATAGAACTGCTTGGTTTTGTTCTACAGATGTAATAAAGCTGTGGAGATGCTGCAAGTGTCAACATTCATGCTGGTAGACAAGTTGCTGCTTGTAGCCTCGTGTCAGTTGCAGAAAACTTCTTAGCAACTCTTGTTTTGTGCCCAAACATGTTTGAAGTAGAAGGCTAATTGGCTGCTTCAGTGGCCCTGCGACTTACCGTATTATTTACCAGACACACAGCATTATGTAGTCCACTCAATAATTGCGTTGTCTTGCCAATTGGTGTGTGCTCGTAATAACGGTTTTTGAACAGATTAATGGCCATCCGACCAGTCAGAGGCCTGTAGCAAACATGATTTAATCTCCTTTTTTTTAAATTTAACATTATCATAATGTCAAAATTGTCCCTCTCTCCAGGTTTCCAGATGTGATGATTTACTGTATCCTAATTTGAATGTCTATGGGTTTTTGGCTGAAGAAAACAAGATATTTGAAGAAACTGGAATTGATAATTGAAAACTCTCTTTAGCTACAGCCCTTAAATAAGCCATATTATCTCCACTGATGATATAGGATTTCTTGCAAAGTGATTTTAAAGTTCCAGCATTTAGGATGTTTATCCCAAAGGTTTTTGTGAGACTATGGTGGGTGGACCTCTGACCCTCTAAGGGGGTTCAGAGGCATTCTGCCCCGAAAGAAACTTTTGCACAATATAAAGTAAAACACATAAATCTGGTGCACTTTGAGAGCAGATTTAAAAGAGCTAGATCTATGAAGAACTTGCAACTTGCACACAAATATGGTGCTTTTGTAAACAATTGAAGACATTGGTTATATAAATGAGAGATAACACTACATAAAAGGCACAGCCATAAAGCATGGTAAACAAGGTAGAGTTTAATACAGTTTACAAACACAAAATCAACATGAGCCATAAAAGAAATGAGGCAAAAATATTGACCTTTGAACTGGTTTTACTGCAACTTTTATCTAATAAAAGCTAAAATGAGAAGAACAGCTTTTTATGTTATAAAAAGTGTAGAGATCTTATTTTTTTGTCTCATCGTGAGACTATGGTGCCGTAACTTAGACTATGGCAGGCTGCCAGAGTCTACATTATTAATGGGAAACCCTGGAATAACTATGACTTAAAACGAGTCTTTAAACTTACAGAGGGAGCAGGCCCTCTTACACCACATTTCTACAGAAGCTCTGACTGGACAAACTAAACACTGGCTCTAAATTGAGCTTTTTGTGTTTTTTTAACTGTAGATTTTCCCAAGTGCTTGGATGGGGTACGTGAGGGGAGGAATATTCAGTTGGTTGCAGTCTGCAACATCATCTCTAGGGGCCCTTAAATCCTGTTCATTGGTTCTTAAACTTGTTACTCAGAATTACTTATGATTGCAAAAGTACTCATCAGTGCTTTGCCGGAAATAATATATCGCATGAATGCATTAAAAATTTTGATTTCCAGGTTGTGAGCCCACATTTAACTAAAGGATCTCTTTACATGGTCCTGTTAAACCTTTGCCAACGCAACTTTTAATTAAGCTAGAACTATTGTACACTCTCTATACAGCCCTTCTGCCATTAACATGTCTGACTTTGTCTAAATTTGACAAAATCCACCTACAAGCACCACTAAAGATTTTGATTCAACAGGTAATGGGGGTTTATGTGTGGGACTTTTATTGGCCAGACACAATCATTTCCTGAAAACTCAGCTGCTTGCCCAAATGCGATAACACTCCAAAAAGTTACTGAGCCCATCCAGGAAACATCTTTTCCTGAAACTGCTATATTATAATTTGTAATTTTAAACATGGACTTCAAAGCAATGTGTGACCTGCACTAAAAAAATCATAAATGTGAGAAATTATTATTTATGGCTGTTCAATGCTGTGTGTTATCTGCTGCAGGGGCCTTTGTGATCTGCTGGACTCCCGGCCTTGTGGTCCTACTAATGGACGGCCTCAAGTGTGAGAGCTGTAATGTCATGAAATTGAAACGCTGGCTGCTGCTCCTGGCCGTGCTCAACTCCGTCATGAACCCCTGCATCTATTCCTACAAGGACGAGGAAATGTGGACGACCTTCAAGAACCTGTTGCGCTGCATTGGGAACGGCACGCGACGGCAGCGGTCGACGAAGGCCAACGCACGGCCGCTCAGCTCTGCTCAGGACACGGGCAACAGTCAGGTTCCCTCAGAGGAGACAAAAAATGACGATCAGGGCATACTTAAGAGCTGACACTGGAACTTAAGCATTAAGCTGAACTTCTGTCCAGCTCTGACTAGATGCTCTTTATAATGATACAGAGTGGAGTTGACTTGAAACTGCAGCAGCATCTCTAGTTGGTCTCGGGGTCGTTGTCGTCCCAGATTAAAAGTACTTTCTTGAAGAGACGCTGCAGGCCAGCTGGTCCAGCGTAGAGCTGGAGTTGTGGTGAGATGGAGATAAGACACTTTGATGCACTACTAATTCCTCAAGTAAAAGGTGTGCTTTCCCCTGTTTTTTTTTTTTTTTTAAAGATTTTACAGTTTTTGGTCACAAAACTCATTTGTTGTAAAGGGAGATTCCTGTTGCTCTATTCGTCTTCCTCATCACATTCCTGTGGGTTATTTAAACTTGGATAATAATGCTCTCCAATGGCTGAAAAACTAGACAGCATTACATTTCTTTTTCCTCCAAACAGGGTAAAAATCATGCAAAGGGGAACCTTAACCTTCCCCTAATATAAACCTGTGTACATCTGATTGTATAATCCTGTAGGTTAACTTCCTGTGTAGCTTTTGTCAACGCAGTACTGCAATGCATGACCTTGTTAAGAAATATAACTTGTTTTAAGTCTGGTACTATAAAACTGTAGGTTTGCTTGGGTAGGACACAGTTTCAAAGACAAATTTCTGTGTTTAAGCTAGAAACCTGTAAACTGCTGTACTGTATGTATCTACTTGTACAACATGTAAAATCCTGTTTAGAGAAAAAGTTATTGTTACAGCATTTTCAACCAGTTCTAGGTTCGTTTACAGCCTGCTTTCTTTTGTAAAGTAGGCTTGCCTCTGGGTAATAGATTACAGGGTCACTCCTTTCTTGTCCCATCTATCATCTTATCGGTTCATCTAAACAAAGAGAGAAACTGCCGCCAGCAGCACCTCATGGAGGAAAACGTGTTCTCCCTAGAGCATTAGAACACTTCCGCTTCAACTCACTGAGTGGCTGCTGTTGCTCTGACCAAACAGCTGACAATGCAAGGGTTGTAAAAGATTGCGACACGCTGGAGGTATGCTGGTATGTTGTGAGGCTCAGCATACACTGAGTACCTGCAGGAACTAAAGAGAATATGACTGAAACGACGCATTCACATACTACAACCCCCAACCTGCCCTCCCACGCCCATCCGGCTGCTCTGACGACCTTCATTGCTAAATCATGACGGAGTTTAAATAACTCTTCTTCAACCTGCTGTACAGTATTTATGCCACTCCTGCTGTAAAGGACATGACCTCATTAAAGATGTTTTGTTTTTATGTATTTTGGGAGTGTGAGAATGTCTCATGTCTGTGGTGAGAAAGCTTGTTGTGGTTTTTCTCTCTTAGACTGCAAGTATTCATGGACATTCCTGTGTGCCGTGACTTTTAAACTGATTTTTTAAAATTATAAAAAAGTAACACTTTTGGAGTTTCGTGTTTTGTTTTTGTTAAACATGGTAACATGTACAATATGTCTGTTTTGCTGATGAAAT
>JAPZDX010000020.1:15086415-15098305 GCA_029783625.1 Naso annulatus | reverse complement strand
GACTGCAGTTGACACGGGCATTATCGATTTCACCTCCTATCGGCGTCAGTGTAGACGTCAGACCAGGGTAAACGCGCTAATTTGCGTGATGATGTGGCGCCAACGTCCAGGAGTCATGGCATCGCGCCACTGTAACACATACTTGAAGTTTTCTTGTAATATGTTCACGTTTTTATACCTTAACATGTTTCGACCAATGACTCTGCAGACTATAACTGTTAAACTGCGACTGTCCAGGTGGGTGCACAGAAGAATAATACTGTAGTTTTATTTACAATTAACGTTATTCTCTGTATTTTCTGCCTTTTATCATTTAGACTCTCTAAATTCTTATTATTAACGTGGACAACACACATTGGCTATCCCCTCTCCATGCTTTTTTTTTCCACTTTTTTATACCGAAAACCGAAAGGCAAAGTCTCAGTCACACCTTGGTCTGCTGGCACTTTTAAAGCAGTCACTCATTTACTTAAAGTGGGTTTACCTGCATTTAAAAGCCTGGCGTATACACGCTAATTTTGGTGAGAAAAGGGTATTAGTGCTTAGTCCATTTTTCCTTGTGTCACCTCAACATTTACATTCAATTGTTGGAGAAAAAAATACATTATTCTCTTTGCTGCACTACTTAAATTAAACCCTGGCTAAAAAAACAAAACAAAACATGCCTACTCTCTTCTTTTCTTGTAGCAGCAGCTGAGCTCTCCTTGCGATGAGGAGACGGCATCCCTGCTGAGTGACTGCTACATGCTGAAGGAGAAAGAGCGCCTCCGAGAGGAGTGGAAGACCTTGGAGGAACAGCGAAAGATCTTCGAGAGGGAGAGGAGGAACTTCACTGAAGCAGCAATAAGACTTAGCCATGAGGTGATTCATGAACATTTTCAGAAAGCTCGAATGAGAATACAGCAAATTGTGTGCCAGGATGCCTCATTTATATCTGTGAGCTAGGAAAAGTGAGACCGTTTTTTGAGATGACTTGTATCTGATTAAACTTGCAGAGGAAGGCCTTCGAGGAGGATCGAGCGACGTGGCTCAAGCACCAGTTTTTAAATTTGAGTCCATTTGCTGACTCAAAGAAACCCCCGATGTCAAAGTCAAAAAGTGCCTTTTTAATATGTGAGTGTGCTTCTTTACATTGTACGAGCCCAGATCATCTTCTTGATATTAGAATCTTCCGAATTTATTGTTGAATTTGAATAAAATTTGTAATTAATAAACTGAATGATGATGCTACTTATATTATAGGTATTATAAACCATCTTATCAATATGATGATCATTCTTTCTATTATACTGCAACTGCTCTTATTAACTGAACAGTTTTTTTTGTACAATTTCAGTTACAGTTTAGTACAAAGTTTATGTTAAAGTTATTTTCCCCCACTGTGTCTTTGCAGCTGAAACAAAGGTGAGTGCAGCGTCGATTCCAGAAAAGCTCATCAAATGCCCATCTGACAGAACCTCCCCCACACCCAGATGTGTCCCGCTCACATCACGATCAACGGCTGACCTTTACCGCACACTTTGCCTTATCCCAGAAAACAGGTACAGAGTCTATTTGCACAGTAATTCATAAAATAAAACAAATTGTGACACGATGTACTTGAAAATCAAGGCTGATATTATGTGTCTGTGACTGTCTGTCAATTTAATTTCCAGTTCCACCAAATCAAAAAGAACGAGTGACCATGTTGAAGAATCAGGAGTCATATTTAATGGAAACGCTCCAGTTCAACTGTGGAATGACTGTGAGGACCACAGCAGCTACACACTTACAAATGAAAAGAACAGTTCTATATGAAGCCCAAAACTCGGGTCATTTTAATCATTTATTGTTTATGTCCATTAATTATTTAGGACATTTTAGGAAAAATACCTGAATTGTAAATGCCAAACACCTACAGAGAGACTTTTAAACTGACCAAACAGTTGTTAACAGTCAAAGACAAACTGTTAGGCAACTGGAGGTCTATTCTCTGTGTGACTGAGAGAAAATCTGTATTTGATTGTTTCTTTTTTAATGTCATCCTGTTTAATCTTTAGATTGTGATGAATGTGTTTGCTTATTTATGTGGTACTGTCCATTTTATTTTGGCAGTTACATCTAATGTGTAGGATCTTAATTTAAGGCTGATGTTTTTTTGGCAGTGCCACTTGCCAAAATATGTTTCGGCAAAGGTTTGCCAAAACTATATCACAGCTCTTCAGCTACTGTTATCATGCTACACCTTTCACCGGGCAAATTTTTTTAGAATGTAGATTTAATGCTGCAGTTTCACTGAATGCAATAAGAAAACTGTGTAAGATATTAAAGGGATAGTTCACCCAAAAATAAAAATTCATATATGATCTATTCAGTCTCATGCAGATGGAAGGTTGGGTGAGTTTTTTTTAAGTCCACAAGATGTTTTTCAAAACAACTTTGTTAAGGCTGGACACTCAGATTACTGCTGAGGAGCAGTAAGGAGGCATTTTACGGTTCTATTATGTTTTAAGTAGTGGAATACTGGTAACTGTTCACTAAAGATGTTTGGGAAACCTGCAGTGTTATGTGAACTGAAAACTTCAACCCGCCTTACATCAGCATAAAGATGCGTAGATAATGACTGAATTTTCATTTTTGGTGAGCTATTCCTGTGTTCCTATACAATACAGAAATTTGGTTGACTGTTGCAGATGCATTAAAACAGGGTGTGTGAGTGACGTTGCTGTTTATTAGAAGGAAAGGCTCAAAATTTAGTACAAATAATGTAATGTGAGGACGAACCATGACATTGAAGTTAGGGCCCTTTGATGTCACTGTGAATGTAAACTTTTGTCACCATGTTTTCAAAATGAACATGTTTGTTTTAATTGCTTTATATTGATAGATTAGAATAACTCTTACCACAGGAATGTGATATGTTGTATTCTAGACAAGCCTATATTCTTGAAACTTTCATTATAGTCCTTAAAACACCAATTTTGTCAATTGGTCTTTATTGACCTCTATTGGAAACTACTTGAAATCACTGATTAACGGAACTGCTTTAACTGTTCCTTCATTCATTGGTGTAAGCATCAAAATGGAGCTCATTGAGGTTAACCCCACTGTAAAGAGGCAAATTAACAGGACAGCTTTTTAATGAGGTAAGAACTGTAATAAAATACTTTGTCATTTTTTTTGTGATTAAGCAGTTTTGCTCTTACGTGTTTTGGAGCTGAACCTTCTTGCAGTCACAGCAAACATCACTGATATTGATTGATACCTGTGATACCAAGTCTGCAGTTTTTTTTTTTCTTGGGAGATTTTGTGACTCTGCGCCAAAAATTTATTAGAATAGTGTTTGGAAATGTAAAAATGATTGATGACTTACAGATTTTCTCTGGAGGGTGTATTAGGAGGCTTTCATACATACATTCTTCAATGGCATAAACCCCCAAATTGTACTATTAAAATCAAAAAACATTATTTTATTATTATCTGACCATTCTCACATCAGCTCATATCCACTTATTTTTATTATTCAGTTTCATTTGCCATCACATAAATCAACTTTCAGTAGGCTAAAGGATTTTTTCCAGCTCACTGATTGTCAGTAATGGGATGAAAGGACATTTTTTTTGTTTTGCATGTTCCATTTAAGTAATGCATCGCTGTGTCTCTGTGAAGACAAACTTGAAACAACATTATGAGGCTTTTTTTGAGATGCAGTTTATTTAAAATTCCATTTAAAACATAGACATTATGTATGACTGACAGAAGAAACTGTAATTTAAGCACATTGAGCCGTGCAGCTGCAGGCAAGATGGGCTTCTGCTTTTTCCCTCAAGTCAATGCTGTCGCTGTAGATGCTGGTCAGACTCTCGGGGCGATCAATGGCAGAATCTACACAAAAGAAAGAGAGCAATTAGGAACTGTGTGTTCTGCTCCACATCTGTCACTTGAACCAGCAGTAATTTCTTGCAGACTCACCAGAAGGCAGGCAGTGGAAGCCAACAGTGACGGTAGTGGTCTTTACAGGGAAGCAGCCAGGCAGGCAACGCAGCACAGGCTCAACCGAGTAGCATCTGGATTCCTGGCCATGGATGTTTACCTGCTTCTGCAGCTGCACAGATTCAAGCTTCATACGACACTCTGTAAGAGAAGAGTGCGATACGTTACTTTCTGATGGATCTATGCATCGTTCAAAGATTTGCTTTAATTTGATGTTGCAGACAGGCTGGAAAAGAGGGAGGGAGAATTATCTGAAAAAGGATGCTGCTGTACAGCTAAGTCTACAATGAATCTTGTGTCTCACCAGTTGTGTCACTGCAGCTCTCGGCTGGCAGAACCCAGGAATGAGCGTAACTGGCAGAGCTCTTGGTCACACGTCCGTTGGGTGTGTGGTACTCCTGTTTGACTTCCCCATCAGCCTTTCCACAGAGTCCACAGGTCTGTCCCTTCATCCAGTCCACAACTTTAACCTGCATGGTGACATCAAACACAAAGACATTACAAACAATCAGTATCGGTCGAGTTAATCAACAGCTTAGTAGCTCTGTAAAAAAAGTCCTTATCTCCACATTTACCTTCCATGAGTTCCTGTCAAAGTAAACTTCATGAAGACCGAGGCTCGGGGCATACACAGAGATGCCTTCACCCTTTGGTCTGATTTGGATCTTAGCTGCAATTTAAGTGCAACACATGCAAACAGTTGAACAATTTTGGGGTATTGTTTTTAGTTTTCTGTATTAAACCACATGTTGCTACATCAGTGCAAGATTTTGATGGTGGAGTAAATGTGTATAGAAACCTGTTGGATGCTGATATGGCAAGTTGTTGATGGGTATTTCCATTCCATTGACCTTCACAATGACGTCAGTGTTCTTCGGATACAGGTCAACATCACTAAGAGCGCAAACATGAGAATCTTATTTAGTTTGGTTAGCTTGTGGATGAAAACCAGAGTTTCTACCTTGTTTTGATGGACACTCACATGTCAGCAACTTTCACATTGATATGGTTCTGTTCAATGTGATCCTTCTTCAGCAGAACCATGAACTTCAGCTCATCGGTGCAATCCTGTGCCAGAACTTGGTAGCAAGACACAGGCATCTCGTTCTTGTATCTCCTGCTATTGAATGTGGTCAGCGTGTCTTTGATGAAGCTACACTCAGCTGTGAGAAAGAATAAAAACTTTTATTTCTCAGCATGCTGCCAGCGGTAGCCACCAGTATATTTCGAACCGAACAATAAGATCACTCATTACCTGAGGCAGCCTTGGCGAACCAGTAGTGGACTTTATCAGCGACGTCATTGAAGGGGGTGAGACCTTTGATTTCCTCCAGGGGCATAGCGAATGGAAGATGCAGGGACAGCTTATAGACAGTGTGCTGGAGACAAAATAATTCACAATTATTTGGAAACAAAGGAAAAACAAATATGACTTCATATTTAGGGGGAGACACTAAATTATTCATACTGTTGGTATTTTCCAAATGAAGTCGAGGATCCTGTCAGATGTGGCAACCACTGTAAGGGAGAGCTGCTTGCCGCTTTTTTCATCTTTTGCTCGAATCAGACCAGGCAGCGTGTAAGAGGGAATGGAGTCATAAACCCTGTGAAGGAATTTCCAAATTTTAGACATTCTAAAAAAGTTTATATTGCATGTTAGTAAAAGTAGGCTTAAAGACAGTCTGGATAAAGATTCATACTTCTTTGCATAGCGTTTGATGGCAGAAGGTAGTTCGTTCCAGGCCACTCTGACACGAGCTGCAGGGCTTGGACCAAGAAGACCAGTCTCAGCTGTGATCATGGTGTCATACTGCTTGCATTCTGCTCCCCAGCCGACTCTAGCCTTTTGAGAAACCACAGATGTGATGATAAGGCCACCGATTTTAACAAAAGCCTTTTTATGTCATGCCCTGAAATCCATCATGTTAGCAAGAAATTGTCTTACTGTGACTTTGTACTTGCTAAGCAGTACTCCATCGGCGCAGAGCTTCCAGTTGTTATCTGCAGCCAAGGCAGCCAGAATAATCTGAATTCTGCTGGAAGGTCTGTCCAAGTAGACTGCCAGTTGGTATCCCTCCACCTTCTTGTCAGCTCTTACAGCTCGGAAGATGATGGCAAAGGTAGGAGGAACTTCATTGCCAAGGAATTTGTTCTGTGGGAGCAATCAGGGTTAATTCTTGTGAGTACACTAACAACCCCATCATGAAAAGATTTTGAGAGAGGTGTTTTTTTTTTTTTTTTAATTGAAGATGACTATGACTCACCTGTCTGTAGATGGCCTCAAAGCTTGAAGCACTGCTCCTGCTTCTAGAAACTGCTGCTGAGGGGGCTTGAGAGGTGAGAGCCTGTAACAACAATGTATGGAAGTTAAAGATCACCATGAAAAAGCCACACAAAACAAGTTGAAACGTGTTGAAGCTGCACAATACATTGTCATTGTTTAAAGCAACATCCAAGCATACCTGCTTCTTGTGGTCCCTCTGGAACTTGTGGCGATAAATCACTCTCTGTTCAGAAGAAATATTTTTGTCAGATTTCACGCTCACTGTGATATTTAGAAAACTTTTAAATGCTTTCATGTGACATATTTAGGTGTTTACCTTTGATACACGAGCACTGGAGCTGGAGGAGCTTGAGCTGGCACTAAACAGGGATGCAAGGCTAGATGCAGAGCTGGCGGATGTGCTCGCCGATCTGGAGGAGCTAAGTCTGCTGCTGCTGCTACTGCTGCGAAGTCTTGTGACTGGAGCTGCTGCACCATTTGCCCTGCTGCTAATGCGAGATGAGGAGCTGGAAGAGGACCTGGAGCTCAGGCTTGAGCGAGAGCTGCTGGAATGAGAGCTGCTAGAACGAGAGCTGCTAGAGCGGGAGCTGCTGGAGCTAGAGGAGGATGACGTGCTGTTCTTCAGACCTGGAGCAAGGATCTTCCTCAGCTTCATCAAGACTGGTCTTCCCTCAACGATTTCTTCTTCGCTCAGATTGATCTGTTTGATGAGCTTCTCCGCAGCCTTTGGTCCAACTTGAACTTCCATCTCCAGCCTTTCAATAGCTTCCCCTTCAACTGGAAGTATAATTAAATTATGCCATTTAGAATTGATTTGTGCACACAGCTTCTACAAAATATACTGTGTTCTCAGTACTTACTTGGTTTGAATGAAAGGGCAACAACGTGTCTTCCAGCAAATTTGTACAAGGCAATGTCCTTGATGAAAGCAGCGTTTTCAGTGGCAATCTTCAAACAGCCCTTCAGTCCAACAGCAACAGCTTTAGCACAGTATTTCTTCTCAAACTGAGTTGCTTTGGGGAAAACTGGCTTGGCAGCTGCCATGTCTTCATTAATGATCTCTGAGGATTTTGACTATGAAAACAAAGACATGTTAATCATATAGTAACTAAAATACTATTCTAGCAATCTTAAAAGAGAAAAAAAATGAATGCTCACCCAACTAGCAGCTGCAGATGAGGCGAATTGAGATGTGAGAATCTCCCTTGAGATGGGCTGAATGACCTTGACTGGAATGATGGGAGTGATTTGTGCAGCAGCAGGATCCTCAACATTTCTAGCCATTGCAAAACTTTCAACTCTGTTGACAGAAGGAGAACTTAATCATGTAGACTTTAAAGATTAATTTGTCTGACAAGAGACAGAAGATGAATTTTTTTTAAAGGTACACACTGATTTGAAAAAAAATTTGGGCTTACTGTGCAGCTGCAACATTTTCAGGCACAGAAACGGGCAGAACATCGATCTTAAAGTGGCCCTCGTTGACATCAAGTCTCACAGCAATTTTGGCAGGCAAAATGGTGTTCAGTTTTGCCCTTGACTGTATGGCAGCCTGGAGAATGGCGGTGTTTACACCCATCACAGCAAATGTGTTCACAGCAAGGCTAGAAGAGGACATTTGTATGTTACATTTTTATGAGTATTATGTTCTCATTTTTTAATACTAGTATCAGATGTTGTACCTACCTTGGTTTGATTTCAGTCTCAAGCTGAATGTCTGTCTTCAGAAGGTGAGCGAAATGGAAGTTTTCTGGCAGAGCTGGTGTAGTGGTGGCCTTGACTAGGAAAAGAAATAAAGTCATCTGTCACGACTTTGCATAATACTTTTTTATAGTGGTTCCACTAATGGATGATATTATCATTTGGGATTATTAATATTTTTTTTAATAATTGTAGATCACCTTGAACAGCTGCAGCAGCCACAGCAGCAGTGTACAGACTGAGCTCCATTGGAAGACCAGCGGCAGTAGGCAGGATACGTCTAACCTCGGTGGCCAGCAGAGGCTTAGCGAATTGGAAGGAAGCACCAGACAGCATAGCCTTGATGGCATTCTTACCAAATGCCTGAACAGAGGGGCCTATGGCGAACTGTAGGGCAGAATTTATCATAACTATTGTGTTTTCCAAAAAAAAACAAACAAAAACAAACTGTGATTAACAGTGTGCTGTGAAATTGGTTCTGAGGTCGACAGATAGACAGACAGTTATTTCAGTCATACCTCAATGGCTTGGTCAATCAAGGCTTTGTCAATGTTGGCAAAGGCAATTTCCTGTCCGAAGAATTTGACATAGAAAGAGGCCAGAGGTGTTTTGGTGGGCAGAGACCTGAAATGAGAAAGCTGCGAGAAAAAGGGAACAAGCAATCCAAGTTATTAATAGCTGTCTGTGTTTATTATATTGTCGTTGATTGGTATTCTACCCATATTTGCAACTTCCTTGTATTTTCTTTCTTACAGCCTTGATAACGCGCTTCATCTTGGTCATCCTGTCAGCACTGTCGATAAGTGCAGGGTTTTTCAGAAGAACCTCTTGGAGTCCCTCAGTTCTTACTCCAACCTAGGAGAAATATCTAAATGTAGGTCACAGAATATACAAATTACATATTTAGAACCTTCAGGGGTTATTTCCTTTTACCTCTAGAACATCAGCAGCAGCTCCGGCAAGGTATGCACTGGTCTTAGCCACAATTGATTTAGGCAAAATGGTGGCAACATCATTGATGTAGAAAGTGCTGGCAGCAGCACCGAGCATCAATGGGGCTGAAAGCGTTTGATGAGATGCAATTACTTGATGCTACACAAACTAAGAAACTTATTATAACTTTAACCAGATGTGACATTGATCTTACTGTTATAAACGTCCATGTGGATGGCCCTGCTAAAACGCAAGTTCAGCCTGTTCAGCTTTGGGTTTAGGATTTTGACGGCGACGTTGCAAGCAGCAGCACTGAAATCAAAAGAAAGAAGAGCTGAGCAGGCGGACATCAGGAAATAGACTTAATGATGAACTGGGATGGGATCCGTATTCTTACACTGAGGCATGAATAGCAGCGGTGCTCCTGGTCAGGGACTTCATGTGAGAATAAGTGAAGCTTGCCACCTGCAGATTCTCCTCAGTCTTCACAATGTTGGCAAGAGTTGTCACCAAACCCAGTGCAGGCCTTGTCTCAAACAGCACAATGCATGCAAGCATACGCAGCTCTGGCTGAAGAGCCTTGTCCATGTAGAGCTGAAGAGCCAAGTCTTGGATCTAATTGACAAGAGAAGTCAAGCTCAGTATGATTATGAGTAAAACCTGGAATAGCTTGAAATCCTCTTTGGTGTTGAGGATTCACCATTCTGGGCTCCTTCTTTGCAATGTTCCTCAAGGCCATGATGGCATCAGCGTGGACTCTAAGGGGCAGAGATGCACCTGCAGTGCCATGAATAGGCAGGATCTTTGTGATTGGCTTGAGGCTAGTAGGATGGCCAGCGTTACCCAAAACCTTCAGGAACAGGGCGATATCCTCGGGCTCATCTCTAGCAACTGCTTCTGCAAGTAAATCCTGGATTGGCTATTGGGTGAAATTAGACATTGTAATTTCCTTCTCTCACCCAGAAATGTGCAGAAGAGTTTGAGGTAATATGCAAAGAATGATGTTATATCACCTTTATGAGTTCTGCAGGGCAGACAGTCTTTTCAGCACAGTATTTTGAAATCATGGTACCATAGCCAAGGAGGACAATCTCACGCAGAACTGGGCTTTGCACGATTTTGTTGTTGACTGCCAGGGCCTACAAAAGAGCAACAGTCAGAAGTGTGTCATATGTCCATTCTTGTCAGACAGACAAAGTACCTTGCTTTGTTCTTTACCCACCTCCATCAGCTTGATGGCCTCACTGTCTGCTGTCACCATGTGAATAGATGCAATCAGGGCCTGAGCTGCTTCAGCAACAGTCAGGTCATTAATCAGGAATTTCTCCTTGATGAATCTCAGAGCAGCAGGAGTTCCAATGACAGGGATGGCATCCAAGATCCACTGTCTGAAAGATGAAAATAAAGTGAATGAACCTGTGTACATATACAGAGATGTTATATGTATGTCTTATTCAAATATTTTCAATAAGTCACCTGTAGACGGGTCTGGTTCTGTATTGACTCCAGATCATTTCCAGGTCCTCAAAGCGGGCTACACGGAGGAGCTGAATGAGTTCCAAAAACTTCAGAGGGGAATCCTTATGAACTGTCTCTGAATTGTGGGCAACCAGATGATTCAAAATCTCCACAATCTAAAAAGACAGGTTTGAAGAGAAGGACATTTATTATAGCAGATATACACATACTTTCAATCAGGACTTTCTGGAGATTTTAAAGAAGTTTGAAACAATACCTGAGCCTGGACATTGGTGACCTTGATGAGCTGAATTGGTGTCTGAAGGAGCTCAGTGGAAAACTCATACTTCAGAGATCCACGGTGAAGATACTGAGCCTCGATGGGAACAATGGGAGCCCTCTGAATCTCAAGGAAGACGAAGGATTGCCTTGAAAGTAATGTGGAAAAAGGTCACTCTGCAGCTTAATTAAATTTGAGGGCTACCATTATTACATTCTCAGTATTTATTAACATACTTAGTTTGCATCTGAGCAGCTCCATTCATCTCAGTGAAAGGTGAGAACTGGATCAGTTCATTGACGGCTGCCTCCAGGATAAGGAAGCCGTTAGCAACTGGCTTCAAGATGTAGTTGTATGCTGTGGTTCCTCTCAGGTTCTTTGAGTCCTGTAAAGACAAAACCATATGGTTGCCTAATCATGTAACATTTTCTACTTTTCTAGATGAATGCATGACACAAAAGGAGTTTCAACCTACCTGCTGGCACTTTGCACATTTCTCAGTGTATGCCAACCCCATGTCCTTTACGATCTTCTCCTGACAGTGGTTCAGATCCCTGGTCTTTGTCAAAAGGATGCGTTCAGCCTTTTCGTCTTCAGCGATGGCATAGAGGGTCTTACACACACCCTGAGCTCCGGCCTAATGAGAACAGCATACATTAACAAGGGAGATTCAACTTCCTGTAAAGGATTTATAATCAGCTCTGGAGCATCTTTAACAAACCTCCTGCAACTCGTAGACGTTCTGTGTCCTCTTGATGTTCAGCTGAAGAACATTCAGGATACCTCTGTAAACATTCAGCACCAATGTTGAGATTCCCTCAGGGGCGTACATTTTTCCAACAACGCCATTGGCATACTCAAACTTGATGGGAGTCATAAGCTGAGCTGCCAGGGCTGAAGTCAACTTGGTTGCTGGAATTAAGGGATCCTGAGGATAGACGCCACTGTACTCATAGAGCTCAGGTTCCACAAGCTAGAACGTAAAAGTAAGACCCGTTACAGTCCAGTTTGCAATTTTAAAAGCAAAATGATTGTTGCTTGAACATAATTTTGATCTTTACCTTCAGCATGTATATGTTTTCGGCAGCTGCACTGATGAGAACTTTAGTGCTGACTTTGAGGCCGGCTTTTGCCAAACCTTCCTCTGGCAGACCGCTCAGGAGCAAAGCCTCATATTTGTACACATAAGTCTTACCAGCAGCAAACTCAGGGGCTGTAAAAACAAATTTACTCCCTGAGAAGTACTCAACCTCACATAACTT
>JAPZDX010000020.1:15072560-15083479 GCA_029783625.1 Naso annulatus | reverse complement strand
CTCTGATAGCAAGTCAGATCCAGCTGTTTCTATTTCTACCAGTAACTTCTTGTTTGTTTAGAAAGACCTAGGGTAGCTTTTTCTGGATCTCCGAACCTAAACTGCAGCTGTTGTCAGATTTAATTTTAAATGAATGTGACTGCTTTTGAAGTGAGCTTGGCAAACCAAAAAAAAAAAAAGTCGTTTTCAGAAATTTTTACAGCACAAACTCCCCCTAAAATTTCCACAAACTTCCATTTGTATGTAATGTAAACAAACAAAAAAGATACAACATATAACTGATTAAGATTTACAGGTGCTGGTGGGCATAGTTTTTTATTTTTATTTATTTATTAATTTTTAAAATTTTGGAAAGATCCTGGCTAGCTGCTTCCCACTGCTTCCAGTCTTTCAGTCTCATTAGCTCGGTTGTAGCCAAAATGGAACCCGCGAGCGCCTTGTTGCCTGCAGGGAGCCAATGAGTTGGACACACATGCGTTATCCTTCTGGTAGCTCTCAGTCTCAAAAACATTGGTGACCCCTATATGCTTTCTAACTCTTGTCTGGAAAATGTTGCTTTCTCAAGTTTCCTTAAGAAATACAGCTGCTTCAAAGATTTCTTAACCAAGGTGGAGAACAAAAGTTGATAAATTTTGTTTGTTTACTCTCTACAAAAACCCAGAGTCATAAAATGTCAGTATCACATTCTAAGGTATGTCAGCTGCTTCATAAATCTCAGAGAGCTGTGTTCAGGTTGCATCTTCATGACTTTATGGATTAAAATTTTGTGACTTTTTCACAAAATTCATTCATTTTTATCCAATGAGATTGTTAAAAAAAAGCAACAGTGTGTGTTACATAGATTTGCTAGAGTTGCTAAAAGGTGAAAAATTTAATGTGTTGTTGATGAGCCGTCTATTTCTATTTTGATGGAAGAAGGGCTCTTACCACTTGTTTTATATATTTCCCATGTGTTCCTATCAGTCATGTTTCATTTCATAATATGTGTTAATGAGGGAAGGGAAAATGACCCCTCAGGATGAATGACCTTTCCGTTTATTTCATTGATATTTAGCAGTCGCATTTGCAATGAATTCTAAACAACACGTGCTTTACATGCTTCTCCATTTTATTTAAATTCACAGCTCAAACAAAGTAATTAACAATGCTTGTATGAAACAAAGAACAAAACATCATATGACAATGAGATTAAGCGCACTGAGCAGTGCAGCGACAAGCCACATGGGCCTCTGCTGTTTCCCTCAGGTCGACGCTCTTCTCATAGATGCTGCTCAGACCCTCAGAGCGGTTCAGGTTAGATTCTGCAAAAATTAAAAAAAGTAAAGCAGTTAGGCCAAGAAAAACAATAAAAAATAAATGCAGAACATTTCAGTTTTGTGAACAAGCTGTGACTGCGGACGTACCAGTAGGCAGGCAGTGGAAGCCAACAGTGACGGCGGTGGTCCTCACTGGCATGCAGCCGGGCAGGCAGCGCAGCACAGGCTCAACAGAGTAACACTTGGAGTCCTGGCCGTGAAGGACCACCTGCTTCTCCAACTTCACAGACTCAAGCTTCATGTAACACTCTGGACATTGTCGAAAAAAGGAAGGTAAGCAATGTAAATGTATAAACAGTATCTACACAAGTCTGATATTTATTTTTTCTAGACAGTTGTATAGTGAATTGCAGTTATTGTGTAAAATTCTTCTAAGCTGCACAGGTGAAGCAGGCGCTGTAAGTATTACCAGATGCATCACGGCAGCTCTGTCCTGGCAGAACCCAAGAATGTGCGTAGCTGACTGCGTTTTTGGTCAGGCGTTCGTTGGGTGTGCGGTACTCTTGTCTGATTTCACCGTCAGCCTTTCCACAGAGTCCACAGGTTTGTCCTCTCATCCAGTCCACAACTTTGACCTGATTTAAAAGAAAAAAAAAAAAAACGCCAAACATTTCAGTGTTAACCATCACCCATATGGAGATTATTAAGCCCAAATCTAGAAGGTGTGGTCATATTTCTTGCATCACCTTCCATGTGTTCTGATCAAAGTAGACCTCCTGAAGACCATGGCTGGGAGCATGAAGAGCGATGCCCTCGCCTCTCTGTCTGATCTGAATTTTGCATAATATAAATGCAAATATAGACAAATGTGATTTTGAACTTCCAACAAATAATCTTAGCAAGACTAGTAAATTTTATAAATAGATAATTAAAAAAAAAAAACCTGTGGGATGCTGATATGGCAAGTTGCTGATGGGGATCTCTACTCCATTAACCTTCACCATGATAGCATTATCCTTTGGATACATGTCGACATCACTGTTAAAAAACAACAACATTTGAAATATGTGCGTTAGTCCATTCCTGAATTTTGTCTCTTCCTTGTTATTTTTGGACAATTCCCATAATTTAGACAGAAATACTTGTTTTTACATGTTTGCAATCTTCACATTGATCTGGCTCTGCTCCTGTGTTTGGTCCTTCTTCAGCAGAACTATGAATTTAAGCTCAGGGGTGCAATCCTGAGCCAGAACCTGGTAACAGGAATGAGGCATCTCGTTCTTGTATTTCCTGTTGTTGAATGTGACCAGTGTGTCTCTGACCATGGCGCACTCAGCTGGAGAGGACAAATAAAATTCATCAGTAAATTAGCTATTAACTGGTCAGCCTGACTGTTCGATAAAACCTGTCTTTTTAAATATTTTTTACCTGCATGAGCCTTAGTGATCATGTAGGAGATCTTGTCAGCCCAATTGTTTTCATATGCTTCCAACTCAGCAGCGGTGTCTCCAAATGGCAGAGAAACAGGGAAACTCATACCAAGTTTGTAAATGGTCCTCTGTGAAATGAAATTGAAATGGTTACAAACAGTGCACTGGGTGAAAAGGTTTGATGCAGGATTTTTCTGTGGATTAGAAATGGGCAATACAAACTGCACCTTTGGCGTCTTCAGCACAATATTCAGGCTTGTCTCAGAAGCAACAGCCACACTCAGTTTGATCTGGTTACGAACATTCTTGACCTTTGCCAGGCTTACTCCAATTTCCCGGGCAATGCGGGAAATGTACTCAGAGAGCCTAAGAACACATGAAGTTGAAGTTATTTTTAAGCTTTTAACAAATGTCAAATTAAGTGTTTTCAGATGCACCCCTGCTTGGAAATCATGTAAATTAATGTTTACGTCTAGGATGCATGAAAGAGGTCCATGACCTAAATGTTTAATTTTTAGTTAAGTTACTCGCAAAGTTACTTGCAGCCTTTTGTAAAACAGATGTAAATTTTGAAATTAGTATGAGTTTGAGACATTACTCCTTTGCGTAGCGCTTCATGCTCTTTGGCAGTTTGTCCCAGGTCATCTTGACACGGACTGCAGGCTGCTGACCCATGAGTCCAGTCTCGGCTATGATTTCAGTCTCATACTGTTTGCACTCGATGCCCCAGGCGATCTTGGCCTAAGAGAAATTTACATCAGTTAAAATCTTCAGCATTACACAAACTTCCCACAACTGTTTCAAACCCATTTCATCCCAGCGAATCAAAGTTTTTACCATCAGCTTGTGGTTGCTCAGCATCACACCATCAGCACAAATTCTCCAGTGGTCGCTCTCGGCCAAGTTGGCATAAATGACCTGCAGCCTGGAGGTAGCTCTGTCGATGTAAGCTGCAATCTGGTATCCCTGAACTTTGTGGTCGGCTCTCACAGCGCGGATGAGAACAGTCACAGCAGGAGTGACGGCATTTGCAAGGTACCTGGCCTTAAAGTGCAAACCAGAGATTGACATGACAATGAGACTTTCATCTTTTTGCATTAAATACCACAGCCTGTAAATAACTTGGTCTGCTTACTTACCTTATTGTAGATGGCTTCAAAGCTGGAGGCACTGCTCATGCTGTTGGGGCGGCCTGTAGAGAGGGCATGCTGCGAGCAAAGACACCATATATATTTAGCAAGCTCAAATTGAGAATTTGATGTGGCTGTCTCATGCTCTTTGAACAACGACCTGACAATTACCTGGTGGATGTGGTTTCCGGTGAACTTCATCTTATACAGTTCTTGCTGTAAGAGAAAAAAAGAGTAGATTCACTGTTCTACATACTTTTTGGTTCTGTTTTTCACATGTGCAGAGGGGAAGTTGTCTCACTTTGGACAAGGAGCTGGCATAGGAGGAGCTGGAGCTGGAAGAGTGGCTGCTGGACTGGAGGGATGAGCGGCTGCTTGAAGCGCCGCTGGAGCTGCTCCTTGAGCGAAGGCTTGATCTGCTGCTGGAAGAGCTGCTCAGACTCTTTGATGCCTTGCTGAGGGGGGCAGCAGCATCGACCATCTTGCTGTTGCGGCGAGAGGAGCTGGAGGAGGACTTGGATGACAAAGAGGAGGAGACGCTTGATTGGGAGCTGCTGGAACGGGAACTGCTGGAGCGAGAGCTGCTGGAGCGGGAGCTGCTGGAGCGAGAGCTGCTGGAGCTGGAGGAAGCTGATGTTCTGTTCTTGAGGCCGGGAACCAGGATTTTCTTGAGTTTCATCAGGACGTTCTTGTCCTCGAGAATTTCTTCTTCCTCACTCATGTTAATCACTTTGATGATCTTCTCTGCTGCTTTATCTCCTACCTGAATCTCAATTTCAATTTTCTCAACGACTGGTCCAGCAGCTGCAACCACATGAATAAACACATTTGTGTCTTTATGGAAACTTTTTACAAAATGACTTATCAGCATTTGAATGATGTCCATTTTACTTGCCTGGAGCAACCTCAACAGAGACAGCATGTCTTCCAATTATGGCGTAGAGTGGGGAGTCTCTGATGAAGGCAGCATTACGAGATTCAATCTCAGTGCATGCCTTGATTCCAAAGGTTTCAAATGCAGCACACATTTTCTTCTCAAAGGCCCTGGGAAGTTTCATCTTGCTGACAATTTTGGTTGGCAAGTCAACAGGAATGATTTCAGATGATGCTGACTGCAAAACCACAACGGAGGTCATTGGTTAACTTGAAACAAGATGATTGTTGCAATGTTTGTGTTGTAAAATGTGGTCAGAAAACCAAACTCACCATTCTACTAGACAGATAGGATGACATCCTAGAAGCTGTTGAGGCAAAGCTTTCCCTTGAAAATTGTACTGCAAGCTCAGCTGGAATCATTGGTGTGAATTTGGCTGCTGCCAGGTCTTCCACATTTCTTGCCATAGCAAAAGTCTCAACCCTGTTGGAGAAGAGGTTAACTGTCTTAAGAGGACAACATTTTAAAACTGGGTTATTCATTAATGAAAAAGAAAAGTACATACAGTGCAGATGCAATCTTATCGATGCCCTGGACAGGCAGGAACTGAAGCTTGAAGTTGCCCTTGTTAATGTCAATTCTAGCCTCCATCTTTGCAGGAACAACTGTGTAAACTCTGGCTCTTGACAGCAGGGCAGCCTGGATGAAAGCAGTGTTCACCCCCATAACTGCATAGGTATGCATAGAGACGCTGCAAAAGACAGAAAATATCAACTTTTAGGATGATCTCCCTGAATACAGTTACTACTGGTTTTCGATGAGACGGATGAGAAGAAGCTTCTTTAGCTTTCAAGTCATCTACAACTGGATTACCTCGGAGAGAAGGAAGCTCTCATGTTGATATCAGACTTCAGAAGCTGGGCAGCATGGAAGTTCTCTGGCAAAGGTGGTGTCACAGTGGCATGGACTATGAAAAACAACACGTTTTCTTTGTCAGTATAAGAATGCTCACATAATTGTAAAGAAACAGTTAAGCTAAACAAGTGGGGCCTACATTCAACAGATGCAGCAGCCACAGCAGCAGTGTAGAAACTGAGCTCCATGGGCAGACCGACAGCAGTGGGAAGGATGCGACGAACCTCAGCAACCAGCAGTGGTTTAGCGTAATGCAATGAGAAGCCAGACAGCAGAGCATCCAAAACTTTCCTGCCATAATTGTGAACTGCGGGTCCACTGGCAAGCTGTAAACACAAAACCACCAATAAGACATCAGATATTCAGTTTATAATAAAGTTATTACCTCGCATTCATTTGTACAGTAAAAGATGCCATACCTCAATAACCTGGTCAACAATGGCTTTGTCAACGTTGGCAAATGCAATTTCCTGTCCGAAGAACTTCACATACACAGAGGCCAGCGGCTGGCTTGAAGGACTAGATCTCCACTCAGAAAGCTGTGCAAGGAGAAAAACGAAGTTAATGCCATGGCTTCTGTAAATGAAATGTGATTTGATTACCCAGTGCCTACGTGAATATACTCTCATGATGAGATTTTTAATTTTTGATGAATGTTAATGACTTACAGCCTTCATGACTTGTTTCATCTTGGCGATCCTTTCAGCATTCTCAGGTAGATCGCGGACTTTCAGAAGGGCCTCCTGGATTCCTTCAGTTCTCACTCCAAACTGACCAAGAAAAAACAACATTTAAATGAGTACAATGACGTTAATTAAGATTTTTAGATGAAAATTGACTTTGAAGATAAATATAACAAAGTAGGAAATTACAACGGATGGAAAAATTAGAAAGTATAACTAATGTTAAGCTAACCTTAGGATTTTTGCCACTGTTAAAGTCAGGGATGTTAAGATGAAAATAAAAGGTGAGCTACATTTCCTTGTTTTTTTTCTATGATTTGACAGAGTGCATTGTGCAGAGATGTAAAAAAATGGTATGCACATGCCAGATATTTTAGAGCATTTCATAGTATAAGCTGGCTTTCCATGACATGATTGTCATACCTCAAGAACATCAGCATAAGCTCCTGCAAAGTAGGTGCGAGCTTTGGCCACAACGACTCTTGGGAAAAGGGTTGCAGCATCGTTAATATAGAAGGCACTGGCAGCTGCTCCAATCATCCAGGGGTCTGCAGGACAAAATACAAGAACCATAAAACCACATGCTTTAATCTGAAATCTCTTCTGCAAAATTATTATTACTCTGTTGTGCTCTTACTGTGGTAGGCATCGAAATAGAGGGCTCTGCTATAGCGATAGCTCAGTCTGTCGAATTTGGGGCTGAGGATCTTCACAGCAACGTTACAGGCCGCAGCACTGAAAGTAAAACATTAATGTATTAATGTATTAATACATTAATTATTATTATTATTATTTCAAGTGTTTAAATCGCAAAATACTGCAAAGGGATATGTGTTTTAAGTTCTTACACAGAGGCAAAGTCAGGGGCGGTGTTCTTGGTCATGGCCTTCATGTAAGAGTAGACAAAGCTTGCAACCTGCAGATTTGTTTCTTTCAACAGGGTATCGGCAAAAGTAGTCACCAGACCCATGGGCAGCTTGGTCTCAAACAGCACGATAGCAGCAACCATACGGAGCTCTGCATGCAGGGCCTTGTCCATGAACAGCTGAACAGCGATTTCCTGGATCTGTTTCATAAAGAGTAATGTTATTAATTCAACTGCACATTACAAAACAGTTCATAAAGTTTATTCACTCAAAGTAATGGAATGATTTGGAAAATGCTGTCTCACCATCTTGGGCTCCTTCTTGGCAATGTTCCTCAGGGCCAGAGCAGTATCAATGTGAACTCTGTGTGGCAGACTAGCAGCAGCACTGCCAAAGCCAGGCAGGAGCTTCATGATTGGCTTCAGGCTGGAGGGATGTCCGGCATTACCCAGAACTTTGAGGGCGACAATCAGCTCCTCAAAGTCCCTTTTGGCAACAGCCTGGACAGCAAGTTCGTGGATAGGCTGCGGGAAAGACAGATAGATATTGCTGTCACTGATGTTGTAACTGAGAAATAATCATACAAAACACATGTATGAGCGATACATACCCTCACAAGCTCAGCTGGACAACTTGGGTACTCTGCACAGTATTTAGCAACCAGGGTGCCGTAGCCCAGCATGACAATCTCACGCAGAACTGGGTTTTCCCGGATCTTGTGGTTCATGAAGAGGCTCTGAATGAGGTGAAAAGGAAGAACTGATTGTGTGTCCGAGTTCTCACATCAATACAAATACTTAAAATATTCAGGGCTGACTTACCTCAGCAAGCTTGATGGCCTCTGGGTCAGCGGTCACCATTTGCACAGATGCCAGCAGGGCCTGAGCAGCTTCAGCAATAGACAGTTCTCCCCTGATAAACTTCTCCTTGAGGAACCTCAGAGCAGTGTGAGTACCAATGGCAGGAACAGCACTCAGGATCCAGTGCCTGAGAAAGTTGCAAAATGAAATTTTACGTTGTTATATTATCCATTGCATATTTTTTTAATGGCACCTATGTACATGGAAGTTTCAGTTACCTGTAATCTGGTCTAACTTTGTACTGTGTCCAGAGGGCCTCAATACTCTCAAATCTGGCCACACGCATCAGCTGGACAAGCTCAATGAACTTCAGAGGAGCATCTTCATGGACCTTGGCCACATTGTAGGTCACCAGATGGTTCAGAATCTCAACAATCTGTAAGGAATTAATATTTACGTGTTGAAGTTTATTGCCATAGAACAAATTCAGCAAAAATCTGATTAAGAGAGAAGGAGTATTTCCTGAAGTACCTGAGCCTCGGCATTGCTGATCCTCAGAAGCTGGATGGGTGTCTGGAGAAGCTCACTGCCGAACTCATACTGCAGGGATCCACGTGGAAGATACTCAGCGCTGATGGGCTCCACCAGGGACTTCTCGATTGCTACGAAGTTCAGGAATTGCCTGTGAAAACACATAAGCAACACATCAGTCTGCATTGTGACACTTCATGCAAAGACTAGTGCTTACAACATGGTCATCGCATCCTCCTTTTTAACTCAAACCACATACTTAGCCTCCATCTGGGCAGCGCCGTTCAAGATGTTGAAAGGTGAGAACTGGATGAGCTCTGTAGCAGATGCCTCCAAGAGCAGAGAACCTGCAGCTGCGGGCTTCATGACGTAGTTAAAAGCGGCAGTTCCCTTCAAGGTCTTTCCTCTCTGCATGGACAAAAACCCACAATATGATCATGCAAGCAGTGTCCAGGAGGGTACTATCTTAAAGATTATTAAGTTGAAGAAACTTGCACTCACAGCCTCGCACTCAGCACATCTCTCAGTGTAAGCCAACCCGATGTCCTTAATGATTCTCTCCTGGCAGTGGTTCAGGTCCTTGGTCTTGGTCAACAGGATGCGCTCAGCCTTGGTGTCCTCAGAGATGACGTAGTGGGTCTTGCATACTCCCTGAGCGCCGGGCTAGTGCACAAGAATTGAAATACAGTTTGTCAGGTTAAGGTATTGCAGAATTTTGTCAGTGAGATTCTATGAAAATACGGTATTTGTACCTCTTGCAGCTCATAGACGTTCTGAGTCTTCTTGATGTTCAACTGGAAGATGTTGAGGATTCCCCTGTAGATGTTCAGCACAGTTGCAGAGACGCCAGCAGGTGCAAAAACTTTGCCAACAACTCCACTAGCATACTCAAACTTGATGGGTGTCAAGAGCTGAGCAGCCAGGGCTGAGGTGAGCTTAGAGGCTGGGACGAAAGCATCTTTGGGCCAGATGCCACTGTACTCAAAGATTTCAGGGTCTACAAGCTGTAAAAGAAAGTGACAGTTTGAATGAATAGTGAAGACTTGATAGTTTAAAAGCCACATGGAAAACTGTTTCTCTAGTTCATTTGTTACTAATTATAAATCAATTGTAAAAATCCCCAACATTTTAAAGGTCTTTACCTTCAGTACAAAGTTGTTTGCAGCTGCCGCACTGATCAAAACTTTGCTGCGGACTTTGACTCCGGCCCGTGCCAGACCCTCCTCTGGCAGGCCGCCCATGAGAAATGCTTCATATTTGTACACGTAGGTCTTTCCAATGTCAAACTCCGGAGCTACAAGAACAGACAAGAAAAGAAATTAGCATTTCAACAAAATTTTGAAACTAAGAAACAGAAATGTTTTATTCCACATACAAGTTTTAAAAAGTTTTTTAGCTGTTAAATTATATTATTTATGTGATAAAGTGTCAACTTACCAAAGTTGGCCTGGTTAGCCGCTACAAAATATGAAAAAAAAAGGACAAAAAAGAATGAATGGTTATTTTCAAAGGAAAAACAGGATAATAAGGAAAAAATGATATTGTCAAGGAAAATCTAAATGTTATTCATATAACCATTTTTCAAAATGTATAGCATTTAACTGGCAAGACGGCTTATTCTTTCTTATCCGGCACTGGTTCTACATCAAAATAACACTGTCATCAAGAGCAGCATTAGTTTTCTTAAATCACAATTCTTCGAGTTATCATTTCATTTATCTTCTTATTTGCTTTCCTAATAAAAGCCAATATTGGTGTAGAATTGCTTCCCCTACTCATCTACATGACAGCGTTCTTATCAAATTCTACAGCCGGTAACATTTTTAGAATCATTTAATTTTTAAAAAAATTCTAAGTTGATTGAGCTTTAGATTCTTTGCAAAAAGACATACTCACCAGCAAGGGCCACAGCAAGAGCTAGTACAAGCACCTTCATGGCTGGCTGATGTAAATGGCTGCGAGCTGAGGCCTCCTTTTAAAGCCAGTTTTTGCTGACTATGTGCTCATTAAAATGTATCATTAACTTTAGCCAAACTTTCACAAAATCGGCAAAGGAAAATGCATATTTATGTGTGTTTTAATTGACTACTGTTACGCAAACATTAGGAGTTAGTTCATCAAAATAACCAGTAGGTGGCGCAAAATTTCCAGCCACGTGTCGCTATACCACTACAGACAAAGAAGGCACAATGTGATGGCTTGATTAAAGGGCACAGCTAAAAAAAAAACAAACTGAAAAACTAAAAAACAGAGGAAGACCAAAGGAAACGTAATAGTGAACAGGACAATGGACTTTGGAAATACTGCGCCATTCAAGGAACATCGTGGTTTCCTCATCAGTCCACACACTCCTTGTGTTTTACTGCCACAGATTTCTCGGTGGAGTGTGATGACGTTTGAGTCACGTGATTTCTAAATGTCATCCTTGATTTGC
>JAPZDX010000020.1:14959123-14970714 GCA_029783625.1 Naso annulatus | reverse complement strand
TATATTTTCTCTCTATATTATTTTTTTTAGTATTAACAGGCCTTTGTCTGCACCTTGTTCATGGGTGAGGTTCTGTCTAGAGATTTAATGTGCGTTTGTTAAGTCAGATATAATATTCCTCAGCTCCCACATGTGATCTTTCAGCAACACTTTTATTAAAGCGATTACAAATCTAATAACATTAAAAGGTGCCAATCACGCTATTGTTCCCACATGAAAAAGAAATTGGAGTTTTGAGCATTTAGGAGGAGACTTGACTTATCTTGGTTATTAGGGTTTATCAAGTGGAGCCAGCTTTTCAGTGGGCATCTGTTGCATTGTCATTTGAAGTCACCTCATAGGAAGACGCCATTCCAATCACGGTTGCCAGTTCATTCCACCTCCCTCTGCACTTCCCTCCATTTGCTGGTCCTTTTGTTGTCTCAAACAATCTCTTTCTCACTTTGGGAGACAGACAGAGGGAACATAACAAAGAGTAAAGGGAAAGAATTGATTTGTTGTGTCAGGTATAATAACTGATATCTGTATGCCTTGCACCGGTGCTGGAAATTGTTCTGTTAAGAAAGGTAAGCTGCTCTTGAATTTTTCCCTGGGTGATGCCGGCTTTTGTGCCTCAAATCACAGGTGGCTTATTCGGTTCTCACTCAGTTGACTCTGAGCGCTCTCTGATTGTATATGAATGCACTGAGCTGTGCAGTGGTAATTCATTGATGCTCACAAAGAGATTATTGGTGGCAGTAGTATGGAGGGATGCTGCAGTGCCTGGCATACTTAGGTTACAGGCTCATGGACCGCTTGCTGTGTTTGGCTGAAAAGGGCAGGGCCACTAATCTGGTGACAGTTTAACCTACACAATCTGTTCATACGCCTTCACTCTTACCCGCATAGGCACTTCGTCGTGCACAAGCATACACACATCAGTGTCAGACAGGATTTATGCCCAGGCAAAGGCTAAGAGAGTTCCAAAGCGTCCTTGAAAGAGGGGGGAAAAAAAAAAACTTGCTTGCCATCTCTTTCTCTCCTCTTCTCTCCTACCTCTTCTTGCGGGAACAGATTTCTTTTTTCCAAAGATGCCCCAAATCCACTCTTTACAATTGCACAGCATTTCTGTCTGCTCAATTGAGAAGAAAGAAAAAAATGAGATGAAGTAGAAAAAAAAGCCAGAATATTCTTTGAATGTTTCTCTCCTCTCCTCTCTGACAGATCAATCGAGCTCCAAGCTTTGGGACCGATCAGAAGATTGATTATGACGTGAAGAAAGGGGTGCTGCTCAACGCGCTCAAACTCCTCAACATTCGGTACTGTTCCACTCTACGGTCATATACACACATGTTCGCTCTTGCAGATATACGCACATAAATTGCATCCAAGGGCCCATTAAGTTTCACATGCACAGATGTTTGAAACTAATGTCAAACTTTTTTTTATTATTTATTTGTTTCTCCGAAAGTTTAAGGACTTCAACTGACTCTTTCAGTTTTATTTATTTGGCAACCCTGAAATCTTTGGAATTGCTTTGATTCACAGCACAATTGGGCATTTATCTTGTTTTCAAACTGTTGGCAAAGTAATGACATTTGTGTGATTCTAACCCAAATTTTGAGCTGTGGACAAAAACAAAAATGCTGTACTTATAAATTTGTGTGCAGGTGCTGTTGTGGTGGATACAAAGACAGATAATGGCCTAGGTGCAAAGCCATGCCTCTGATGTGCACTTTGTGCACACATCAATCAGAGGCTGTGTGTATGCATGCATGTGTAAGAGTGTGTGTGTGGGATCGTGATAGGAACAGGATAACAGTTATGCTTTCTGTTTTTCAGAGTCCACATTGTTTACTTTTCTTTTGTGCATTTACATAAGCTTCCTGTGTTGTTTTTTCTTTGCTTTGTGAGTGTATCTGTTTGCAATGTGTTTTTTTGTGTGTTTGTGTGTGCATATGTTTGCCGGCATGCTTTTCTGTCCCCTGGCTACAGTGAGTCTGTCCACTGATTGATCATCGCACACCAGACCTCTGGATCTCTGCTCCCTTTTTTTTCCTTCTCTCTCTGCGCGTGTCCTCCTCTTACTGCTCTAAATATAGTCTCAGTGCGACCAGTCACACACACATACACACACACACACAAACACACAAACACACACGCACACAATGGATCAATTACATGCAGCACCATAGATCTAGTTTGACCAAGTGTGGAGTGGGATGCAGCCATCCCGCATAAAAACTCACTCCATCCTCCCGCCCAGCTTCAGCCGGCACAAACAAATCTCTTATCAAAATGATTTGTTTCATGGCTGTTGTTTGCTGTGTTCCCCCAGATTAAAAGGGGAGATTTGATTATTTCATGACAAATAAATCGCAGGAGGTCGTGCAAAGCGGTGGGGAGCCTTCCCTTGGACAAACCGCTTATGTTCATGCTCAAGTGAATGAGGGCTTTGTCCTGCCCGCTCACTTTTTCCTTATATAGCAGTGGCTTTGCTTCCCATAAGGGAGGGGCTGCTGGTGTGTAGAGGTAGGGTCAGCTTTCAACTCTGCTCACAACACCAACTGTATCAACGTGGGATCAATTCAGACCCGGCCGGGCATGGACATTGATAAACCTCAGGCCCCCAACAGCACTCAATATCCAATTTAAAGGGCCAGCGATTGACTAAAATGAATTGCCCTCTCTCCACATTGCAATGGCCCACTTGCTCAGAATTAGCTGTCTGGTCCTGTTCATCCTGCTGCGTGTGTCGGTTTGTTTGTGCTGCAACTCTCTCTCTTTTATCTCTGTATTATTGAAAGTTTTGTGAGGGATTTTCTTTTGTTGTTGATGTTGTTTTTTTGAAACTACCACAATGAATTATTTTTACATCACCGTTCTAATCTCTTATTTTCATAAAAGCCCCTCTAGGGAAAGGTGTTGCAAATCAGCATCTAATAAACGCTATGATTCTTGCATAAGATAGCTGTTTTCAGTTTATCTGTGTATACTGTATCTGTCCCGATTGTATAAACCATAAATAAAACAAATGAATAAATAAATGATGTGATCAAAAGGCAAATTCAGGTCAGTCCACCAGTTCGGGATGAGACTTGCATGCTGTCAAACTTCATCATAGTTTAAAGCGTTCAAGAATCCCTTTTTCTGCTGATAAAATATATTCTTCACAGAATATGTAGAGATAAAATAGCCACTACAATATATGGTCTTAAAATAGAAAAGAGAACAAGAAACGACACTGAAATGGTTTAAGACAATGGGATTTCAGTCATGTTCTATTTGTTTCTTAACGGCAGCTAAACCTGTGACAGGAAACTAATCAAAGATGCAAAGTATTACTGTGAAACAGCAAAGATTGTCAGAGCTTTAGTGAGAAAACAGCAAAAATGCACTGTAACATTTGTTGTTTTTAAATGTGCATGCTCTCAGCTCTGTACTTTGCTTGTTTTTATGTTGATTCAGAGCCAGTGATAAGAAACGCAACCTGGCCCAGCAAAAGGCAGAGGCTCAGAGACGGCTCTACGGACACGGATCCATGAAGAAACTCTCGGCCGCTTCCTCAGACTGGGAGAAACAACGCCACACCCTAGAGCGAAGAAAAGAAGAGCTGGTAAGGCACAAACAAATTATTCAACTATTACGCTTAGTTTGAACCTTTCAATTTTTGCTTTGAAATGATTTACATTTATACAGTTACACATATTTCCTCCTGGGTTCTGCCTATTAAAACCACACTTCTCTCTGCTGGCAACTGACCAACTGCGGCAAAGCATCTGGGATGCTCAGCACCTGTGCAAGGTGGTGCGCCTTGTCTGTGGTCAAGGGAGTTAAAGTGAAACTCATTCATTTTCTGCACCCAGACATTTAAAAACAGCCTAGGGACTAAAACAATTGCCTGTACAGACATAAGCTGCGATCATAAGTTGTGAGGTACCCTTTAAGGACCTTAGGGCACACCTGAATGAGCAGAAACGGTGGCTTGGCTTCAGCAGTTCATGGATAGTTGATCATTAGACATATGTTCTGAGATATCATCAGAGGCATTTTTTAACCAATCAATCAGTTAGCAAGGTAGAGATTCTTATTTTGTAGGACACTTCCCTTCAGGTAAACAACTGAATAATACACCTAAACAGAAACTCAGTTTCACTTACTTCTCTCTCTATCAAAGAAGTCAAAGTTCTCCAAGACAAGCATACCATTTAATTATTTTCTCTTTGAAATTAAGGAGTCAGCCGAGCCTTTCTCAACTATGTAGGGAAAAGTGGCACCTTCAAGTACTTGACGCCTTCCTTCCTCTTTGATTAGCCTTTTGATCAGCAATGGCAGTAATCAACAGGGATAAGGAAAGATGGCGCAGAGGCGCTAATTTTAAAAAGGGCACTACCTCATTTTAAAGTGCTGTTACGGGCTGAAGTGCGAGACCAGGTTGAGGTCTATTGAAGGCACATATCACTCAGAGCTCAATGATACTACAGTGCCAGTAGTGGAGTTAACCCCTCCTGTCCGCTTTATAAAATGTTGTCCAACTGAGCTCCACAATTATACATGTGCAAATTATTAGTAAGGCTGTAGATGGAGGAATGCCTTCAAAATGTAGGGTTCGTTGTTAGGTGAGACTACTAGTTCTTACCTTTCTCCCTTCTTACCTACCTGATTTAAGATATATTCTTTCTTTATTCAGTAGATGAGGTAGGGGTGGCAGTGACTTTCACCGGAGTGATTTTGTCCCTTTTCCTTTCTTCTGTTTCTAGAAAGAGCGACTGGCACAGGTCCGCAAGCAGATCTCAAGGGAGGAGCATGAAAAGCAACATCTGGGGAACTACAGGTAAGGAAGAGGCAAGAAGTTTGGGGGGGAGGTGGCTCTCCCTCCAGGAACTCCCCCCACTATGCTCTGCTTACATTTATGGGGTCATCTGCAGAGCGCCATTCTCCCAGGAGAATAAATAATGTTGCTGCAGAGGGATCAAACAAAAAAGAACACCCAAGGTTTGAGAGCAGAAAGAATTAAAACTATGAGAATATGTGCAGTTGAAAGGATATCAGAGATAGTGGTAAAGGCAGGTTGAAATTGTTACTCCTCTATGCACCATGTTACGTTTTCTGTACTTCAGAAATTCAAATTAGCAGGGATACTTTGCCTGCCTGCTGCAAACCATTCTGCATCTCGTCTTTCCCCCATTCTTCTCTCCTGCAACTCCAGCCGGGACTTTGGAAGACATCGAGCGTGTCAATTTTTAATAGCTACCTCACTGACAGAGCAGATCCAACCTTAGAGCATGACTCAGCAACGCTAAGTTCTGATCTGCCGCTTATCCCTTGCAAATTGTTAATGCTTCTTCACCCTCAGTTTCTCTTCCTGCCTCGGCCTCTTTTTCCAGCGTGTACACACGTGTGCATCTCCAGGTCTTTCTTTTGTTTCTCTCTCTTTGACAGAATTTCTTGCACACACACACACAGACATGCACAGCTATACAACTGGCTCACACACACACACACACACCCTTGCCCTTCTTGCTGTCTCCCCCAGTGTAAGTGACTTCTTGACTCATCACTTGACTGAATGGCTAGTTAGAATGCTGATCCCAGCCCGCATGAAGTGCTGTCACCTCCTTCCTCTTTTCCGACAGGCAGCCAGACAGTCAATCAGACAGGCTGAGGTCTGTCTGGAGCACCCCTAATAAAGACCTCTTAGCATTCTAACGGTGTCCCGACGCAGCACTGGAGTCTGATTAACACACTGCTTCTCATTAGATGAGTTGGGGTAATGAACTTACTTACATTCGACTATCAGATGAAACTTGCATCAGGTACAGACAACTCGGGACCCTGTGGCATCAGAGGGAAACCCAGCTGGTTGATGCCATTGTTGATGTTAATTCAATCATTTAAGCAGTTAGAACCAGCAGGCTCGAGAGACGCTGACTAAAACGAAGATAGTTTTAAACTGATGTAAATGATATATGTATATTAGTTTCCCAATTGGGAACACATGGATGGAAAATAAGCCAAAGCATAAACCTTTTATTTAAAACATACTGGAGGGTCAACCTCAAATAAAATGTCCATATGTTCAGAGAAAGAGGGTGCCAAAAGGAGAGAGCAGTTAACACCCACTATTAAAGTGTTGACCTTATGATTTTTATGGTCAAGTGATTTATGTTGCTGTTTGAGGAGTGACAAGTTCTGGCTCTTTTCAACTATTATCATTGTAATTCAGTTTATTCGTGTCTTATGAGGAGACGTTTTTCCACATTTATAACTTAAAGGTGTTTGAAACAGTATGGCACCTACAAAATCTCATATATGACTGCGCCAGGGAAAGGAAAGAAAGTAATGGTTCATCTCAGGTCTCTCAGCTTTCAGAAGTTGCTTGATTTGAACTGCAGAAACTAAAGTAATGCATAAAATTGGGTCAACTTCACAACAGTATGAAAATCGTGTACTCAGAACCGCATCTTTGCATAAAATAGTTAAATGGGATTTGGGGTGCAGTAAAAATTTTAATGGTATGACTGTGCAATGTGAAACTTTGCTTGACATTATACTTACACTTAAATCTTCAGTTTATTCAGTTTTTTTTTAGATGCTGACATGTGTGGATATCTCAGTATTTCCAAAAACCTGCCTGTCAATTTGGTCATTCAAGGAACAGTTCACCCAAAAATTCATTCAGTCATTCATTTATTCATTACTAAATTAATTTATTCATTCATTCATTCATTCATTCATTCATTCATCCACCCTCAAGCCGGTGGAAGATCTGTTGAAGTTTTTTAGTCCACAAAACACCGCTGGGGTTTAACGGCAAAAAGCCGTTGCCGTAAATGGTGACCAAGGCTCCAGTGAACAGTGAGGCTAAAGACATGGCTTCAGTGACGTTTTTTAAAATTACTTGGCATGTCAAGGCTTCAGGACTGTTTTGTTACCTCAGACAAGCAGTATGGAGGCATTTTTAAGGTTTTATTGTGAATTTTTTTTTTTTGAAACTTCAGCAGTGTTTTGTGGAATAGAAAACTTCACCAAACCTTTTTATCCGCATGAGAGTGACCAGATAATAACTGGATTTTCCTTTTTTGAGTGAACTGTCCCTTTAAATCTGAAATTTTTCCAACTGCGTAAACATTTCAATAAGCTTTACATCTTTGAGCTTTTCAAAGAAAACTTGGCCATAAATATATGTGTCCTCCCGGCTTTTAAACTGCTTACAGGCTAAAGCTTATTTTGATTATCACACTGTCGTTGTTTTGATTTTATGGCTGAAGTGCTGATCTGGGGTTGAAGAAGTTTGGAGATGTATTTAGAGAATAACCAGGCAGAGGTTTATACACTGTCCTAATCCCCTCAGGGTCAAGATAAACACTGAGCACTGTTAAAACTAAGCAGAGCCATATTTATGAAGAAGCACATTAGTAAATATTGTGACAAATGTTGAGTGCACATCAGTCAGTGTGAGTATGTGTGAAGCAGTTTTACCTTAAGGCATTATGCCATGTGAAAAAACTCAAGTTTGTACAGGTGCTTAATTCAAGGTCTCAATATTTCTCTCTTACTGTCTTCTCTCTTGCTTCCTCCTCCTCAATTCTCCCCCTTCCGTACTTACGATCACCTTTCTTTGTCTCTATCATTTCAAACTTCTTATTGAAATACTTACAATTCTGTCTGTCTGTATGTTTTTCCTCCTGCTTGCTCTTTTACTCTCTCCTGCTGTGCTTTGACCTCTCTGTGCCTCAATCCATCCACTCTTCTCTCTTCTTTTATCATTCTTTTCCTCTCTCTGTATTTCTTTTGTATATCTTTATTGCCTATATTTTCATTTTTTTCTTTTCCAACTCTCCCTCTCCTCTCCTCTCTTTTCTTGCCTTTTTATCCATCACTGCTCCCTCCCTCCCATTTCTGCCACCACTCGTCCTCTCACCTCATATCCTTCTCTTGCTGAACCCAATCCCCCTATTCTCTTTTTCTCTCCATCAATCCCACCGTCTCCTTTGTGAACCACAATTGTTGACTCTTTCCTTATTTCATAATTTCTCCCCTTTCTCTTTATATTCCCTTTTTCCTGCCTTGTCCCGCCTCCTTTCCTCCTGTTCTTTCTTTCTCTTTCTCCACTCCTCCTTCACTCTCCTTGCTTTTCTCTGTCTCTGCGGCCCACAGACGTATTTACCCCCCAGACGACAAGCTGCTGTTGGAGAAGTATGAAAGCCTGCTCTCGGCCGCCTTTCAGACCTTTCTTGCCGGGCGAGCTGCCTCACTTCAAAAGGAAATGAATAATCCTCTGAAACGAATGAAGGCACGTACGTTAGTGGCAGACTGTCACGCACACGTGTGCACACACACACACACACACACACACACATGCACACACACGCATTATAAAAACCTGCGGAGACCCACACACAAACATGCACACACAACATTCAGACACTTGTGGACAAGTACATGCCATAGAAAAGAAACACACATGCATTTCTATTAAGATTCTGCCCACAGAGACAGAAAAGGATGCACAAATAATGTGGAAAGTGTGCCGCAGTCCTTCGTATTTGTTAGAACGTCTGACAGAATGTCCTTCTTCTCCTCTATCTGCCTCGCTTTCCCACTGCCATTCACTCCGTCTCTCCACAAATATTTATTGTGCAGAGTACACAAGCTTTTAAAAGCAAATCAAATCCCACACAACAATGTCATTTTTGTTCTTTACAGTTAGACACTCTTCACTTTACCTTGTCCTCCTCCTGTATCTTCCAGTCTTATTTTCTTTTTTCTTTCTTTGTCAAACTCAGTTGTGAAGTGACTTCAAAGTTGATTGCAGTTCTTGCCAACATTTTTGAATTTGCTTTGCTACGGGATAAATATTTATATTATGACAAAGATTCTGGGACACAGGTTTAAACATGTACATGTAAGCGCTTGCACACCTTCACTTGCAGGCTTGTGTGGCCATGCACCACAATATGTGCACGTTTGTACAGTGGTGGAGGTCAGTGCATGTAAAGGCCTCTCTGGTACCAGGGGGAGTGAAGCCTTAGCTAAACTTAGTAGGTAAACGTATGAAGAAAAATAGAGAGAAATGTGGAGTATCTCAATGGCGACAAGGCAGAGATGACGAACACATAAAGCAAAAAGACGGTAAGTTACTAATAGAGATAGTTGTTTTTTTTTACTTTTTTTATTTCAAAACACTTTTTGAAGTTTTTCGACTGACTTCTGTTATGAACACAATTTATTAATTAGGCTGACTTGCGGAGAGTACAAAAAATATTCAGTAGAAGGAGGCAATTTTCTGTTTTCAAGACTGGTTATGTATTCCGAAAGAACAAATCACTAAAACAGAATGACACCGAGACACAGAAGGCATTGTGGGATATTACAGCACATGGAGGAAAGAATCATTAATAAGCAGGAAGGACTGAGATGAAACAAAAACCTAACTGCTTTTGGCAACTGAATAGAAACCAATTGATGAATATGGATATTTTGACAGTAGTGTTTATATTACAAATTCATATCAAAGCATTGGGAGGAGACTTCATATGTAACCATTGCAGCTTTGTAGAAACAAATCTACCTAAACAGCCTTTAGCCCTTATCAGTATTTTTTGTTTTAGTAATGTATTGTGTGTCCTCTCAGTGGAAACTGCAGAGAATTTTTTTTGTAGAGATGTCAATCAAAGATCGAGCAGAGTCGAAACACCAAGCTGAAGTAATTTTGTCAACACACAAAGATGTGGCTATCGTTCAAAGCAGTAAGGGAGAAAGATGATAAGAACAAAGGACGCTCCAGAGGTTTTTATCTAATAACACAATCATGAGTGACAACTGGACAAAAGGACAGTGTGAGACACCAATCTTGGCAATCTATTGTAACTAAAAGATATTGAATAGATGAATCTGAATATGATATTCAACAGTCCACAAGTAAGGCAATAATTTTAAATTGTTTTTCTCCCATTTTTTAAAATTAGAAGTGTATTTTCAAACCTTTCTGGGGTCACAAACAAAACATGTTTTGAATATCTTGACAGACTTTAGATGGCTTTGTTTTTGCCCCTTAGACGTTGCTTTTGCTTGGTCATTGTCCATGACTGCACACAGTCTCAGTCGAGACAGAGAGTTTGGCTTATTTATAGGCTGCATAATTACTGTGCTTGAATAGTTGAATTAGTTTGAGTGCTGTTGTTGCTCGCTCAGGTTGTTCAAGTTGCTTATTCAAGTACCAGCAGTGGCTCAGCCTTTATCATTCTCCATTTACTCCTGCACGCCTTTCAGATTTGTACGGAAACTAGCAAGCTAATGTTAGCATAAGTTATCTAGTGGTTTCAGCTGGACTTATGTGAAGGCACAAAGTGCACAATTTGTGTCTGTATCTTTTTTGTTTTCTGTTGGCAATGGCTAGTTCTTTGCCTCCCCTGACTATTTTATCCTTCGCCCATTTAACCATCCTAATTTACTGTCTGAATTGGCACCTATCTCCATTCAGATCATTTTTAACACTGTAGCTTTCATGCCTTCATCCTCCAGTCCCAGTGATACAGTTTCCACAAATTCCCGTGATTTGTCCTTCCTATCTTAGGTCCCACCCTGCTCTCTATTATCAGCTACCCTCTCACATCCAGGTCTGTACCCGTCAATTTTAAAATTTCTAGCATTCAACCATTTCTTAAAAACCCTTTAGCGACTCAGCTCAGTTAGAGAAGTGTAGAGCAGTCTCAAAGCTACCGTTTTTGTCCAAAGTTCTTTAAAAGAAACAGGGGCAGGCTCCTGAAGTTGTTTAAGGGGGCATAAAATCTCTAAGAAATGTAAATCTGTCTCCTGTCACAAGTATGGTACTGAGACCCATTACAAAGAGTGACTGACATTCTAACGCATGCCGAAGGTAATCATTCGATGTATGACAAATGGCCATGGATGGACATATTATGTTTTGGAGTTGTCCATTCGATTGGATGTATTTTAGATCTCTGACGACAATTGATACTTTTACTGAGTAAATCAATACGATGTATTTGACACAACATGGTAAATCAACTAGTTGGCCACTTTTTGGAACTAGTTAATAATGACTACTAAAATGCAGCAGTTGTAAATGCCTTGGCTTGATGACCCTGTTGGGATCCATAATTATTCATTTGACGTGCATTGTCTGCTTGGCCAGCGTGCCATCAACATACCCGTCAAGTCTAACAAATTTTGTACCTGCAAGTCTTGTGTTTGTGCCTTTGTGTGCTCCTCAGGGCCTGAATTGAAAAATTTTATGGATTGTCACACTATCAAAGAAAATAAAACTTGTATTGTTTTCCTAGTGATAACATGCTGATACACTGCAGAGCACCCCCTCTGGCTTCATTGCTGTGTTACAGACAAGGCAGCTGGGGTTACACTGGTTTCTACAGGGTTTGCATCACCCTTCTCCCCACTTCCATTACAGTTAGGTTGACAGGTATGCGTCAAATTGTAAGTTCTATTGTTAGTGATCTATTTTTTTCTAGCCAGCTCAGCTGATGTTTTCCCTTTTCTCCATTTTTCTCACATGAATACTTAAAGTGAAAAAGAAAAAAATGATGTTGAGCAGGTGTATGCTCAGCTGGCCTGTGGTGCTCTGCCAG
>JAPZDX010000020.1:14926557-14949089 GCA_029783625.1 Naso annulatus | reverse complement strand
CCAACACACCCCCCCTCCCTGCTCTCTCTTCTTCTGTTTCTTAACAGGTCGCATGCACTGGAAACCTCCAATCAAGTCGCTCAAAACCAGCTCCGCCCCCACCACTTCCCCAACACTCTCTGGTCCAATCAGGCGCTCTATCTCCTGCCCTCGCTCAATTGCCTCCCTCTCGTCGCCAGGCGAGGTGCGGGTGTTGTCCACCAGACCCTCTCCTACGGTACCCATGGCCACTCCCCTCGTCAGGCCGAGCTCCGCCACACTGCGCTCTCACTCACTGAGTCGCAGTGGCTCCGCCCACCGCGTGCCTCACAGCAACAGTCTGGGGACCATCCACTCCCACATAGTAAGACACTCATCGCTCTCTTTACGATTCAGAGCGTGTCAGATAAGTTGTCAATCAGAAAGACAGAGAGAGGGTGTTAAATTCTTTTTCAAAAAGTCAAGCTGTCAAATTGCCCAATGTAGCAATACTCTGCAGACTAACTACTCCCTCTAGGTTTAAAATAAACAACCCAGACATACTTTACAAGTCTTTTTTACAAATTGTACAAATTTACTGTGCCTGCTGTTGTAGCATTTACCTTTCCCCTTTGCTTTGCTCATCCTGTGGCACATATTTTATCCAAGCCCACTTGGAATCTCTCAAGCAGCTCCTTCAATACTATAGAGGCCTACCATAGCCCACCACAATGATCTTCTATTATGTTGTCATCTGTTACTTTCTGCCTGTCGTCTCCATTGCCCTTACTTCTTTACGTGTGTGCTGGTAACCCTTGGATACAGTGAACGAAACGAAATGGAGCACAATAGTTTTTAACGTTGACAGTGGAACTAAGTGGAACCTTTGTACTAAAAAAAGCCACACAGTGAGCAAGTTGTATGCTTCTATCCTCACTCACATGTATACAAAATGACAGGAGAATTTCCTTTTTTGTTTGTGTTTTTTTTTTTTAATTCTTAAATTTATTTTTTAAACCTTCTTCCACACTAAAAACCCTGTAGGAATCAATACATGCTTGTTCAGGTTCACCAGCGAGTGCGTTTCTGAAGCAATGGAAATGAAATAGCATTTTGAGGAGGTTATTTTAATACAAAGATGCATTTTATGACAGTAAGATGTAGTTGCAAGATTATAAATTAATCAACCTATAAAATATTAAGTGCCTTTGATAATTTGAACCAAGAAGTAATATTTTTAAATACAGTAATAACACATGCTCACATTGTTTTGACATCTTACAAATATGTGTAAATACAAGTCTACATTTGTTTGTTGCCACAGCGATTTAGAGAAAGTTCCTACATAAATTGGGATTGATAATTATATCTACTAGCTCACAAACCTAAAATGTAATTGTTACCTTAATCAAAGTGGTTTGGTGTATATGTGTAGGTTTAGCTACATGTTTCTTTGTCCTCAATTGATTTCTCTCCCTGTATTTGTGCGTGTAGGGCGATCCGCTGATAAACCTGAGGAGTAAAGAGCAGGAGGCCGAGCTGGTGCGTCAGACTCTGGCCGCGCTTACCGCCATGAGGATCAGGTTTCCGGGCAAAACAGAGGAAGAGGCTGAGTCTGTGCTGGATGAGGTTGTTATTTTATTTATTTATTTATTTATTTTGTTGTTGTGTGGGTCAGTCAGAGACAGAGTGAGTATAACAAAGGGTTGTAAGAAAAAGAAATAGGGAAAAAAAACGCGGGAGTGAGCAAGAACAAGTGTTGAAGATAAATCCAGACCCAGTGTACTCCCAGAGCCCCCTTTGTGGCCAGGTGCGGTCACTCTGCAGCCTTACTAAAAGACATCTCCTCACCTCCCTCCACAGTAGCCCGTGCGCTCTAGCTTGGCACCCATTGTTTTTCAAATGACCTCAGTGACAACCTGTAGGTCAGTTTGCAGTCCCGAACTATTCCCCACAGCTGCTGTGTGTTCTGTTTCTGGTCTCAGCTCTGTGTCTTGCAGTTGGTGTATGTATGTGAGTTTGTACTTTGTTTGTACTGTTTGTGTTGTAGGCTCACGGTAATGTCATTGTGGTTGTGGATGTAAATGTTTACTATGCATGTACCACTAGAAGCATGCAAAAAAAAAAAAAAAAAAAGAGCAATTGTTGTGAGTTTACTAGCTTCCGTCAGCAGCTATAACACCCACTATGTGTTGGATTGCTGGCCATCTAGAAAACAGAGCAGTTTACATTTAATGCATGCATTCTCCAAATTTCAATGCTTAGTTTATGGAAAATTTAAAAAATCCAGCAGAAAAGCTTGAACTTGATATTGCCCTTAGTCAAAACAAAAAAAAGGCCACAGAGACAGAGGCTCACCTTGAATGCACACCTGAAGCATCACAAAAGCGCGATAAAAGCACCCATCTATCCAGTCCACACTGACTCTGACCTCCGTTACGGGCACTGCTGTCCTCAGAAGCAGCTGTCCTTTCAGCACCAAGCTCCTGCGGTGCTGAAACGACAGCAGCCTGCCAGTACCAACAAAATTACCAGAAATACCACCAAGACAGCATGTTCAGTGGACATAACAAGGAGACAAATTTTAAAGCTCTTTTTACACGCATGTGCAGTTCAACTCTTTGGGTGATAACGCAGAAGTTTGAAGTTAATAACCTCTGTGTTATTTCTTTTCTGGTAATTGAAAAGCGCAAAGCAGCAGTGTCTAAGAAAATTGACTGTGCCTGCCTTTGTGCAGTCATCCGCTACATCCATCTTTTGGGCTCATCCTAACCCAGGGAGGTCCATGAGGTCATGTGGACAACAATACAGCATAGTGAAGAAATGTCATGCTGAACTTAAAAGTGTCAGAAAGAGATGAGTCTTCAGATTGTAACACACAAAAGATCCCAAGTATTTATTTGATGTTAAACATTTTTTTAAAATAAAGTTCAGGTCAGTTTAAGGTTATATTAGGTTAAGGATAAAACATGTAGTTGTTGTGATTATGTTCATTTCAGGCGAGCCACCAAGTAATTAATGTAAGCCGGCTGAATGTCCTCACAAGAACAGCAGAAACAGTCTGTGTGTGTGTGGCATCTGGGTGTGTTGGGGTTGTGAGAGACAATTACCATCACACCTGTACTGTTAACAAACCCTAATGAGAGTACCATGGAAACGCAGATGAGCAACTTCACCTGTACTGTTCACTCGTTGCCTCGGGAGAGAAGGAGTGTTTACTTGGCATGAAAACAATCTTTGGCAATTTATATTTTTCATAATTTCAAGTTGAGGTCGAATTGGGCTAATCATGTGTTTGCATCCAAGTAATTGTCTCCTTTATCTTTCACTCAAAACCGGCTCTTTTTTCTGTCCCAGTTAGTACCACGGAAAGGTGAGATGCATCAAGTGTGTTTTGTTGTGCTTTAATTGAGGGTAATCTGTTTACGTATCAAACAAATGTGACAAATAAACACGCATTTAACCAAACAAGGGGCCACGTTACAGAAAAAATTAACTGCTCGACCTCTCCTAAGTTTGAGGGACAGGAAAAGTACAATTATAAAAGATACTTTCTAAACTCGTTTTCCTATCATATCTCAGACCTGATATCTTAAAGGGACAGTTCAGTATTTTTGAAGTGGGGTTGTATGAGGTACTTACATGCATAGTCACTCTGTTACCTTCTGCTTATGGTGATCAGTGGTATCACTTTTAAGAGAACGGGTGAGATATCACAGCAGCGGAACTCAGTGTTGTGCTGTTGCAGACGGGGTCAGCAGAAAAACAGGTCTTAGCTGCAACAGTACAATGCTCCCCCAAAAAAATCAATATCCGTTCAACCACACTAAATTTAGGATTTTTTTCATTTCTTTATTTTGCTGCCAGACAGCTGTTTATTCAGGCACTTTTTTTTAACCCTAGTTCCTCTGTGTATTACTACGCCCACCCACACCGGCTTCTGCCCTTCTGCCGTGCACTGTATCACTCCGCAGTTCAGCTGTTTGGCTCAGACGATAGCGACGCCAGACTGACATCGAACTTTCCTGTCCTCAAATGGCTGTACATTTTGTGATTGCACCTCAGTTTGACAATACTAGCTACATACAGCTAACATAAGTAATCTAGGCCGATAAGGTAACATTCAATATTATTTGCATAAAACAGCTTATGAAACAGCACTTGCCTATTAGTCATTATGTAACAAAAGGAAGTGAGAACTGGGATGGTCTGGGATGTTTTTTCCAGTTTATCTTCAGAAAAGGAGAAGGACCGCAGGACACTGGAATTCAGTAACTCTGAGAACTCCGTATGGCTGGTAATGCAGACTGTGTGAGGCGCTGACATCCTGTGTTTCAGAAAGATCCTCAAGTTGCGTTGTATTTAAATCCCACTCATAGCAGCGGTCACACATTTGCACCACCTGTAGCTTGCGCTCTTTCTCGGACTTCAGTCTCTATAGTTTCCCCACAAGTTTCCTCTCTCTTTCCGTTGGCCTGTTCCTTCTCTCTGCAAAATTTCTTCTGCTGTATACTCTGTTTCATAAAGGTATCCCCTTGTGGTATATTGTCGTCGTTGCTTTCATTATCACAATTTTTTGTTTTTCATGACTCTTGAATGAGCCGCTGTAACTCTGAACCAAACAACTGATTTGCGGAGCGATATAATTCATTGGCAGAAGAGTAATACATAGGAGGAACTGTTGAAAAAAAAATGAAATGAAATGAAATGAAAAAAAGGGCCAAGTAAATATCTGTCAGGTAGCAAACTAAAGCGATGAAAAAAATACTAAATTAATCACACAATTTAATGGATATTGATTTTTTTAGGTAAGCGTTTATAGATGTGGTTAAAAAACATTTTTCTACCAACCCTGTCTGCAACAGTACAACAACTTCAGCTGCAGAGACTTCTACCGACTTCTCCTTAAAGTGACACCGCTGATCGTCATCAGCAGAGGGTAATAGACTGACTATGCATAAGTACCTCATATAACCCCATTTCAAGAATGCTGAACTTTCCCTTTAACTTAAGGAAACCTAACCAGCACTGAACTCCATTTTGTGATCCATACACACTCTGTCATGCCTGTATATTTTTAAAGAATATGCACAGGACTGCCTGCATCAATGTTGCCAGCTGTCTCACTTCTGTTGTCACTGGTTAGCTAGCCTGATATAATGCGGATGAAAAGACGAGTGTTCAGTTCTAGCTTAAATAAGTCTAAGACATTAATTGTGTCAATGAAGGAGAGGAAACCCTACAATTTTCTTCCCCATGATCAGCCCAGAGTAAAGATTTAAAGTGGCAAGAGGTGTTGGATGCCGTCAAGTCACATTCTAAGGTTTGCAGATGCAGTAAGAAAAAAATCAGTCAACCATTGCCAGCCAAGCCAAGAAGAGAAGGCACTTCATTGCAGTAAGACCAAGTGAAATTTGAAGTGTCATCAAATGATTTGAGTAGCCTTTCAGTATTAATGTTTTGGTGTTCACATCGTTTGTCATCTTCATTGCCATACAGACCAAAAAACAGTGGTGCTGCCATTTTAAAGTTACGCTTTACAGGTATTTTGAATTTAGGACTTAGGCCAAACCTGTGTTTCCTAGATTCTTCAGTTAGGACAGTTCTGTTATAGCTACGTTCCTAGATTTTATTCCAAAATGCGGACAGGAAACAATTTCCTGTGATACCAAAACCATAAATGTCATCCTATACTTAGATAAGACATTTCCTTAATGAGGCCCAAGTTCACAGGGTTCTTACTGAGAAAATATACTTAACACGCCAATAACTATGGAAAGTGGTTCACTGTATCTGTGAATCCTTATAGATTGTTTTTGTTTTTTTTTTTTTTTTTTTTTGTGCATGCATAATTGTATGTGTTTGTGTGTGTGTGGGTAAACATAAAGTTTACACTGGAGCTTCCCACTGGGACAACTGTTTGCAGGGGATCTAGCATTCTACGTGAGAGGTTTATGTGCACCAGTGGGGAGATGTAGACTAAGTCAACAGTGCAACAATAACAGTGCCTGTAGGTACACAGTGATGTTGGCACTAGGAGCAAGTCCATGTGAATATGCAGCACAACTCTTAAGCAAAACGACACATGCCTCACGGATCTTTGACACAGCTGCAAGATATTGTTTCTTTTTTTTCTTCTAAAGAAACAAAAATCACGAACCAATTTTTATATAATCCCTAAGTTGTGCTGCATTTATAAGGGCCATGTTTTGATCATTTTAGGTTTATACTTTGATTTTAGGTGTCTACTAAAATAAGTTTTCATGTTTTAATGTTAAAAAAGATGTATCTCATGCTGTCCACTACTATGAACAATGTCCTAAACGCTCTGTCTTAGCACAGTCCCTCTTAGCTTGGGACTCACTGCCCAGTGTCCCACTGATGTTACAGCTTTTACTGGTCTATGTATGCAAGTTCCTGTGTGTTAATCAGAATTTAAACAAAGTTGCTAAGCAAGTGATTTTTTGCTGTCTGTCCATTTAATTCCTTTTTGTTACCTTCAGGATATATCTATCAAGTAAATTTACATATATTTAACAACACACAACATGCACATACTGAGAAAATCCTGCAGCAAAACTGACTTTACACTTGGTGGTAGCTACCATGTTTGTTTCAAACATAACAAATCCATAAGTAAGCCTCCCCTTAGCCTCCACTCTTAGAAGCTGTGACTGTGGGCGTGCTAAACTAGCTACAAGGCATGAATTATGCAAACGTGTGACACGGCGTTGTGGGTGACGTAGATAATTATGGAAATACAGGCTGGACTACTGACAAAGCATTTCAGGCACTTCAGGAGCAGGGGATCCCCCTTTGGCACCACTTAAGGCTTTTTCACTTTTTCGACCTTTTATATTCACAAAGAACCTCTACAACACACTACAGGGTAGGTAAAACCCAAAATCATTTGGCTCTTTAAATTTAGCTATGATATACAGTAGATATGACATGGGCCAAAATAAAAAAATAAAAATCTCCAAAGATGATTTCAGTCATTTTATGTAAATCTTATCACACGGTTTTCTGTTCAGGTGTTAATTTGTCTGATAATTTTGGTTTTACTTAGTTATTTGATGCTAAAAACAAACAAAAAAGCATTGAGAAATCAACACAGACATCTAAGCCATGATTGAGTTCAGTGGGTGAATGGTGGTACCACAATACAACGACTCCGACCACCGATTACTTCAGCGCTGACGTGAAAACAAATGAAATGAAAACGCATTGCCCATCTTAAAGTCAGTTGTTGGTGTCATATTTGAAAATGACCTCAGGACATTTTTCCATAGGGTCAATGGGGTATTCCGTACTCCGTAGAGATAATCCTAATAGATTTATGTGGCTCTGATGTAAACAAAGTAGTGATGCTCCAGTTTAAGTGCAAAAACATCCAAATATGTCATGAGAAATGAAATCATGATGCTTTAAATTTTCTGCCTTTTGACTCTGAAGACAGAGTTTTGTGAGAAAAACCTCACTTCACTTGTGTAGTAAAACTGATTGGATATTGTTCAGATGCCAAAACAGCATAACTAATCTCCTTACACACTTAAGACAAAATAACCTGACAGCCTAGTAAAGTGCTGCAGTAAACAGTCTCTCCTTCTTCATTTATATTTCTTGTGTTGCATAGTTTTCACATACCAGATGCCAGATATTGCCCAAGCATTGCAGCTCTATATGTAATGGTTCAGTCATGTTTTAAGATTTATTTCCCTTTGTGTGTAGGTTGCAGTGGTCCTTTTTGTTCAAAATTAAACTCATAAAATTCTCTGATGGTGTTTTTAAATAAAGTTTCTTGATTTTAAGGATTGAAATCTGTATCAAGACATGTTTTGCACATGTTCAAAGGATTATTTTTCACTTTTCTTCCACAGATCCACGACAACTGGAAATACCATAAATCAAAGGTGGCCTCCTATTGGCTGGTGAAGCTGGACTCTACCAAACAACGGAAGGTGAGTCTTATGCTTGAACCATTACAAAATACCTGAGCCAGTTTACAACTGCCCTCCAGAGATAGTTCGGCTCCAGGTCTTCAGTAACTATGAATGTTAGCAGAATATCTGTCTAAATATTTTACATTCTGACATATCTGTTGAAGAATAACGAAATATTACAAATCCCTTTATGTTCAGAAGAATCTGGATAGAAGTCATTGCATCTTTCTCAATCAAACCCCATCAGACAATGAGAGAAGCTTCAATAAAGAAGAGAAAAATTTAGATATTTAATAGAAAATGCAGATGTATCAGTTTGAAGGACAGCTGTAGGGGAAAGGCAGGTGAAAGTGTGGCCTTATATTGCAGAGATGAATTTGTCCTAAACCATACATGTAGAAAAGAGTTGTGAAGGTGTGACAGGTATCTGTGTGTGTTTGAGAAACCCCGAGCTGTGCCTAGTTCTAGCTACTTCTACCTTGATAACAACACATTGAAGCTGTCAGACACTATTGCTAAAAAAAAAAAAAAAACTACGTCGTTAAAACCAGTGAACATAACAAAATGTCACTGCTCCTACCTGTTTCTTCGAATACTTTTGAACAACTTTTAAAATGCGAAAAATAATCCCCAAATCAAACATCAGAGAAAAAAATACAAAAATAAGACAAGCATGAAGATCATTATCATGTCAGACAGTGAGCGGCAGAGACACAAAATAGGATGTAAACAAAACAGAAGAGGGGACAAGACATGAAATGGCATCCGGGAGGCGTGTAAGTAATGATGTGATCTCTCAGCCGCTGCTTTCTGCACAACTGTGCTCGGCTGTGTTGTGGGCTGTGGCGGCGCGAGCCGATGTTTTATTTGGAGTGGAGCAGCCTAATGAGCAGCAGGCAGAGGTCAGGAATGTAGCGCCCACCGCTCTGCCATTTGATTACCATACCAAAACATATCTGTGTGTGTGTTTACTCATCTATCAGTTTGTCTGAGTGTGTATGCGCGTCTTGTTCGCCTCACATTGCTGTAGGGAAATCTTGCCTCTTCGCCTCGCAAACACACAAGCAGATACACACACACACACACACACACAGAGTCAGAGAGGCACGTCAGTAATGAGGAGCGAGGAATCAAAGTCAAAAGGGCCACAGCGCTGCACTCTGAGCGGGGTGAAAAGAGAGAAAAAGGGTGGAAGAGGAGGCAGTGAGGTGGGGAGGGATGGGAAAACAAAGACGGGAAGATGGAAGGCTGGTGCAGGTGTCCCCAGACCGCCTGGGAACTTCTGACATCTTCTCTCCAAGACTGACGTCTGTGCAGCAATTAGTCCTCTACAATGCTCTCCGCTGTCTGCCCCAGCACTTTTTGTCCTGCCACACACACACACAGACTCCGCAGAGGCTCCATGTCTGTTCACGGTTTAACATGAATACGGGGATAAAACTGCTCAAATCCTCACTATACCGCGTGTGTGCGAGTTCAAAATTTTCAGGATGTGCTTGAGAATCTACTGTATGTGCTGTTGTTTTTGCATGTATACATGCATCTGTTTGTGTATTCATGAATGCAAGATTGCTCTCTGTTAGTGAGTGAATGCATTAGCCTCTGTGATTAATAATTTTATGGTAAAATTAAAAAAACAAAAAAAAACAAAAAAAAACAGAAATCTCATAGTTGGAACAAATGCCAACTCAAGCATATCAATTAGAAATGCTGTCATCTTGTGTCTTGCAGCATTAATTTCCTTCATTATCTAACATTTGATTAAAACCCTTGTTGCTCTTTCTTTTTTCTCCGTGTCTCCCTCACTTTTGCTGTCACTCAGGTGTTGGATATTGTACGAACCAATGTACGCTCAGCGCTGCAGAGGATCTGGAGGGAGCCGGATGTAGAGAGTCTCCACCTCTACCGGCTCTTTAACCGCGTCTTCAACCGGCTGCTCTGGAGTCACGGCCAAGGCCTGTGGAACTGCTTTTCCAACACTGGGTAGGCCGGCCGGAGTAAAATGGCTTGAAACTAACTAGTTAGTACGAGGTGTTTTTTTGACAACGTCACAGTCCAAAGTGGCATAAAAAGCATGCATTCACAGGAAGGAGAAAGGTGTGATGGATTGTACAAATGAGGACAAGGTAATGTACATTCAAACAGACTGTCTTTAAAGGCTTTCATAGTGTTGCAGCCAGTTGCAAGCACAAAAGTAACACAAGTAGCTGTGTAAGGAGTGACAAGGGGAGTTACAAAAAATGTCAGATGCAGCAGCAATCCGATAAATATGTTTTTTCACATACTGATGCTGCTCTTTCCTCTTCATAGTTCACGCACACGTAATCTCTCCATGTCCTTAAACCCAGTGTTCGTCAATATATCAATTTCAGAGACAGCAGGGACAATTTGCTATTTTTATTCAGCATAACCGCGGAAGCGACAGCAGCTAAATGACAGAGAATGAGTGACAGACCAACTAGACCCCGCTGCACTTTCCCGAAAGCTCTTTGGGATGAAAGAAGGATGCTGCTCTCTGTAGACGGGGTGCAAATTAAGGTCACAAATCGGAGCTGTTAATCAGGGCTTTTTCACAGGTGAGAGAAAGAGAAAGAGAGGGGAAGATGGAAGCAGGAAGAAGGTGAATAAAGGCTTTTTAGTTCTTTTACTTTAGTTTGTTATCAAATACTCTGAAGTTTTTATTTGACTTTTTTTTTTGCCTACTTTTTTGATGCGGCAGAAAGTGACTTCCTACAAGATAGGTCGCTGCAGTGACAGCCCACTTGATCATGTCCCTATAGAAACCGCAGAACGGCAGACAAGACACACATGCAAACACACACACACACACACACACACACACAAAACTACTGTTTCCCCTCAGTGGTTCACAGTGGCATTCTTAAATACATACTTTGCCTCCCTCAAAGACAGATGACAGACACACACAGCAAGACGTCTTCAGATGCGTGAAGTTGGATTCCACACATTTGTTTCTTCACACATAAGCACCCTCAAAAAAGAGCCACACATGCAGAAAAAACACACTGTGATGCCCTTTTTACAATGGACCCAAAACCCACCAACATCTGCTAACATCCGGCTTATGTGTTCTGTGGAAGAGATTAAAAAAGGCATCTTTCCCAGGTCAAATGACTCTGCAGTAGTCTTGGGTATTTATCAACTCCAGCTCCAATCAGCAGTGAAGGAAAAATAACACTAGGATGGGCACTATGTGTTGTCCCTTTTTCGGTGAGATGCTGCAACATACAACATATCTGTGACAAGAGCCGTAATAGAGGCAATAAAGACTTGACTCCTCTGGTGGTGACTTCTGTGTCATTGCCATCTTAGACAAAAATCCCATCCATCTCCCTTCAGGCAACACTCATGCATCGTTCATAACTTTGGCATTGGCCTCCATGCGGTTATTGTGCATGATCATGATGTTAAACTTGAAACATCAATTAAAAACTGAAAGGACAGCTTGGAAAACAGTCAACCGTCTATTTTAATAGGTTGACCCACATCCAAAAAATCCTGCATGTGCACCCTGCTTTTGATGTTAAATGGTCACATATATGGCCATGAGTTTAGGACAGCTGCTGTGGATGTAATTTTCATCTTGTCCGTAATGCAGGCGTGACCTTATTGAATATCCTCCTCTCCATATTCTTTACAGTTCAGTTGTTCAGTAGCCGTGTTTCCCTCGACACAGAGGGCACAGAGGGTGTAACTGAAGTCCACAGCTCTCCTTTGTCTCCTCCCTTACTTCCCTGGCAGCTGTAATTGAGGGAGATTGAGGAAGGGAGGGAACGGTGATGGAGATGAAGGGGGTGATAAAGCAAAGGACAGGTGTTGAGAGAGAAAATGTGGCAAGAGACTGAACTAAGACATCGTAAAAAAAAAAAAGGAAAAAGAGTGAGTGGAGGGGTAGGCCTGGGAGGATTAGCCTAGCCTAGCCACAGCTCACCCCAGCATGCTGCGCCCCATGCAGCTTTTGTCTGATCACAGCCCGCCCTGGATGATACAGCTAGCTTGCTAGCCTAACCTCCAGCCCCTCCCTTCAACAGGCGTCGGCCCAAACATGGACCCAACGGGGGGCCCTAATGTCACGCAGCCTCCCTGAAGCGGTCCACCTCGAAAAGCACACTCCAAATCCCAGTGCAGCCCCCAATCCACCACCACCACCCTCCCCTCCCCTCTGTCTCTTGTTTGATATTTTATCTAAGGGACTTAACAACAATCAAACGGCCCAGCAGCTATTGTGGGTGATGAATTCAACAGGCTTTGAAAACGACTTAGAGTAAGAAAATGGAAGCACACACAGTTTTGAACTCTTTCAGAGGAAACACCCCCCACCTCACAAGGAGTGAAAGGGGGGAGACATCAAACGTACCCCCTGGAATTGTGTGTCTCAGTTGTTGAAGCTCTCTCACAGTCAGGGGTATGTCCTGGGTTGTAAAGGGGGTTAACTGTACTTACATTTGTTTCATCCCTCCTCTCTGTGGGTCTGTCTGTTTTCCTGCTTGTCTGTGCACACATGTACAGTTAAGGCCACACATTAGACGACATATTTCCACGTTCAGTATGTATGACTTAAACTAAACTTAATAATATGTACGTGGTATACATGTACTGTCTTTCCACTCCAATTTAATTCACTCCCTGTTGGTGTGTGCTGTGTTATTTGTTCTCCAGTTCATCATGGGAGACCATCTTCAGTAAGAGCAGCGAGGTGGTGTCACCCCAAGAGCTGCAGTGCTGCCGCCGGCTGGTCCAGCTGTGCCGAGACTGCCTGTTGGTCGTCTACAAGTTTGTCTCAGAATCCCGCGGCTCTCTGACTGGACTCAGCCCTGAATGGGACGACACCAGGTGAGAAGAACATCCAACCCTTTGATGTCTTTCCACCGAGCTTGTTATTTTTGAAAGATTCTTATAGCATTCCTGCTGCAATAGATAATTCATAAACATTAAGGTGGCTGAGTAGAGATTCAAGGATACGATAGGAGTCTACAGTCTATGGATATGTCCCAGCTGTACGCGTTGGCCTTGTGCAAGATGTTACGTTCCTGCTCTGGAAAAGAAATGTAAAGGGGTTTTTTTGTGGGTTTTTTTTTTGTATTTTTGAGGAAATCCAGTGAGAGTGAGGTTAGCAGATGTGTAGAGAGCTTCATAGGGCAACCATAAGGAGATTATTTCACAGATAATGTTTTCTCAAAAAACAAGTTTTTGAGATTTTGAGATTAAACCAGTAAATTCTATATATATTTTAAGAATATTAAAAACAACAAGCATGGGGGGAAGGATGATATCTGAACCTGCATTAAAAGTAAGCAGAGACGTCCTCTGTTTTGAATATTTATTTTGGTGCCTTCCTTCTTTAGGCCAGGGTGGAAACTGGTTAAAGCTGTATGAACCACAAAGAAGCCGTGTACTAAACTTTTGTAAGACTCCTCTTCAGAAAAAAAAGGGAATTAAATTTGACTAAAGAAAGAATTAAGAATAAATAAACTCTGACACTCAGACAGGAAAACATGAGCTGAAATTTTCAACAGCTATCATCATTAAACCACATCATGAAACATTTCCTCTCTCTTCTCCATTGAGCCTTAGAGCCATCGTCTTCATCACACAATCCCGATAAAACAAACAAACAAAAAATTAGCCTCGTTCTATTTTTAAGGTTGAGCCCTGCAGGAGACAGCAGCTCAGGTTTGAAGTGAGCGAACTTTTAAAAAGCACATATGCTCAGGGTTGGCAGACAGTGAGGGCGGGAGGGCGGGAAGAGGGAGAGGAGTGTGCTGTTAACAGGAAATAATGGCCCACAGATTAGCGCTCAGGTTAGCCCCGGGCCCCCAGAGGCCTGCTTAATTCAATTAGAGCCCAGATGAGCCTGTGCAGCAAATGACCTTATGAGAGAGAGAGCTCCTTTTTTCCTGGGGCCTCGCTTTACATGATTCATAACTCTTGCGCATATTTTAACAGGCTATCACTTTGTGCCTACAGTATAAAACCTAGCTATTAAGAAAGTATGTTGGGTTTGTGTGGAGTTGTAGAGCATGTTTTGACTTGTTGCTATTGATTGTTTATCTTGAAAAAAAGACTGTGTGGAGGATAAATTTTATAACTTCAATTATCAGTGAAATATGTGAGGATTTAAAGATAAGAATGCACAAAATGACACTCTATCCATAGTTTGCATAGGTGTCCTTGAGATTCCATTTAAGCATGCATTGGTGTGTCTCTCCTTATTTCTTCTGTGTCTATATATGTTTGTGTAAAAAAGCTTACCATTTGCTGCTGGACCAGCCTCTACCCATGGCACCACCCCTGCTGCTGTCGCTGCCGCTTCTTCCTCTTCTTCCTCCGTCTCTTCGCCCCTCGACGCAGGTTTCTGCTTGGTTTAGTTCTGCTAAACCCCCCCCCACATCTTCCAACACCGTCCCTGTTCCCCGCTTTCAGCTACTCTTACCACCTCACAGCTGTAACTAAGGCTTGGTACCACCTGCCGAAACGATGGTTGCTTTGACTGCACAACCAACAGTCTAGCATGGTCTCCTCTCCTTTCCCTTATTAATAGTCAAATAAGTGATGTTTGGCTTGACTAATAAAACATGAAAATGGGATACATATTAATTTATCTCATTCTTCTTGGCCAAAACCTGTGAATTATGTAATGGAAAGGAAGGAAATAGGAGAAGGAAGCATTTTCAGACTGTTTGGAGCACTGTTTGTCAACACTGCAACCATTTGCAACCAACACTGCTGTACATCACCAGCCAATCACCCCGCTGCAACATGCTAAACTCTGCTTTTCACTCAATGCTTTTCTAAAGAGCATCTTACCCTGAGTGCCTCGTGGGAAGCAAACGCCTCACCTGCACCGCATCCGTTCTATGATCAACTTAAGCACTGCTCTCTTCTTGTTTCAAGAAGACAGAAAATGGCTCGGCTTTGCATCTGGTGGTTTGCAGTTTCACAACACAAATGTTTCACATCTCTCCATCAGGCATGCAGGGAACGGTCGCAACCAACATCCACTTCAGATAGCTGAGAAGCAATTAGGATTATTTTCTCATTGATGCATAAGCTTTTTATGAGAGGGTAAACTGTGCCTGTGTGTGTGTGTGTGTGCATGCACATGTCATGCTGCTGTTATGCAATGATCATCCTTCTTTCTTCTGCATTGCATAGCAGCTGACCTCAGACTTTTTCTTTAAAGCCGTATTTACATTGCACTGACAAGTCAATTTGAAGGGTAGGTTCAGTTTTTCAAATCTGTTTAAAAGAAATACTCAAATGCCCTTATGTATAATCAGCTTTGTGGATGTCTATGCTGGCTCTGAGGAGATCCCTTCTTAACACTTGCAGTGTAAGAGAAGGGGGGCAAAATCCGCAATTATTGTGACCCCCAAAATAATTTATAATACTGTCTTCCCATTGTTGAGGAAAACACAAGAGGAGCTTTTTCCAAAAACTAACTGTAGAAGATACAGTACCCACTTGATTTGACTAAATCATAATATGGATGCCACCTAACGCCTTGTAATACATTTTGCATGAAAACAGGCCTGTGCATATACTCTGCCATCTCATACATTAGGATCACATTTGTAAGGACATGAGTCATAATTACCATAAACGTTACTTTCAGTGTACAAATGGGCATGTCAGTATTGTTTTGAGACATGCTTGAAAAAAGTGTGAATCTATTCTTAAATGCAAACTTGTAAATAGGTAATTGTATATATATTAATATTAAAAAATGTGTCACAGTGAACAGTGAATGTCACAAAAACACCAGAGGAATGGCAAGTCCAGAAATTATTCCTATTACATGAGTTGTTTAAAATGTAAACTATCCAAATGCACCAGCCTGTGACTGCTGCATTTACATTCAGCTTTTCCAGTTCAGGTGGTAATCATTCTCACTTCTTCAACTATTCCACACGTTGAAAGCAAAAATCAAATTTGGCTCTACATTGTCTCTTGTGCATGCACACACAGATGCACAACACACTCGCAGAGCTCTTGGCAGCCTCTGGCATACATCAGAGTGAGTTAGCCGGGGTCCCTTCAGGTCTCTGTTGTTGACCACACCTGCCTGCTCTTGTTCAAGCATCCTTCCTCTGTGGAGAGTCCTGATCAGGTGTGTCAACATCCTCAGGGGTCTTAGAAAAGTCCTTCAGTCTGTGTGGGCAGATGAGAGGAAGTAGTCAAATAGCTCCACTAATGACTTTCCTGTTAAGCCTGGAATTACTGTCACTACCCAAAGACAATTTTCCCATGATGACAAAAGTTTCAGATTCTATTAACTTTCATCTGTCTGAAAAGTGTGGCAGTAATTAGGGTTAATTGGGGTGTTGAGCCGAATGTGGGCTGCAGATAACCTTCAAGCCTCTTTGTACCTCTTGGTTTACGATTGCGTCAGCTATCGCGGCAGTCTTCCCCTCCATCTTTAGTCATGGCACTTTGCCTTGTCTGGCCTCCTCCTAATTACCTGTGGCAGTTGCATATCAGTGGAGGACTTATGAGCAGCGTGGAAGGCCTGTCAGTAGGAACAGTGGCGGATTGTAGCTTTGAATGTAAGGAACAGAACAGGAGAGTATCTTTCTGTCTCCCCGTCAACTGACGGATTGAAGCAAAGCACAAGTGCATGAACGAGCCTCCCCCTGGCTTTCAAGCATGCATGCTGTTGCCAAGACCTTCTTCATGATCAAAAGGAGGACGAACCTGGGAGATGCCGAATGAGGGTCCAATTAAATATAGCCTGCAGAGACAGAGGCCGCTTGGACGTGAGAAGCCCCCCCATACCCCACCCCTCGCTACTACCACCACCGTGATTCTTTATATGAGCAGAATATTCTCAAAGTGAATGGGAGAGGATCTCTGAAGAACACACACTCAGCCCCCAATGAATGTTCAATATTTGATTTTCTTTCCTTTTTTTCTGCCATTTCCATGCCTGGGCTTGGGGTTTTCAGTGAAAACCATATGGAAATGGAAGGGAGAAAGGAGAAATCGCACCACAGATTCATGAGCAGAATACCAATGGATGTATGGTGAATCTCATAGGGTGACGGATAAGGTGCTGAGCAGGGGGGGAGAAAAACATAAGAAATGAATCCAAGGGTGAAACTAAATCATGGTATGAAATCACCACGTCACTTTGAAAAGCCGCACTCTGAGTTACCAAACAGAAGTAAATGCAAGAGGCTTACAGCAAAGCGGCCTCCTGTTCTCTGGGGTTTGAGTGCAGGACTTTACGAAGAAGTGGCAGACTGAGTCCTCACCAAGTCCAGTCAGAGCCGAAGATGTGCTGGAGGGATACCTTCGGCCCACTTGAGGCTGTGAAGCTGTTTCAAGGACACTCGTTTGACTAAATTTGAATCCCTCGTAACTCTCCTGGGTCTGGGGCTGTGTTGAAGCGGACGCCCTCAGCGACATGCGCCTTTTTTTCTTCCTTTTACGGTCGACTTTAGAAGAAGCCGCTCTGCTAATTTGTCCAAGAGCTATTTCACAAGGAGAGAGAGCTGTCAGAGAAAAAAAAAGTACGCTATCTCTGCACCAGCTTAAAAGAAGATATTATTTCTTCACTCTGTAATCCTCAGCCCCAGTGGCTCTCTTTTGATTAGATTGTCACATCTTACACACTTCCACAGGGACCATTTCTTTTGACCATTGTACTCGTTTAACTAAACGAGTATTAGATGTATTTTTTATAGCTAAAGATCCTTGCTGCAGATGTGGCAAAAAGGTCACATAATGTAAGATATCACAATATGACAAGTGTGCTGCAAAAGCCCATAAATGTAAGTCATTCTTCCAACTGATCAGTCTGGAAGAATTCAAACTTCCCGTGTCATGTCCTCTAAATAGTCCCCTCCCGACATTGCATAACCTTCAGTTAACCTTGTCCAGGATTTGATCATCTCATCTGACATTGCTCTGACAACCATATCTGACTCATTCCCAGTAACTAAAGAAGATGGGAGAAGGGTTCAGCCCCTCCTGATTCTATCTCAACCTGACGCTGGTCTCATTCTCAGGTACTGGAACGCTGTTAGCAGGAGCTGCCTCACTGCTCTGTCTCGGTGGAAGGTGTCATAGAAAAGTCTTAGAAAAGTACTGACGTCTATGCCTCGGAATGATAGGTGAGGATTTTATGTTCATGATAACATCAAATTTAAGGGTCAAAGTTGAAACATGAAAGAAATAAAGGGTCTGCCTCTGTCAGCATAAGGCTAAAACATTTTCTTTAATGAGCAAATATGTAAATGCTGCATACAACACAGTTTAACAGCGTTGTAACTGATGGCACGATGTTTATGGAATTTTACATTTGGCACAAAAACTAGAGCTGCAACAATCAGTCGACACAGGAAATCAGTGTTTTTTTAAATCTTTATAATGAAATCATTACTTGAGTCATTCTTTTAAAGCAAATGAGCCAGACATTTGTTGACGTGATCATAAATGACAGTGGACAGTACTTATTTGGGTTTTGGACTGTTGGTCAGACAAAACAAGACATCTGAAGCTGTCACTTTGTTCTGTGGAGAAAGGCAATTTAAACATTTTATTGATTAATAAGAAAAAAGAATTACATATTAATTGATAATGAAAGCATCGCTAGTTGCAACCATATATAAACCCCCCAGATCATAAGGATTTCACAATTTAAGCCGCAGCTTTTTTCTTTGAACTCATTTTCCAAGAAGTGATGTCATTATATCTTTAATTCACGAGGCCCTTATTAAAGTTGACATGTGCAAATGGAGATGGCCATAAACAGTAGAGTCAATATATGAAAAATGGGCAATATTTGATCTCAGTGCAGAGCACTAATGCCGCTCTGACCTCTAAATTGTGACCTTTGCATATCTAATCCTCTCATTATGTTCATCCCTTCCCCTAATCCCTCCGTCCCTCACTCTTGTCCGTCTGTCCAGGTATCTGTTGCCAGTGACCTCCCAGTTCATCATGAAGTGGCCTTCGTCCAGCTTTGGCCGCATCTCCTCGGCCGTGCCACGCTCACGCAGCCTTTTCGCCGCCAGGATGGGCCACTTCTGAGGTCACCGTGGCAACCCTGGCTTCCGACACCGCGCCTTTTGACCTCAACACCTTCCCTCCCTTGACTCTCACCCAGCCAAACTCCGATCCCAGCAAGTCCAGTATGGATCTGAATTTGGGGGCAGCTGTGGACAACGAATTGAGCCTCAACCTCGGCCAAATCTCCCTGTGGAAGACAGACAAAGAACAGCCCGCTGATTTGGGATTGCTAAAGGGCCTTGTTTGGATTAGTTTGGACCTGCCAAGACCAGCAGACCACCAGTACCCTCCACCTTTTCCTTTAGCACCAGTAACACTAGACAACGGGTTAACCCCTCTTTTCTCATTGTAATTGCTGTATTATACTTACTTACTGTACAGCTTCAAGTCATGGTACTGTAAAAGGAAAAAATAACAAACACTTAACAATGCAAGGATTATTTATTTATGTACTTAACTTATTTTGTAAGGTATTCCATGAATGCAGTGAATGCGGATGCAGAATGCAGGTATGGAATGACATTAAAAAAAAACAAAAAACAAAACCTTTCCCTTATCTGAGAAAGTGGATGAAAAAAAAAAGCTTATTTTTGCTGGCTGTAATGAGTTTTATTTTATTTCTGAATTTAATTTATCAATAACTTATATCAGAGGCTTTTATGTTTACAAATGTTTTAACAATCACTTTATGTTCTAGTTTTTACAGAAGAGAGGTGGTCCCCAGAGAACTCCAAATGTTTAACTTTCGAATGCTAATGCTTCATGTCTTACCTGTGTGATATTAAGTGCGACACTATTGAGCAGAACAATGTGTAGAATGTCAGTGTAGTAAAGCCAAGCCTCTTTGCCTCGTAGAGAGCGAGCTGACTTTGATGCCACAGCGTAAAGAGCCAAACATAAGTCACAGAGAGAACCCAGCTCCTCGTATGCACTTTGCAATTTGTCACGGACAAAAAAGTGGGTGCACATTAAAATTACTGTTTGCATGCTTAGAGTTTAGTCCTTCACCCAGATGTAGTGGGTAGACAGAGGAGCTGCGTTTGGAATATACTTGAAGTTTTGTGTTGTCATTAATTATTGTGTCTTTGTATCAGCTGCACTCGGAGGAAGACACTTCACTTGTAGATTTGTCGTCGTGAGTAAGGATGTGTTCAGGATAACAAGGATGCGTTACATCACTCAGAGATTGTGCAGCACATTGAATGACTCGTCTCATCAGCTCAAATGTACTGCAGTCTAACAGCGCAGATTTGCTTTGGATTAGCAGCCTTTTTCCCCAACGCACTGTAAGTACAAGTGCCAGGGATGTCATGGATGTGCCAATAATAATAAGCACATCTACTTCATGTGTTCAGTTGGTTTTATTTAAGCTTAATATGTCACGAAACTACTGTACTGACCTCAGTTAACTTCAGTATTAAATGTTTATTGAGAGAATCGCTGTGTTATATGTTTAGTAGTTTACTTGGCTCCATTTAGTTCCCATGAGAAGATAGAGTGACTAGACTTTTAAAGATGCTGGTCTCTTGGCAGACTGAGGATTTTATCATATTAATTCTGACTGTGCTAAATCTACTCAAATTCAATTATTCCCTCGACACTGACCATCAGTTCACAATGCCAAATATGTTTATTTTGCCTGATTTTATTTTGTGTTATTTAAGAGTAGTACTTTTTCATCGGAGGTAAGAGATTTTTAATTTTACATAGCAATAAAACGTTTAAACAACACATTTTCTGTCTGTCATCTGTTTTCTTTCGTTAGAAATCAGTGGTCCACAACCTGTCATTGTGCTTTGCAGGTTATTTTTTTTTTTAATGGAAATGTTAAAATTTTAAAAAATTACAGGGAGATACAAATGGAAAAAAAAAAGAACTTATAAATGAGAAAGCAGGCAAAAATGACTTAAACTTAAATTGGTCTGTTATTTACTATGGATATATTAAAAAAAAATACAAATAAATTTTATAAAGAAACAAGAGTATGACATGCATCAAAGGTTTTGGCTCAACCTTTTTTTGTATCAGGACATTATTAAAATATAAACAGATTTTACAAGAAGCTTCCTGTTGTATTACATCAATAGTTCAGTGACGGGTAATGAGGGAAAATACAGCAACATTTGAGTCAAATTCAAGGTAACTAGTGGCGAAATAAGTCTTGATAGCCTATAATCTTATGAAATAATTATTTCGCCTTTTTGCATATTTTCTTAGCAAATGTTTTGAGTCCAGGTATCGGTCCCGGGTCGGGAAGCTCATACCTCATTTTTATGACTGCAACAACACAGAAAGTTAATGTACAATTTGGCAATTAGCTCTTTAATGGGGCAACTTCCATATTTTTTCAGTGTTATTATTATAAAAATTAATTACCTGAGATAGTATCAATGGAAGTAGGAGCTGTGAAATAAATAAATGGGTAAAATCAAGCGTAACTAATTATAAACATTAATTTTAGGTGCTGTCAGACTGTAATGTGTTTAAAACTTCCTGTCCCCCTCATATCCATTACTTGAGCAGATCTCAGAGTATGTGGGTCAGCATCTGGGTGATATCGCGTTTCACACCAGAGGCCCTTGTGGACAGGTGACACTCCTGAACTGTCACTCGCCTCAGAAATGAGCCTTCCTTGTTCCATCTTGACCCGAATGCCGCCCCGGACTCAGGAGGAACGAAGCGAGTTTTATTTAGACCTGTAACGGCGTCCAGGTTCTTATGACCTTTCCACCCCTCCTTCCTCCCTCCATCCTTCTCTCCCTCCCTCTTTCTGTCAGCAGAGGAGGTGCGGGGCGCGACCTTGAGGCTCGCCGGCCTCTGCCTTGGCCATGGCAGAGCAGAGGCTGACAGTCTGGCGCTGCGACCCTGGCGTGCTGTCCAAAAATACCTCCCCCAAGCAACGGGGCTGCGCTGTTCCGTCCTGACCTTTCTACTCGTCACTCTCCTCGGCCCCCATCGTTTGCTCCATCCCTTTCTCCCCTACCTGCGCCTGATCCAGGCAGCTTTGCAGCCACTGTCCAGCCAACACCCAGATGACCCAGATTCAGGGCCCTGAGCCGACCTCTCCAGCTTGGAGAGTAAAAAAGCGACTGGGAGCTGTGTGAGAGGTGGATGGTTCAGATGAGATAAGGAAGCGGACACACACACAGACACACACACACTTGTGCAAACACAGATGGCCGAGCTTCAAAAAATCTGCTCTTTTTTTTTTTTTTTTTTGCGCTTAATCCACTATTTCAAACAACATGGAGGGAAAAGAGCAGTGTGATTTGTTCTGTAATTATGACTGCCTGAGTGAGGAGTCCAGAGGCGCCGCTGCCCTCCTTTTCCTTTCTAGTAAAGCTTTAAAAGTGGAGTCTGTAGTGGTTTGTGCGCTTTCGAATGACAAAAGTGACCTTTCTTATCTTACAAATACTGCTGGTGTATGAAAAATGCTGTGTGTGTGTGTGTGTGTGTGTGTGTGGATTATGTATCTCTCCTACCCACTGTGTGTGTGTATGTAATGGCAGCATATACTGTACTGTATGTGTATAGCATGTTCACATATGTTCACTGCTGTGTTTTATTAGTTTTCCGGGCCTCACACCTGCCTCTCTG
>JAPZDX010000020.1:14848805-14870371 GCA_029783625.1 Naso annulatus | reverse complement strand
AAACATCTGCAGGTATGTAGCCTAATCAGTGCTGAGTGCCAGTGTAACGTTAACACTGCCTGGTTTAAACATTTGAAATTCAATAACATTTGAAAACATTTGTTTGAAATTCAGAAAAGTAATCAAAGATAGTAAGTTACATTACTTAAAGTAATTGAAATAGTTACATTGCCTTTTACATTTTAAATAGGGTAACTAGTAATCTGTAACTTATTACATTTCCAAAATAAGCTTCCCACCCTGACACTAAATGCACTCCTATTTTTAAATAGCTGCCTTCTGTCCATTTTAAACTAACAGACACTTTTTAGCAATATCCAATTACAATTATTTATGCTACAGAGCTGTTGAGCGTGTGCAGAGATTATAGAGGGAAGAAGCTGAAGCTCCTTGAGAAAAAGGCATCTAGAGCGCCTCACAAACTCCATAGCAGTTGCTCGCTGGCCTTCAGTCTCCATTTAAGATTAATTTGTCAGGGGCTTTTAGTTGTTTTTTTAGCAAGGCTTACAATGTTTTGCTTGGAAAAACAGCAGCTGCTGCAGGCCCCTCAAAAGAGTGTCAAGTGGCACTCTGAAAAGTGAGGCTAACCAGAGACCTACTGTAGCGAGATAGCTAACTGCATTTGATATTGTTTTTGTTAGGATTTGACACAATGTACTAAGTACTCCCTGAGAGTCCGAGGGTCCAAAGTTAAAATGTCTGTGCACTGTGCAGAGTATGCTAAGGCCATTACAGACAATGTTTTTGGTGACATTTCAGTCAGGCTTATCTGCATAAGGCAGCAATTTCAGGTTGTTTCACCCCCAGAGTAGCTGCGAGCAAACAAACACACTGATGAATTCTAAATGTAGTGGCAAACTATTATGAACTGTAAAAGTATGTGCAATGTTTATTGTGTGCATATTTGGCAGGAAAGCAGGAATTCTTATAAAGTGTAATGAAAATGGCTTGTCACACCAGTCCAAGCTACAAGACGGTCTGGCACATAATATGATTTTGGGGGGATATCATTTAATAAGGGCAACGTTTGCAGCGATGCTATTGACAGGAAAGTTTGACATTTGTCCAAAAATGTTACATCCTGGCAGAGGGGCTGCAGAAAGAGAAAACAAACATGTATGGCCGTGTTCAACAAAGAGAAGCAGGCACATGTAAAAAAATAACCCTGGCAGAAACAAGTAGTTCAAGGGGAGAATAATAATGGTGGAAAAGATGGAAAGTCAAGCAAGTCATATGTGAAAGTTTCCTTCCTCACCTCTACTCGGCACAACCACTCGGGGCGATCGCCTGCTGAATTCATGCTCAGTCAACTTTGGATCGGCAGTCACGTCCGTCCTTTAAAAACCAGCACGCCAAACATGGCTATCAGCTTTCCTTCAGCTGCTGTCTATCAATGTCATACTGGATCAACAATGCAGAACCCTTTCTGACTCTCTGCTCCCCTGCTGCACAACTACAACCCCTCCACCTCTACACCCCTTCTCTCTCTACACACGCTCGCAGTATTGTCAAGGGCAGGTTGTGAACTCAGGTGCGGTGTAGTTGACTTATTTATTTATTTGTGTAACAGGCGCACAGATCAATATGAGTATTCTGCTGCGAAATAAGGCTAGACTGTCAAGAGACAGATTAGGGCTGACAGAGTGAGGCGCTGCTCAGCTACCCCTGCTCACTCGACTTGTTGTAGGCCTACACACACACACACACACACACACACGCATACACACACACACACATAATAATTAAAAGAAAATTTGAGTTTACATTTCAAGGTAAAGCAGGACAAATAATACATGCATGTATGCATACATACATACATATGCATGCACACACTGCTAAGATTTTGCTTACAAACTCTGTATACATTCAGTTGCGAGCTGATTAGGAATCTAGCTAAAACTAATATAACAACCCTGCAATAAATTCTACCATTATGAATAACCAGTTTTTATGGTAATTTTTGAGGCTGCCCTTTACGTTGTTGAATTATATTGCATTAAACTATATAACTGCTTTTAGTCAAGAGGTATAAAAGTATAAAAAAAGTATAAGTATTAAAAAAAGTATGAAACAAATTAAGATAAAATAAAGGAAACTAAAGCCAACTAAGATGATTAAGTTAAATCACTTTATTTAAACTGAATACATTTTCCTTAAATACATTTTCTCTAAAAAAGAGAGGATGTTTATTTTCATATCCACCTCAAAATGCTTTCTCTACCTTTCGAGAATTTCTGACACTCATTTTAAAAAAGATTCAAGTCGAACAGCCTTACATCTTCTATCGGGCAGCACAAAACATAATTTTCTGTCATAACAATGCAGGTCTTGTCATAAAGAAAGTGAAAACTGATCAAGTTTACCCACTTTGGAGGCAGCACTGTCAGCTTAACCAATGCAGGCATGACAAACACAAGCCTCACAATTTGGAAATGGGGATAATTTATTTACTGTATACTCCTGCAAGAGAAACGGTATTCAAATGAGCTCTTTATATTCTCCTCTCTCAAAACTTTGTACCTTTCTCCATCCCAAAAAATCCTGTATTGGGATGTTTGGGATGGAGAGAGGTGCAAATGGGGACGTTTCAAAAATTATTTTCTCCTCTGTCTTGATATGAAAATGTAATCAATTTGTTGTGACCTTGACCCCTCTGTCTTGGCAGTTTTTGAGCAACAGCGCAGTGCAAAAAAAGAACCTAATTAAAAGATAGCCTAAGCCATTAATTTCTCTCCACAATGCACAATTTTTTTTTTAATTTTAAACACTAAATCTAGGGAAGAAAATGCAGAATGGCTGCCAAAGTAAAGTGGCAGCACTGAATTTAATTTGTCTTCTGCAATCAGACATTAATCACCAAGATCTGAAGCATTTAACAGGTTCACTCTCGCACCCGTTTTAGGCGTAAAAAATATAGAAAAAAGATCACAGTAGATGAAAAGTTTGAGAAACATTACACCTATGTGGGGCGCTGGATTTGCTTTGTTTCAATATGTAATTGGAATATCATCAACAGAACAAGTAATATCAACTCGGTGTTTTTAACCCCAAAGAATCCAGCGTGCCTGGTGTTTCCTTTGCATACACATACATGAAATTAAGATAAAGAAGTGATAAAGACATCAGCGTTCAAATCCTGCACACTCTCTCACTGTCCAGTGTACAGTCAATGTCAGCCACAGTGTTACGATACGAACGGCTTCATTGACAAGGTGATTTGGATTTGACACTTAAAGCCTGAGAGCAACAGACGTTTCTTGTCTTGACACTGAAAAGTCATTTTCTCTCCTTGATATCATGGGAACCAAAACACTCATATCAAAGTTCAAATTGGCAGCTGAGAATAAAGGGGCCATTGCTGTGACCCCTCCATCTCTGCAGGAACACCTCTCAGTTTCACTTAGAGCGCAGCTCCCATAAAATATGGACTCCATCATCACCAAGGACGACAGGCCAATATGCTGGACGCCACTCTCACCGGAGAGAAGCACCGAGGCCTCAACAACCCATAACAATACCCTCAAAAAAAAACACCAATTCTGAAGGGATGGCGTTTTAGAGGGGAGCTGACTCTCTTCAAAGCTCTTATTACACATTTTTACATTAAATCTCAGCTTGAGTGTCGGATGAGTTTCCAGCCCTCTCCTGACACAGCGAGACAGTGTGCAGAGGAGAATAAGAAGGGTAGTGGAAGCGACTGCATGGGTGTAACAACAGAAAGGAAAAAAATGGCCAAAAAATGAAACTAGCAACCACTTTTTCCTTTTGCCAGCACACTGGCACACTCTACCATCTCCATTAAACGGGGCTGCACAGAAGAGTTGTCCTCTGGCCATTCTCAGGTGAAGGTATTCTGCCCGAGCCCTTTCGCTTTGACAGGGTAGGAACAGCGTGTTATTTTACACTTAATTGCAACTGTCAGCAGCTTACATCAGTTCTGAAAGAACAGTAATGTGACATGACTGCAAAATAAACTCGTTTCTCCTCATCCTTTGAAGGACATCTGTAAGTCCCATTAACATATTGTATGGTAAGCAGTGGAGCCTAGCAAGCGGCTGGGAGTGCAGCAGCAGCAGCAGCAGCAGCAGCAGCAGTGGCACCTTTGAAAAAGACAAACAAAATATATTGCCTGCGCTGACGAGGGATGCTAGGTGAACACAGAGGCATGTGTAGTAGTTAATGGTATGTCACTGATGGGGAGGAAGAGGTCAGACCAAACAACTGCACAGGGAAGCTCACCCCCACCCCCCCTCAACAAAGCCTGGTGTATGTCATCATTTTAGAGTGTGGGGAATAAATTCACTGGTGGCCAGAATCCCCATTGTGGGGTCTGGTCAAAATAACAAAAAGAAAAAAAAAAAAAAAAACAGGTTCTGTGAACCCATAAATAAAACCTGCTGGCTGGTCTTTTTTCTTTCCTTTCATAAGCCACTGTGCTATGCACATCTTGCCTTTGAAAATGAGGAACAGTAAAGTAAAAAGATGCATAAAGGAGAGTGTGGACCCAACTTGTTCCCTCTGCTACTGCATCATTAACTACTAGAACAGCAAACAGGGACTGAACCTGAGTTACTTCCAATGAATACTGCAAACAGAACTTACAAAGGAGCTGAATCAAAGCTTCGCCTTGTAGTAAATGTGTCTGTGTCACAATATGAATTCCACCCCAGCAAGAAGAATTATTCGAAGTCCAATATTCCTTTAGTTGTTATGGCCATTTATGGCTTCAGTCATTAGGGGGGAAACCAGTGGGCACGGCATCTCCGCGCAGAACAATGGCCTTATTATTTGCTCTGATTTCCCAGGGTTCCACATTTCGTTCCTCCGATGACTCAGAATGAGAGAACTGTGCGTGTTATGCGTTAAGTCAGGGTTGAAGTCTTCATTTGACTGCTTAAGCATTTTAACAATGCTTGTCCATCTGTGGGATTTCACTCATTAGCACATTTGCTTTCACAGAGACAGAGAGAATGTGTCAAGAAATCCTGAAGACCATAATAGTGAGAGTGTGACTTTTGTTTTGTCAAGATAGATGAAACAGTGTCCCACAAGAAAGAACCACAAGTTGTTTTTTCCTCCCGGACTGGTGCTACAATAAGAACATCACATAATACAATGTCTCTTAAAAACAACTGTTTTAGCTGCGTTCGCTTAGTTCTGACAACACTAACAATCAAAAAGACTCAGAAATCCTTCAACACTGTGCAGCTTGAAGCTTCCATTTTTCTTTTCTTTACTTTTTTCTTTTCTTTTTTTTCCTTTTTTTGCAAAGTAGTAACTTCATTTAAAGTGTCACAAAGAAGATTAAATAGCTGTTAATTGTGTTGGAGGACCTGTCATCAACTTTGTGAAATGTCAACAACAACTTAGCTTGTCCCCGCTGTTTCCTTGCCTTGGAGGCAGACTGAGTAGGAGCTGTCAGTTGCCGTTTGTAAACACAACATTCAGAGTTAGCCCCTCCTCCCGGCTCTTCGTGGATGCGTGCTCATGATCTTGCACCTGGTCGCTTCGTCTTTTACAAAGACTGCACAGACCCACTGCCCAAAGCTTGACACCCACACACTTCTTGAACACAGCAAACACGAATAAACCAACACACATTTCTAGTGGGTGACATGATAACTGGGTGGGATTGTTTTTGTATGAGCCTCTACATTGTTTTTAGGAAAAATCCTAATCAGTCTGCCTTTAATTTATAGTGTTAATTACCTGGTTTCAACAGCCAATCAAAAAAAATATTATTTATCAATAGTGAAAGGGTCAAAATACGGACTGTTGCTCCTCTCTGAGTGTCACCTTTGCATTGCAATTGACGTTCATGTTGCGGCTATTTAGAATTGAGGGAAAAACAACTTGTAGAACGAACTGTAATGTTGCTGTAATGCAACTGGACGCCACATGCACGTCTGTCAGCAGCGACTGGAATCAACACCAAATGTTTACTGGTGTGTTATGTGACAACAAAAACGATGTCTGTAGTGCACATATCATCCTCAGAGTCAATAGAAAAACCACAGCACTAAACAAACCCAGCAAACAGGCCATTTTTAGTACAGAACAGAAATCATTGTTGGCATTTTGGTGACTTTTTGCTCATACTCCATCATTGTTCCCCTGCACTTCACTAGACTGATTTAACACAGGCGTCTTTGTTATGCTGAGGTGTTCAGCACCTTTGGCTCAAAAACGCAGACCTACAGTGCATATGGCTGCGCGCCATAGTTTTGCCGCCAGAGTCGCCTAGCAACACCAACCACATTTGTTTCTTTGTGACGTCCGCGGGTTATTTGTATTATTTACTTGGCCTTGTTCTTTCATTTGCATATGAAAAGGGAGCACTCCTAACATTTTTTGTGTGTCAAAAATCAAGTCCGTCTGAAATGTCAAAAGAAATCATGAAAAGTGAAATATGTATAGTTTAAAATATTTCCAACAGTCCAGACAGTAATTTTAAACCCTAAAATGGCATGTTCCAAAAAGGAAAGCTAACTGACTATTTCTAGAGAAAGTTTCCAGACAAATAACTTTGTTTTGACCAACATGTACACATGCCTATTCATATTTGCATTTATAAGAGGAAAAGAGGAAAAGTTAACATGATCCTTTATGCATTATGCTACTAATATCCTCCTGCTGCCGAAGTAATGCTGCACACAAGTACATGCCTTTGGACCTTTGCTTTCGTTAGGGTGGGACCAGCACATCTGTGGACTGACACATTTACTCATACATGTCGAAGTGGGTAGGTGGATCATGATTCCTGTCTTGGTAGCACTCTTGTTTCTCCTCCCAGAGGAGGCCGTAGACTTTAACAGCAGCAAGGCCTCCTGCTGTACTCAGTTTCTGCAGGCCATCTGGCCTCCATTCAAAACCTCACAGATAGAGGAGAGTCTCCTTCAGAGGGCCTGTGCTACACAATGTGCAACAGCCTTGTCTTAATATCACCAAATCCCAGCAGGACAAAAATGCTTCTGCAGCTCAAAGCCTGCAGTTATATTTCGTTATCGCATGAAATACCTGGACCTATAGAGTTACATTGTGGCGGTAGATAAATGAATAATAAGACCGTAAGGCTTAAAAGTTTGTTGTGACCAGCAGGATTTGTTTAAACATAAATGCAGAGGCCAACTATTTCTCTGCTGGATTATAACAGAAATTATTGTGCGGCCATATCATCAGTCAATGAACACATCACTTCTTTGCAGCTTTCTCTGAGAGAAGACCGAGGGCACGTTGCTTGCGACACGAAGTGACTTGTAGCATGTTCACACACACCTGTAATTTCCATTGTCTGAGGCAGCCGCACGCTGATAAGGTCTTGAATTGCACTCCAGTTCAAGTGAACCACAAAAGGCTTCCTTCCTTTGCTCTCCAACCTCCCACGGTGAAATGAAAAGACCAGCAGACGGTTGAAATGCAGGGAGGAATTCTGGGAAAGGACAGGACGGAGAGGTTCACAGTAGGTGAGCCTCCTACTCGTGAGTATCAGATAGATGCAGACATGCAGTAAAAAGTCTAGTGAGAGTATTTCTTAGTATCTGGTCATGTGTGCTTGGAGTGCAATTTGTGGAGAAGACAGTTAATAGGTGGCTGATGTTGTTGGACTATATATTAATAAAGGTTTGTCTTCTGTATTTTGAGCAAAAATACAAAGAAGTTGTATCAGTATTAATGTGGTTCTCGACTGCATTACAAAGGGCAGGGGTTTCTATTTTCTTGGTCCCTTGTTGTTTCTTGTTTCTGTGTTAAATGTAAACTCCCAGCCTTGTTTGTATTATTTTCAGGGCTGCCTTAATAATATTTTTTCTATTAATTAATCTGCCAGCCACTTTCTATCTTAATTAATTATTTTGTTCATAAAATATCAGATAACATTGATAAAAATGCCCATAACATTTTCCCAAAGATGAAAGTTGACAAAATATTTAAAGACTTTTAGCTTGCTATCTCATAAGACCAAGGATTAAAAGCAAATCCTACCCTTTAAGAGGCTAGATTAAGTGATGATTGTTTTTTAAAATGAAAAAACAAGCAAAACAAGTCATTGATTAGTAAAATAGGTGCAGATTATTTTCTTTAAATCAACGGATTGACTGACTAATTGTCTCTCTTATTCTTATGAGTTACAGTAATTCAGTGGGTCAAGTTTTTTGTTGTAAAGCTCTTTTCAAATAAATTAAATTTAATTCTGACTTCTCTGCCCCCAGCACTTTGTGCATGGTCTCCTCCAGTATTGACTTTTAAAGTGATGTATTGCACAGATGTGAGGAACATGACCTTAAATCTCTTCCTTTCCAAATCACTCTACCCTGGGGTTCATAAAATCTGCTGTTTACACATGAACTTGTGAATGGACAAATGCATTTCCCATACAGTCATGTAAGAATACATAATATCTCCGGGGAGGGGTGTGAGTCCAGTTCCTCTAACAGCCTCCAGCCATCACTCTTCATATCGTTGTTATCAAAAGAAAACACCTCTTATAAGGTAGCGTATAAGGAATATTCATATTTAGGCTTTTTCCCCTCTGAGAGGTGAGTTCTGTCTGACAGGACGGAGGCAATGACAGATCAAGACGATTTGTAACCGTGAATTCAGTCACACATTCAAAACCTTCCAAATGAATGAGAGATGTTGCATTAAAAGAGTAGGAAATGAGAAGTGGTATTTTGAGCTTCCAAACCAAATAACATACAGTATGAGAGACTCCTCTAAAGAGCAAATGCACCAGTTTCTTCATCTCCGTTCCAAAGTAATTATAGTATCACATACAATTTAATGTTTGCAGTGCAGAATTTCACAGCTTGCAATTTTTTCCTCTACTTTTGAGTGTCTTCTTATATAGATGTTTCTGCTGCATTATTAGAAGTGCTCTGTGGAGTTTCTGACTGGTGACAGTGGATCAGTGTTTAATGAGTACGTCCCTGTTTTGTTTTATTCACATCAAGGAGAAATACACATTTCTACCTTTGGTTTCCCACTTTTCTGATTGACAGCTGATTTATCAAGGTCACAACATCAGATCAATCTAGTCCAAAAAGGGTGGTTTGAGCTGCTGTTTTGATGCAGAAAGCCCACTTGTGACAGGAGCAATGCAGGAGTATTGCCGTTGGCCACAGCTGTCATTGCACCTCTGTCTGACCTTGATGCCCTTCTAAAAACTGTATGCCCATCAGCCACTGGGGCCTTGGTGCCCCGCTAACCACCTTTTTTTTTTTTTTTTTTGCTTCTTCCGTCCTGCCTCTCTGCCTCTCCAGTCAAGTCAGCCCTGACCACTGTTAGTACATATATGTCATGAGTCTACTTTAACATATTCAATATTTGTGGCATGACTGACAGTGTGAAAACATACAAATGAACTCCTTTTATTTTATCTATCATTTTAATGTTTGTGAAGGGGAGAAGGAGAGCAGAGAAGTTAAGAGAAGAGACAAGTATAGGCCACAGCAACATGCTCCTTTGTGCCGTAAACATAAAATGAGGTTGTTTAATCTTGCGGACCATTTATTCATGCATATGGCCCCAAATAATTGCCCTGCTGCCGGCCAAGTGGTCTGGCCCGTACAGTTCTAAAATTCCAGCTGTGGACAGCTGGGGTTAAGAGTGCATTTGCAATGTAGTGAACACATTTCGGTTCAACTGTAGGGTAATGCAGTTTGAAGGGGTCGCACAGTCATAATTTATCCAGGTAAAGATTTTTGTACAAGTTTTACTATGGCTGCATTAAATGTAATCAAGGAGTGTTGCAGACTATTGTGAAACATGAGGATTTTTTCTTTGCAGATGTCTTACAACACTGTTGGTACTGTATGCACCTGCAATCTTATCCTCTAGTGTCCAAGGAAATGCACACACCATTACTAAAAAGAAATGTTTAAGTCCACTTTTGCATGTCTACCAAACACAAATTTTAAGTGTATTTGTTTCAGTAAAAATTAAATTTTTACTAAAACTATAACAGATAGATGATGAATGGTGGCTGTAGCTCAGGAGGTAGAGCATGTCTACTAATCTTAAGGACCGTGGTTCGATCCCTGGCTCCAACAGTTTGAACTTTGATGTGTCCTTGATACTGCTTCCAATGGCTGTTCCACTGGTGTGTGAATGTGTATGTATAAGTTCCAGCTGAGCAGAACGGATCTTTGAAGAGCAGTCACCTTGCTGTTATCACCTGATCGTATGTATGAATGGGTTAATACTGACTTGTGCTGTAAAAGTGTTTTGAATAATCAAAAGACTAGAAAAGTGCTATATAAATACAGACTATATAAGTATTAGAATGAGAATTTTCAAAGTGTGCAACAGTGCACCAAATACAAATGGTTAGATCCTGTCAAAGACCTACTTTTTGTATATGTTTCTTTTAAAGGGAATCAAAGCAGTTTTTACAGAAGTTTGCAGGACTAGCTGAACACCTTTATGACTTCCAGTTTGCTTACTGAAAAGAAAAGTCCTTAGGGAAATACTATGGGTTATGGAAAATTAATCTTACATGGCAAGATGAAAACCTGTGTGGCAAAATACCATTGTCCTGACGTCTCTTCACATAAGTTGAACCATTATGTGACTGTAAAGATCCTTAAAAAAAACTTGTGGTTGGAATTAAGTGCTCACCCTTTAGTCACTACAGATACAACCTTGTCTCTGTGAGAGAAACTCAGTCAGTACAATCCGTTGTGGAAAACACTTAGTTGAACAGCCTCTCATACTGCTGAACCAGTCCATGTGAATAAAAACAAAGTCTGAACCACTGAACCAATATTCATGTGATGCTTCTCCTGTAGGAATAATGTAGAAGGTGTGTTAAGCTATTGTTATCGGAGAATTTAATGTTTTTAAGCAGGAGCATGCAGAACAATCACATGAGGCAAACATAATGCCGCTCAGATATACAAGGTCTCTTGCGCTGTGTTACTACACTGAAACAACACCATTAAATCCAATGAGAGGAAATGCGTTAAGAAAGTGCCTGGTGTAAACATTTTGGTTCCCACACATGCTCAATTTGCACAAATGGGGCATACACAGCGCTTTTGAAAAGAGGAAATAATTGCTCAAACAAACAGAAGAAAAACACTGGAGAGCACTAGTAACAACCGGCAAGTATGTGTTTTGGTCCTTCGACCGTAAATGTAGGCTATTGAAGTAGGGAGTGTGGTATCAGGCTCACCATGGCTGATTACATAGCTTAATGGTCTTGGCCTCACCTCATGTTTTACAAGCCCAAATGGTCCCAGTGGTCTGATAAATCATTGGCATATCGAGTCAGATTGCTCCAATGAACTGTTGCCATTCCCATGTTCCTAACTAGGAGAGCAGACCATACAGCAGGCCAATGTAAATAACCCCTTATCCTGTATTGGCCACATTCAAAAAATAGGCTTATTTTTCCTTGTGTTGAGACTTGTGAAACATAGTTCTCTGCGTGAAATTTTGAAGGGTGTTTTGCTCAAGACAAGGTCTCAAAAACAGCTGAGGAAAAGGCACGATGGCTCTGCTCTGAATCTTTAATAAAGCACAATACATTGCCAGAAAACATCCAGCGCTCTACAGGTGGTCTGTGTTTGGAAATGAAGCTGTGAAAAGGTTATCGCTGACAGCTCAACACACTGCTCGTTATGTGTGTGTCTTCCTGTCTGAGGGCTCCACTCGTGCTAAATGTTGTCAGGAAATGTAAACATTTGGTGCTGTACAGGGTAAATGCACATTTTTCAGTACAAATTTAATGACTCTTGTTTTTAATACCTCTAAATAGAAAAAATTCTACAACTGGAGCAAAACTTAATTTACACACTTTACTACTGAATGTACGTTTATTGACTTTAGTTAAATTTAACAGTGAAATACTCAGTTTACATAATTTACTTGTCATTAAGAAAAAAATTAATTGCATGGCGGCAGACCAAGCAAGAAACACTGTCCCCTGACAATTACCTTTAAATGCACAATATGCAACATTTTCACATGAAAATCACTAAATGTGTGGTTGGCTGTTTGTTGACTGAGGAGGTTTTCTTGCTGCTTCTTGCTGTTCAGCTCCTGGCAACCTGAGGCTGAACCCGCTGTAACCCTCGCTCAGGTCTCCGGAGGTGGGCGCTGACTGAAGCCTGCAGGTATTGCAAATATTATTAATTTTATTAAGTTTAAAAGGATGTTGGTATAACCCAGCCCTTAACCACAATCTGTTTAAGGTTTAATCTAATCATTTAAACTACTTATATGCAGTCAAGCTATGGGACCTGATAGCCTATAGCTAAAAGAAAGAAAAACAGCTGCGTGAATCTCCTTCCTCCAGTTTGTGATGGAGGTTACTGATTTACTCATTTCCGGAATACCTTTGATTTTTGTCCGAATTATGCAAATCAGGAATGATCTTACCTGAATACAGGACTATTTTAAGACTCAGGTTAACATGGTGACATAGTTAACCTTCCAATCTTGTACCCAATCCTAAATAATATAACACAATTAGAATATAATGGCCAGTGAACCTTAAGAAAGTAGATTTTATTGATAATGGAATATCTACTTTGGCAAACTTCTAAGGGTAAATTACACATCATACAAAATTCCATTTTCTGCCACACACACCAACCTGAGACGCCACGTGGTCTATTACAAAGAACCATCAGGGAAGTCTTTTTTTGAAACTGCTCGGAGAAAGGCAGGCACTTTAAAAAAATTACTAGGCAGGTGATTGGAAAAACCATCTGTCTATCACAGTCGGACTGATGAACCATACTGCGTAGGACAGAACTCCAAGCAGAGTCAGTTGGTAAACTGCTAAAGCCAGTCTGAAAAACAGTGAGGCAGTTTTTTCATTTTTTCATTAAAGCCTTCATTACCATTTTTTGTTTCCCCAATGATGAAATAATGTCCAGTTCTTATATATGACTGATACTATATCAGCATTTATGCTACCCTGTCGCCTTTGTTGTTCTTAAAACCAGCTCTTGCCGCTCCTCACTCCAAGCCACGACCATAGCTGATGGTAGTTCTCTACAGGATGCTTATTGGTTCAAACCATGGTTGTTCAGGCACAGGCTTTTTGTTGAAGGCCTAAGAAGATAGATTTGGGAGATTAAATGATCAGATGATCTTGCAGATGCCTTGCGATGTAAACACACAACAGAGAAAAACCATGGGCAACAAAGAACGTAATTCCAGGACTCGATCATTCTCTTTTCCTTTCTGCTTTTTTTTTTTTTTAAACTGTGGATCCGAAGTTTTCATGTCTGTTTATGTGGACCAAACAAATTTCCCCTTGTGGGATAATTCTGTAATTCTGTAATTCTGAATCTCAATCCTTCTTGTCCCTTACAAGGTACAATACATAAATATATTGCACTATTATAAATATAGGCAGCCAAACAAAAAAACAATTTTTGTGTTTTATTATCAAACTTGAATATGAAACTATTTTTTTTACTACAGATATTAAATACATGATGACACGTATATGTGAAAAATGTCTTTAACAACCATTTTACCAAATAAAATGCTTGATCTTCTTTTTTTAAGCCCGCTATTTTAAATCTTTATTACAAGTTCATGGATCATTGGATCATCATTTTATCATGGATGAAAAAAAACCTCTAAAATTTGATTTTTTTTTTTGTTACTCATTTGATTATCATGTCATGCATAAAAATGCCAAGCCAAATAAATAACAGGCCTGCATTTTGCCTGTTGGTGCAGTGCCACTGTAGCTCTGCCATTAAAACAATGCAGATGTGACCTGTGTGTGTTGGAAGTCATTTGTGCATGTGTGCAGGGAAGCCACTCCTTAAACTGACAGCTGTATGAAGCTGTTAAAACAAACACGACTGGCCCTATAGGAGTCATCAGGATTAAATCAACACCTTTCTTTGGCTCTTTCTGAGGGAAACATTGCTAATTCCAAAATACAACAGCTTCCAAAGCCTGATCCCTGCCAAAGAATCTAACACACATCATAATATGTTAAACTTAAGACTTCAAGCAGAATTTGTGAATAGAAAGCGTGCATTAAAAAGTCTGATTAACAGGTCGACTTCAAACAACTTCAGGCAACCAGCTGAAATTAGCGCATCAGGCTGTGAACGGGCATGTTAACTCGGGGCTTGTGATTCATTCAAGAGGACACATGACTTTGTCACGGGGAAGTTGTGAGTCAACAACGAACACTGAGTCATCATATTTTTAGGCACTGTCACTTTCAGGGGCTTAAAATCTTAAAAATGTCACATTCGACATGCAGCCTTGTCAGAATCCTTGTACTGACAGCAATTTTTTCATCCAGCAACATTTCAAAGTCACCTATATAATTGAAAGACTTTTAATTATATAGAAAATATGCACAAATTAGCTCCAAATGTCAGTTTGGTGACCAGTTAAGCTTAGAAAAGAAAGTCTGAATGTATGTCTGCTTATGTAAAAGTAATATGAGTAACAGTAACCATACTGTAGTCAAGTTTCTGTTGCACCAAGATAAGATCAATTTCCACCCACAATGACAATATATTACAATAAAGGCTGCTGCACTCAGTTTGGTCTCAGGGTTGTGAACACAGTAACACTAGAAAAGGCCTTTGTAATGAGCCCCAACAGGGCCCTTGGATCACAGAGGCATTTCCATGCACAATAGTCTGGATATCATTTGATGTGGATTAGCGGCCATGCAGAACCTTTAGAGGTCACCAGTCCTTCCACTGCACATTTCAGCCAATGTCAGATGTGAACTGCACTGCTGGCAGCTAACTTCAAAGGGGATTTGAAAACAACCATGTTTCTGTTTCAGCCTCCAATGCAATAAAATCCCTACGCAGAAAGCTGTATGAAATTCAAGTCTCCATTTAAGACGCATTTTGTGTCTTTGTGGACTAACTGAGCTCAACAAGCCTGACCTAAGGTGAACCCTCTTGCATTCGAAACGCTTTAGCTCAGTGTCGTCCTATCCACAACAAAGTAAACTATTCATAAACAACATTTCAAAGAGCTTTGTAAAGTGAGACAAGAGAAAGATAAATAAAAAAAACAGGTAAGACTGGGTGATGAAGATACACACAAAGTCAAAACTTAAAAAAATTATGAACTAAGATTGCAGTGAAACCAGGTGGGTTTTAAGGAACAGGAAAACATCAGCGAACCACTGAGGCAATGAGCAATCACGCCGGTGGAGGAAGCAAAGTAACATAAATTTGCAGGATGGCCAACGGCAAGGAAGGCAGAAAATGTGCTGTCTAATTCTGAGCTCAAATCTCAGAGAATCAAGACCAATTTTAATGATATGTAATTAAGGCCTAAACAAATTTTCCCCAACGGATACGATTAATGGGGAACTTATTACAGGCTATGGCACCCAAGGGGGTAATACATTCATACTAATCTCATGGCTGTCAGCCTAGGGGCTTCACTGCAATTGAAATGCCTTCATATTAAGGGCAAGAGCAGACAGGAGGTAGAGAGTCCAGGGAGTTAAAATTAGAGGTACGATAAATTAGCAGCACTGTTGCTTGGAAAGTCAAAACAAATGATAGTGAAAAAACACACAACAAGATGCATGTTGCATTTTAATTATAGGCTACATACCGTACAGTTGAAAGGGGAAAAAAAGCGTTTTATAAGGAGACAAAGATGTTTGCTGTTGAGCGTTTTTGCTCTGTTGCTTTACAAAAAAACAACCACAGATAACCGTAAGCAAGACAAAAAGCAACACATATTACAGGAAACAGTGGTACATCTTGTGCATTTTAGTGCTTGTGTCTGTGTGCTTTACTGTGCATGTGAAAATGGGACTACCCGGCAAGACCATAGAAACCAAAGAACAGACAGAAACAACAACTGAGGCCGGGGCAGTTTAGGAGCGCTACATTCCATATAATGATTAGGTATCACCAGCGTATGACAAATCACCACTTTTGGCATTGTGGTTGCATTAATTGCTTGCACACAACCAGCTCCATTACCCCGGCTGGGCGGAGTTAAAAGCGTTCAAATAAAAAGTGCCTCTCAAATCTATCAGTCTGCAGACAAACTGGAGACAGTAGCATTGACAAAAAAGTTAATGTCAGAAGGGGCCAGTGATTGATGACTCCTTACCTGAAAGCTTTGAGTGTGTTTGTTGCACAGACATTCTTCACAAGGAAACAGAGCGCGCAGATCATAATTGGATATTTAGGCTAAATGTTTTGCACAGTTGATGTTTGATTCTGTGGGTAGATTTCGGCAGAGGAACCTCAAACATCCTCAAATGCAAAATCCATTTTTATTCGACAACAACACAATCATCTGGTCAATTAAGAGAAGCTGAAAATCTCCTTATTTCTAGTTTATCACAACCCTACATTTAATAGATGGTGATCAAATCCATATAGACTTGTTAACTGCCTCTGTCAAGTGGATAAAACAGCAGAAAACACTTCAGTTTAATAACCTCGGAGTAAGGGAGGTCTCAAATCAGAAGTGCAATAATTGGGATTAGTTTTTTAAAGCTAGAATGAGGTCATTAAATATTCAATACCTGTGGTGTAGGTAGGGGCTGGCAAAAATATTTTGATAATTTTTACCAATTAAATAAAATGTTAAAAAATTGCACATTTATGGGAAAATTGAAGGAGGAGAAGATAACACCAATGGCTCATGGCAATCACAAGCCGATGTCAATACATGTGTGCTTACTAAGTGGAGTTGCTGCTTAATTTCACCTTTTCTTTTCACAAATCACTCAAAATCATTTTCTGGCCCTTAGTTTTTTTTGACACATTCAAATTAAATGGTATACTATGAACATCTCAGTGAACAAGAAAAAGATGTTTAAATGGTCATAAATGCCTTAAAATGTTGCAGTGTTCTCTGCTCTTTGCTACTACGTCTAAAAATTGACTTACATCCTTTATTCACAGTGAAAAGAAGACAGAATCAGACATTGAGCTTTATATACTTACACAGTGGATCCAAGCAATTACTGTTTCAGCTATTTTTTTAACTGGTAACACTTTCTTGGATAGTCCACCTATGGATATTGTATAGAGTATTTTCAACATTTGTGCAACGTATCAGTTGACAGTGTAACTGTTTCACCTAACCCTAACCGTTATTAGTTAACCATTTCATTAATTTTAGTTGAACATTCGGATAATGTTCAACCAATATTCAACATTGTAAGAAGTCACTAAGAAGTCACCGCCAAATATTATGGGAGCCACTCTGCGAGTCCAAGGTTAAGAAAAACTAAACAATAACAGAGTGATCCTCTTAAAAAGTTTCTATACTTACATTCTAAACAGATGCTAAAGGAGTGGCTACTTCAAAGAATCTGTGTTTGAGTAACCGTATACACTCTGGCTGGAGTTAATGGTAACTTTAAACAATTGCCCACCAGAATAAGTACTGTACTAATTACAGAGCTTACAGTGTTGAATGTAACCTGGCCAATTAACCTTGTGGAGATCTCCATAAATGCTTCCTCCTGCTCAGCGAGCAGTTGCACAATCCCTTTATATGCCTGTTGTTTGCATTATTGTCAGAAATGCACAGAGAAATTCTGCCTGCAATTATTAACACACAAATTGCCCTGTAGTTCGTTTAAAGGCTGGAGAGTAGATGCATATGGTTTAGTTGGCCTCCAAAACATCACGCTAATGGGCTAAATTGCTTTCAGATTGAATGACCAGCATAATGTCTAGGAAGTGAAAAACTGGATACTGGATAGATGAGAAGATGGAGGAGACGTGTGTTTGACTTTGTCTGAGCCACAATCGCACATGTAATTAAATCAAACAGGTAAAACTCAGGTTGTTTACTTGGAACTGACGATGCCAACGTGCAACGTACCTTATCTTTATTGTGTGAATGCTGGTTCTGGGCTCAACAATCTGGGATACTGGCCAGATTTTATAGGACGCACACTTGACGCACGTACACACACACACACACACACACAGAGTATAAAGGAATGAAACTATCTGCTGAGGGCTTCATGTATTCTTCGGTGTGTATGTACAATGTAATCCTCCGAGAATTCCCTGTGGAGGAGGAACAACACTGGCGGCAGCCTGGGATGGTACTGTATATCCCCACTTCTTGACTTGCCTTATTGCTAAAGATGTAGTAAGATGAAAGCTGCAAATGTTAGAGTGGATGGTGGTATTTGATTGCTCAGAAATGTGGAGAAAAAGGAAAGGGACTGGATTTTTGCCTTCTTAGATGTGACTTTTACGTGGTATGGAACCTCCTGGAGCTTGATAAGGGTATCAACACCGAGGCGTCATCTTCCAAAACAAACAATGATTTTGATTTTACCAAAGCCATGTTATTAAATATTGTCCAGCAACATATGCTTTCAGGCCAGCGATTCCATACTTGCGCGAGCAAAAGCATTTTCCGTACTGGGGGAAAACTAGGCAATGTTGTTGAGAAAAATCAAAAGGCATCCTTTGGTGGCTACACCACAATCCTCAAACAGCTTTGTCTTTGGGTGAAGGGACATGCTGGCTTTTCCATCTCTAATGTGTTTTCCACTGCCTTTGTGACAGACCCAGCATCTGTGTCAAATTATGCCCACAAAAGCAAGCTGCAGCGGCGGCGGCATTGTATTTAAGATGGAGGTTTTACTTGCCAAAGCACTTTGCATATTCCCATGAAGCCTGTAGAGTGAACCCTGCAGCCGATGCAAGCCCAATCAGAAAACACCTAATAACACTCACTGACAGTAATCAGAAGGATATGTTGCAATCACTGCTACACAGCAAGAGTCCTACTCGCAGAAAACAGCATGAGATCTTGCTATTGCACAGCGAGAAACTCACCCTCCACTGTCAAAATCAATGCTTTTGACTTACTTATTAATAAATATGTCCAATTAAGATGCAGAAACTATTTGCCAACACTTTGAATCAAGTTGTTCTCTAATAGTGCACGAACACTGCAGTTGTTGTTCCACATCTTAACACAATGATAATCCTGTATTATTGTTACACAAAATCTAATCAATATCTAATCATTATTATACTCTGCAGCGTGTTTAAGAGTAAGATAACAGACTCATTCTTGGTTTTTGGTCTACTTTGGATAATAATGTTGAAATGTTGGAGTTTTTTGTTGCGCTTATGTTGGGTCTGAAGTTGATATTATTTTATTTTAACATTTGCAACTACATAATCACTTTGTAAGGTTTGTTGATAAGGTGATCAAACAAATTCATGGGAGGCAGCGACAACAAGGATTTTTTTTTGCTGACTCCTGGGAATGTTCGTCCCCAAGCTGCAACTTTAAACTCTGTCATTTAATATTTCCGTGCAGTGTCCCGAGGCAACAAACAGACACAGGTTCTGTTGAAGGCAGAGGCAGCTTTATAAACTGTCTGTCCTTCCACTCAAGGAGATAGACTCATCTGTCTCTCACCAGATCCTTTTCCAGTGCCAACAGAGAATAACAAGCAGTTTAGTATTTTCTTCTGCTTGACCCATGACATGTTGCTCTCCGACTGAAACAAAGGAAAAAGACAGGGGAAGTCTCCACGCCAGAGCACCAAAACATTGTCCTGTCACACAGGTTGTCTGAGAGGTCCCTGGCTTGTCAGCGTGGAGTTTGGAAGCTGATGATGCTGCCTTTACTTCAAAGGGAGATGAGGAATGACTGTTTTTTGTAGGGGTGCGAATCTTCAGTTTGATTTCTATTTTCGGGGTCATGATTCATGAGGGAAAAGAAAAGGGGCACTGGTTTCTGTCTGTGGCTCTGTGTGTCAAACCATTCATTGGTGTCCTCAGTCCACTGAAATAAAATATAAAATATACAGTTCGCGGCAATTAAGATGAATGAACCATAGCCATTTTATTTGTAAAAGTTCACAACAATAAAGTGTTCGTTTAGTCATTTTACAATCAATTACAGTAGAATTCCTTTAAAGCTGGGGTAGGCAATGTCTGCAAATCAAGCTAGCTAGCTAGGTCAGTGGAAAGAGACAAATTACTTTTTGATGCTGTTTATTTCCAGTAATTGTACCATCAATCTCAAAGATGATGTTTGTCAATTTAAAAGATAATTTTGAAGACAAGAAAGTCACAAGTTATCAAACAATTGCTGAAATATAAGACTTAAAAAAATACGCATTCAGAAAGACTACACATCCAGTTGCTGTGTAAGTGAAGTTTTAACAGCCATCTCTTACAGAACCGACTAACTCTCTGTTTAATTAGCTGCAGCTCTCAACATGCCTATGATTGTAATGACTTTTACTTCTTTTAAGTAACTTTCCCTTGTTCTGAAAGAACGAAAAAAAAAAAACTGTGAAAGTTACAGCCCTGTTAGCGTTGGAGATGTATATTGTGCAAGATGAGAGACATAGTTCCTTGAGAGGTTTCATGAAAACAAAGTGGTAGGCCTATTTAACTACCTTCACGACAAACTGTGACTTTATTTATTTGTCAAATTATCTTTTAAGATAACAAACATCGTGTATGAGAATGAGGGCACAGTTAAAACAGGATCAAAAAATAATTTGTCTCTGTCTGTTGACTGCTGCACAAAATTTTTCTGTAATAAGGTCACATGGGGTTCACCGGCAGGGGCGTGGCTCAGCCACTCTGTGTGCCGACTGGTGATTAAGGAATTTTTGCCTGATGACACCAAAAATAAATTGCCTACCTCAGCTTTAGGGACTTACATTAGTACTGTGTACTGTATGTACTGGGTTTTGTCTAGTTCAAATTGTGCTATGGAGATACAAAAGTGTATGGCAGCGTAATAAAAGTTGACTGGAAACTAACATGAAACTGACCCCATACCTGGAGTTCAACACATGCTGCCAAAATGAAAACCATGAAACAAAAGTGCCAGACTGTTTGAAATCAATGCAGGGAAAAAAAAAATAGCAGTTTACGTTGTGACCCATCAATTAAAAGTGGGTCAAATGATTTGAAGCAGTTTTGACAATATTTTTAGCGGCACACACGCAAAATAAAAATATTTTCAAGAGACTGTAGTATAATTGGTGCTAAAATGTTACACCTCTCCCCTTTAATTTATTACTCAGTTCACTTGACAGCATCTTTCAGCCTCCTGCCTGTTTGAGAATAACAAAATGTGTTATTATTGTTACGTCTCCAGCAGTGGAGAGCAGCGTCTCTGCTGCACTGTTAGCTCTGAGGCAAGCAGAAGATGCTGAGCAGATGCAGGATTTTTGAGGTGAGACAGACAAAGTGCCAAATTATTTTTTTCACCAAACTGGTTTAAATTGCTTAAAGTCCCCACAAGAAACTTTAAACTGGCTATGAAGCAGTCTCAATTTCATACTGACGCCTCACATCTTACCTACATTAGCAGTTGAGGCCATCAACATGGGGATTGGAGATTACTATCCTTTTTTCTTTCACAATGTTTTGCCCAGTCCGCTCAGTCAGCAGAAGCACTACAAAAGCTTTACGGCACACAGACTGGAGGAGAAGATTTGTTGATTACAAATGTGATTGATCAGCTGTTCTTACTATCTATGGTTGAAAGCAGGAGAATATTTTTCTTTAGATGACTTCAGTATTTTGTCTTTATGACTGAACTGTTTTTTTCTCGTTTTTTTTTTTTTTTTTTTT
>JAPZDX010000020.1:14801576-14814822 GCA_029783625.1 Naso annulatus | reverse complement strand
GTAGCCTCAAACCTTTGTGAACACACAAGGATTTATCTTAAAAGTGCTGTACGTAGCTGCATTAAAAGTCATAATAACAGTTGAAAAATTTTTTCAGAGCTGGATATCCTGCTTAATTTTCATTGAAGCAGGATTCCATTTACAGTCAAAGCCTCCTGGTTGGACAATCATTTCCGAATCTGGGACATCCTGCAGACATGCTGAAAAGGCTGCAGATCATAAAACAGTCCATGTACATTATAACTTTATCATGCTAATAATCAACATAATCCCAATTTTAACTGTGGGAGACTGTGTACTATTTTATTTCTAAGTCTTGCCTTCAAAGAATTTGGACTTTTGTGAAAAGTCTGTATTTTCATGATGTGGGATGAAGTCGGCTGTGCTGAAAGACCGTCCGCTGAAGCTGAGCTGCAGGAGGCAAATCTTCTCCACAGTCTCAGGCAAGCTGGATACATGTCGCCATCCTGAATGAATAATTTAATCCTCAAAGTGTACTTCAAAGCTGCTCACCAGGTGGTGAGTCTCCCAACAGCTGCCTTGCAGCCCAGCAGACAGTCAAAGATCGAGCAAAATGATTTTCTCCAAATGTTCGACAAAACTGTGTCCGGATGATAACATTGTGTCGAAGCACAATCATACCTGCCAGCAGACATTCCTCTCCCCGTTCTTTTTCAGCTTCTGTTCAAGGGGACAACGGTGAAACAGTGGTTATCTTGATGAAAGGGAAAGCTTAAATTGAGGGGGGAAGCTACCCGCCCGAAAGATGATTCCACCTCTATTTGGCACAAAGCTGCTGCATGGCCTCTCAAGATCAGCAGCACATTGTTTTGCTCCAACCTGATCTTTTTCTGATGCCATCACTGAGGATAAGAATACTTGAAGACAACTCCAGCAGATGTTGGCAGTATTTATTCGGGTATCATTTTGATTTGTGGAGTGAAGGAAAGCTGCATTGATTTGCTCTTTTTTTAATGGAAGCTACAGAGAAATTTCCTTACAATCCACAATGGAATTTACCTGGCTGTGGGATTGGTCATTTGGCAGTGCACCTGTACAGGCTGCTGGATGGTGATGATCTCCCTGACATGGCCAAAACCAAACAATCCTACAGGTATAATTTGTATCGAGCTGGGGGCATTTGAAAAATAGGACTTCCTTTGTTTTGACAGATTGTAGCTTGCTCTCAAACTTAAGGAGAGGCGGTACACAGAGAACAGCTAAATATAAACCTTATTATGCTCCATGCCGTCGCATTTTCATTGACACTTGAGGCATAAAATAGCAGAGGTGCAGCGACGCAGGTTGCAGTGGAACAAGAATGTGTCAGGCATGAACGTGATGGTATCAACATTTCACTGTAAATCAAACTAGATGTTGACAGTCTGAGCCTGCTGGCTTTTTTTCTCCCTTGCAAAGCATAATGCAGACTTACATAATTTTGCGGATTATTATATTGGTGTTTTTTTTTCTCAGCAAGATTTAAGTTTTTACAGGTAGTTTTATTAGAGTACATCATTAAAATGAAATAAAATGTATATAATAATAAAAGGAAATATATTAATGTATTTAATGAAGAAAAATTACATTCATGAGGAGTAAAAAGATGCTTCCTGTAATGTAGTACTTCACTACCCTCGTGCTGCACTAAGTGCTCTTGACACTGGATATTTAGAAAGCTGCGGATATGGGACTGGCCATGAGGCGTGAGGAAGAAAACAATGAAATGAAAACTAAGCAAGGGTGACGTGTAGCAACAAATTCATGATGCATTGAGCCATCGTTCATTTCCACTGACTTATTAAACAGAGTTACAGTGCGAGGCAAATGATGGAGCTCCCCTGGAACTCACTACATCTTCCCACTTAACAAGAGGCAAGTGCGCGCCAAACCCTGCAGGCTGACAACGCTCACCAAACAAATCATGGCAACACATCCACAGGCAGTCCAGAGTAAATTGTTGTATTAACCCCTAGGCAAGGGTCCCCCCTCAACAATTCAATAAGCAGAGACGCATTCCTACACATCCTAACAGAAAGCTAAGGATTTGACAGCTCACAGAGCACGCCGGTGCCAAGCTGGGAAGCCTGTCAGTGTTATGGGTCAGTGTGTTAATTGTTTTCTGTTTCAGGACGTTTATCTTTTATGGCTTCTTCTGCTGCACTCACCGCGCCACATTTTCGTTAAGAGAAAGAATTGAAGTGAATGATTGTCACCGGCCATTACAAGTCACATCATTTTGATAATGTGCAACTAGAGGAGTTCTTCCTCATGGAATGATAATGAACATGGAATTGTGGGTTTCAAACTGTGTCGAGGCTGTTTTTAAGATGTTTAGCCACACAGTTTCCACAAAACTAACACAGTCAGTTAAATCTTAAGCTTTATTCTTTGTTTAACTGATTTAATTTTTCTATCCAATATTCCAATAAAATCTATTTCTACCACTGACCTGTGTTATTCAAAAATTTATTAAAAGCTAAATAGTCAGAATAAAGCTGTTAGATCCACGTCTACTTACCCCAAGAGTACTGTGCTCATGCCACAGTAAGGCCTGACTGTATGACTCATACTTTAGGAGGAGGTCTGGTGGGTTGGGGGTGAAAACACTGTCAGAAAGTGGACCCTATTATTTTGTCTTAGTAAATTCTCCAGCTCAGATTAACTCTGGCTCAAATAAATCTAAAGTATTATGTGATGTGCAAGTCATGTCACCCTGCCAACAGTCTGTTTAAACTATGCGATGCGGCGTGCATGTTGTCTTACTGACAATTCACATACCCCGGCGACACATGTTCTGCAGCGGGCATTGCTAATTAGACGAAATGCATTTGTCCGTGTAGCCTCGGTGGAGAGCCGACTACAAATGAAGCTGACTGCATCCATTCAAAATGAATTCCGCCTGATCTCACCGCCACACTATTTTCCTCATTCTGACAACAAAAAAGACACACTTTGTTGATATTTGCATTCAGTATCATGCCTTGAGACGCCATTTTCCAGCAAACCATTCATTATGTGGAAACCCCAGATTTTAAACTGGAGATAAAGCATCCAATTAGCAATCTATGGTAATCCTGACATTTAGCTCTTGAATTAAGTAATGTTATTCTGTAGTTGTGCAATGTAGCAGCTTTCTAAACTTTGTCCTGGCTCCATAATACTTCAATTATCCATAGATAAAAACTAAGAGTCGTCACAGAACGTCAACACTTTTGTACACAATGTGTACTATAATTGATATTTGAGTCTTGCATCATTTACATGACAGGATGCAATTAAACATTTAGAAATCAGTATGGGCTTAAGGTCAGCGTTGTCAGCATCTCTTGTATCCAAATGAGAGCATTTTGCAAACAGGAAGCTGCGTAATAGGAAAAACAAACAAACCAAGGATAATATTTGTTTTGATTTGTGCAAATAAACAGCCAGTGTATTTGAAGAAGTGAAGTTCGGTTGCAGACGGGGGGTAGACACTTTAATGGCCGACAAAACAGCCAGCCTCATTTGCTTCTGTGTATCAGTTAAAGCACCTTCTCGTTGTGTTAGAATGCATTCCCTCATTTCCTGATGACTCACAGCATCTTTTCTTTTTTTTTAAAAAAAAAAATTGCAAATCTAGAGACTTTGTAGGTTTATCTAATAAAGAAATAATTCTGACTGACAATCTGGCAATATTTTTACCAACTTAAACCTTACTTATGTCAAATTAAACTTTTTGCCACTCAAACTTGAACAGCTCATATTCTGTGGAACTAAATATTTTGACAAATGAAGGATAAGTGTTCAGCTGTTTGTAAAGCAATGGGGATTTTTCAGTGTCAGCATATTTGACATCATTTTATCCCACTATAATCGAACCACAAGTTGTTAGCTATTTTACACTGCCTGATTGAAAAGGCGCAGGGAGAAGAAAATTATTTTACCAGCCACTTTCTCAAAAATAAAACAACAAATAGAAATAGATGGTCTGTCAGTCAGCAGTCTGTCTTACTGTAAATGAACAGATTAGTTATGCTGACAAGTAATACACTTTAACACTGCCTTTTAATATTGCTGCTCTCAGAAATTCTGGTTTTAATTTCTGTCTGATTTTGTGCCTCATCGAGACATGAGAGCTGGAGGAAATACTCCATTTAGACACATTTCATTCAGCTTGTGCCAGTGGCCAGAAGGTTAAACACACCCACATTTACGTCTTATCTCGCTAATCCCAAATATCATACTGCTTTTCTTAATAAAAGCTTTGGCATCCATAACTTCCATCTACCCTTCTTGATTTAAATTGTCAAACATCATGAGGGCGAACATGCGCCCTTGCCAAGTCCAACTTTAGAACTCCATTCAGGCTTCTCAATTCACATGAAGGCAGACAATTTTTCCAGGTGTTGGTTTTTTCCTCTTCCATCCCTTTTTTCCTCCCTTTGCTATTGAGAACCTCTTCCCCTCTTATAGACATGATCTGACAGGAAATCTTTGAGAGGCAGCGCTGTGCTAACTGCCCAGAGATTTCAACTGTCTGTTCTTGCTGGAGGAGAAGCTGAACGCTGGCCTCCTATTAGTCTAAACACATGGAGCCCCCCAATCCCCTGTCTCTCTCTCTTTCTCTCTCTCTCTTGCTCTCTCTCTCTCTCTTGCTATCACTTCCTCTCCCTCCCTCTCTCTCCTGCTCCTCATCCCAGTCCTGGCGAGGGGGCTGACAGCTCTCAGCGTCCCAGCCTGTCAAAAGGGCCTGTTATTCAGCACCCTCCCTCTGGGACAGTAGGAAAACACACACACACACACAAACACGGCAACACACATGAATCTGCAAGCGTGCACACTCACAGTACATGCTTACACAAAGGCCTCGTATACAACACACACCCATGCACTCTCTCTCTCACATGCACACACACACCCAAATATTTTTCCTATGCCCACGAAATACTTACACATACAAAAACTTTTGACTGCTCTTAGAGGATGTTCTGCTTGTTGTCAGCATTTCTCAAAATATGCTGACATTTTGCATGCGCTAATCAGGATCAAATGTATTATCCATACAGACACTAATTTACTGAGCTTTCGCCTTTTCCGCAGCAGCACTGACACAAATTCCTCTCTTCATGGAGTGCTCTTGTCAATCCATGTGATTGGCTGAAATTTACCAATCATTAGCAACAATTTAATAATGTCTGGTGAATGGGAAGAGCTGACAGGTGTCCAATCAGGAGTTTGAAATGATTCCTTAGAGATTTTGAATGCTAGCTTGCAAATGAACCTGCAGGTGCCTCCACAGCTGTATTCCCAAGTCCATCACAATACTATGTGCATACTAAGGAGCAGAAATTGCTCATTGCTTAGTCTGCTGTCTTTTCCAGACAATTTGGGCGATTTTTCCGATTTGAACAGCAGATTTATCAAATGGATTTGATTGTCACTGTAAAAAAAAAACAAAAAAAAAACAAAACCCCAAAATAAAGCTATCTGCAAAAAAAGTAAGAAAATAAAGGAAAACAGAATGAAAAAAGCTGTTTTTATGTCTTACATTTGAACTTTATGCCACTGGGTAGAGTGCTTACCATGCATCAAAGCTGAGTCCTCACTGCAGAGCACAGGTTCAAATTTCAGCCTCCTGCAGCCGTCCTTTGCTTCATGCCCTCCCCTTCCTCTCTCTTTGCCTTTCCTGTCTTCCTCCAGCTGTCACTATTACAAAAATAAAGCAGAATGCAATAAAATGTATCCTTAAAGAGCATACAAAAGGAGAGGCATTGTTTTTCAATTCTCACATGATTCTGTTTTGTGGAGGAACCCAGTTAACAGGTTTAATTAGGATGTTTATGTTGTGTGATAAAAACAAAACGAGTGCTGTTTCATAATTCGAACAAATGGCATGACAGCGAGCCAAAATCCCACAGAGTATTTAAAGCATTTAAAGATTCTTTTTAACACCAACAGTTTTTTTTTTTTTTTTTTAAAAGCATGTTTCGTATTCCTTTGTCACATTATAAATGGTTACTTTAAAGTATTAATAAACCACAAAGTGATTTTAAATTTCAATTATATTCTTTAAAGTGGAAAAACAATTGGGGATATTGAATTATAATAGCAAATATTTCCACACTGCTTTACTGACATTTTAAATTAAGTTTGGCTTAGATCATTCTGGAACTGAAAAATCTTCATTTCCTCCCATGAAAAAACACATTATACTTCATTTCACATTTGTTGTCATTTCCACCTCTCACACAAACACACACTTTTTTTCTCAAGTGTCAACATTTACAGTCGTTCGAGTAATCACATCTACAAGCTGTTGCTGTGTAAAATCTTTTCTTTCTTTTTTAGAATTCAAACCCACTGCAGAAGAGTGGCTGTGAGGTAATCCCTGGTTAACTCCAAGGAACAAGTAATGATTGCAGCTGATCGCACGTGGTGCCACTGGAGAGCAGGCGCTCTGTGCACCAGAAGCCTTTAGAAACTATCACTGTGTAGGGACTACTCATTACTTGATTACATACAAAACTCAGCTGCCCATTCATTCAAAATGCTGGAAAAAATAGCAACAACAACAAAAAAACAGCTTATGCATTCATCCTTCACTATCTGAAACTTATTAAAGGGAAATGAAAACAAAACAAGGCAGAGCAAACTTTTCTGCAATGCCAGCTTGGCGTGGACAGAGTTTCTTTTCCTCCCATGTGGCCCCTTTGTGAATAATTTCCCTCAAATCTGAGTAATCACAGTATTAGTGGCCCTTCTAAAAAGACTTCTCTGTCTGCTAAATAAGGCGCTCCCTTAATTTCTCTTCTCAATGCCGACTTAATTGCGTTAAGAATTAATGGTGCATTTTCACGGCCAAGCTCACCACCAGACACCAGTTACACTGCTCTTCATGCTGGGCCTGGTGCCACACAGCGGGCCCAGAAGTGCCTGTCGAGCGCCAGTACCGGTCTCACTCCTGCTCAGGGGTGAGAAACTTTGCGCTATACATATGCATGAATATCCCTCATATCTCCCCAAAGGCAACTATATCTCACCATTAGTCGCTCTCAAAAGTCTTCTGCGGCGCTCAGTATTGACTTCTGGAATAATTTCAGGCAATCCCAGACGTGATTTATGATGATGCACATTATCGATCACTTAAGGAGATATTTAGGTATTCAGAATAAAAAGTTATGTTCTCATTATGTTGATGGCGTAAGGCGCCAGGCCAAGGGGAGAGGGGGGAAGTCACTGTACACTTTACCGGAGATGTAATTAGCACGTCTGAGTAACAGCAGTGCTCCCCCTCTCTGCTCTCCTGCTGCTGAGGCTGAGCTGACTTGCCTTAGCGTTAGCACAAATTGTTACTGTCGCCCCACAGGTGGGAAACTAGCTCTCATCACCTCATCACCCCAGAGGATGTGAGACACAGCAACATATATTAAACCGCTATCCTCACAGCGTGCGGCTAGTGTCTTCATGAGATATTTTACTCTTTATAGAGCCCATGGGGGACACACAAATCCAATACAGCTCCCTTTTAGAGGGGCACAAGCAAAGACATGCATACAAACAACTGGGATTTAGAGTGGTTCCTCTGCCAGAGGCAAGAAAAGTGACAAGCTATTGGAGTGCTTTGGGCAAATGCATCTGCACTGGCAATGCCACGGGCTCTGAGACAATAGGAAATGAAGGAATTTACCTAATGTGAGATGGTGCATGGTTGAAGCAAGGAAGAAATCTCTTATCTTCCGCCATGATTATTAAAATACCTGCTGTGTGCCACCACTCTTGAAATGACCATACTTCTAACAGTTGCTGTAGTTTTGTCAAACTAAAAAATCACAACTTTACACTCCAGGAAGTGTGGAGAAATTATTTTCAAAATCCCAAAGTGTTGAAAACATTTTTTTTTTCTTGCCTTTTTTTTCCACCAAGCCACTTGGCTTCAAACCAAGGATGCCATTACCCTCTTTGGGGCCTGCTGATGAGAGACACCAGACTTTGTTCATGTCGAGGAAAAAGAAACATGCGCAACACTTTCTAAAGCTGTTAATGTTTTATCCCATAATTCACAGGCTCGGGACTTGGGAGTATGTCTTTGTGGGAAAGCCTTGGCTGGACATGGTGGAACCAGCATCATTAGTGCCTGTCTCCCCGGGGTGGCATGTGTGGAAATTACTGCCCCAATCAATAAGCAAAGTCCAAGTGTTGAAATATTTATCCAGACAGAGCTTCATTCTTGCGGTGGACTGTCTGAGCACTCTTCCTGCACCTTAAAGGGTTATTCAGAAAGCCATATATGGGCAAGAGTACACCTTGAAATCAATGGGGTGCCACTCACTGGCTGAGTGCTGAGTGCTACAGGAGTCCATTAATTTACTGTCGATACATGGGGCGGAAACGGCGCAGAAAGCGGAACTCCCCTTAAGGTATACTCGTATTTCTAACTTTAATACAATACCTCCAAGAATATCGCTGTGGGATTGTGTGCCAAACTATTTTCAAGTAATGCGAATTTGTACACGTATGAAGCTTGTGTGTTGGTGTAAGAGTGAGGAGACTGCAGATTGTTTTCTTAACACAAGAGATGGAGTAGGTTTCTAAAAAGTTGCTGGTGTTGATAGTGACAAACAAGTACAAATACTTAGAAGTGATATTTGTAGCAAAAAACAATATTTATGGCAACACTAACTCAACAACATCAGGAGAATTAAGTTTAGTTTCTAAAAGAAAGCAATGTTTCACAGATATATAGCCACATGTTAGTGAAAATATACTTATCACGGCCTGTTTGCATCACAAACATCGCACATTTATTCTGCAAAAGGCCGACGCATATGCACCCGACATCACAGTGTGATTCTCTCGCCAAGACTTCCTTTGAACTCCAACACTTAGCTTGTTATCTCACTTTATCTTCCCACAGAGCATGTTACGGACGATTAAAAGCTCTATGTGATACTTGGGCTAACATCTCATTATAAGAGAGAGCCCATTTGTATTGCTTACCTCCGTAGTTAGAGTCCACAAAGGATGACAGCTGACTTCCCCTCCTCAGCTTGAAGTACTCTGCTGAAACATACGCTCATTATGGAACCATAAAAAATTGCTCTCATTTGTTAATATAACATTGTCTGGACCCGGCGATGGGCTCAGGACACTGTCTGGCTGCAACATAATGTGGCCCTTTGAGATGTACAAGTGGAAAATAATTTAGTCCCCTCATTCTTAGGTTTTGTTTGTTTATCATTATTTAATCAGAAGGGCCATGTGTCTTCATTATTTCAGAAAGATAATTGGTCAGATGATGTCTCAACATCTAATCCTTTTTAAGACCCATGACCTTCATCAGACCCCCATGAATACAGTGTATTCCACAAAACGCTAGTTTGTCCTGTAGGAAAACAGGCACCGCTGATAACTAACTTCCATTTGTTCTTCCTGCTATGATGTGGAAAGTCACAGGAATTTATAGCCCCCATAAAAGCCTAAAGAATGAGTTTTCTGTTCTACAGAGCGGGGCCATCTTGCACAACAACTCCAACAGCATCATTCCCCTAATGATAATCTGATCATGCTGATAAGCTAAAGGGGAAACAGTAGACACTCTTGACTACCATAAATCTCAATACTATCATTGTTAACAACCGCCAAGGGGATGTAAAATGCTGATGACAACACTGGAGTGTGTGCACAAACACAGCTGACAAGTGATCAGAAGACTCCTTGTCTCCGTCCATAATCATGTTGAACTCCTCATTAACTGAAAGGTCTTCATTAGCCGTGGCATTGCAGTGGTCCTAGACACAATGTTTGATTAACATTATCAGGGTTTGTAATTGTCATTTGTTTGCCTTGTCGGTTTACATTTTCCATGTCGGCTGAGAAGCTGCCTCCATGTGCTCCTCCTCAGATGAGCCGGGATGCCTTTTGGATGCTGGGAGTTGATGAAGTGCACAGAAGGTCTCTGTGCTCAGGCGCTGCCCTGACCCTATTCACACATCTGAATGAAGATGCGACAGGCATGTGGAAAAGATTTCAAAGCATGACGTCGTCCCATTAGGCGCTGTATCCTAACAGTGAAGCAATGTTACTGAGAGCATGAATGGAAAAAGAGGTTTCTGTGGGAGGCCAGAAGAATGTGGCGCACAGCATTCACGGAAGAAAGATGGCATCTGCAACCAATTCTGTCCGCAGCGTCAGACCTCCGACAGTAAACCTGCAGTATATCAGTGATTCTGCATCCATTTTAGAGTGTGTATAGGTGTGTCGTCACGCATATCCCCTTGTTTGAGTGTGTAATCATGTCTATATGCATGCGTGCACGCAATTCAACGTGTGTTAGTGTGTGTGTGTGCATCTGTGTTTATATTTTCATCACTTGCGTGCTTGCAGCGAGGTGTGTGTTTGTGCGATTTAGTGTGTGTGGCCGGTTGCGGTGCGGGTATATGTGTCTGCAACTGTTCTACAATCTGTCTTTCATGGTTTAGCGTGGACGCAATCCAAGGCACCCAGCTGCTTTAGATCAACACTCAATCACGGTTCACCTCATCGTGGCTTAATTCTTTCGCATTCACATCGGCCCGATCTGACCACCTCAGTGTGTCCCTGCTCACAATAACTGGCGCTGTCTGGTGGAATTGGTTCCACAGGCCTCCTATATTACAAACCTTGGAAGTCCTGTGCTCAGTGTTTGAGCAGGGATGCAGATGGCAAATTAGGATCGGCTGCAAAATGTCCAAATTTACTGTCTTCTAATAGAGCAAATTAATGCAAATGCTCTACACAGACACTTGGCTACATTTCACCTGTCAATCCATCAGTTATGCACAAAAGAATAATTCTTAAAATGTGTGGCTGACAACGCTTTTGATGCTCAATGCAGCACTTTTGTGATAAACCTTGTTTGTGAACGTTGTAAATAGGAATCAGTGTCTATCTCCATTGAATTTTCCTCCCACTCTACAGGTGTAAAACCAGATTTCACCTTTATGGATAACAAAGATGCTTGATTTGTGCATTCCACATTTGGAAGAATTTTTTGAAACTGCAATGTGTGTCAGCCTGAGAAACAAGAAAGCTGCATGCAAAAAAGGATCTTCTAAAGTGAGAAATGAAAGAGGCGTTTTTCTCCAAGATGAGACACACTCCCAGCTGAATCTGAAACATAATACACCAGGCCTTGAATATTAGAAAAAAATAGGCTGAAAGCATGCTTTTTGTAAAAGACTAGAGCATGAAAACAAAAGGCAACACTCTACATCTCTGTAACCAGGGTGCATCTCAACGAGCATTTGGGACTTTCTGTTGTAATATGGGGAAAAACCACAAAGTTTATTCTCGGTGTAATAAGCAGACAAAGAGCCCTCGTCAACATGGTGTTTGCCCCCCGCCACCAATTCCAGATGCTGAAATCCCAGAGTGGGAACGTGAGAAATGGCAAGAACCTGCTGTGGATTTATTTATTGCGCATTCAATCAAAAATATTTATGCTCACCATCTCCCATTGTTGAAACAAATGAGGATTTTTTTTTTTTTTTACACAGGCACACAACCTCTATGCGACAAATTCCTGACACTCCAAGAGATGCCTTTATCCGGCTCCTTTTTTCTTAAGCTCTTTGGTGCTTGAAAGGATCACAGCAAACTGTAAAAAATATAAATTTAGATTAAAAAAAAAAAAGAGAGAGGGCACTGTGAAAGCTCAGGCGTTTGACTAAATACGGCTAAATTGATTTCAAATTGTTTCCAGAGTATAAGTCAGGACGGCAAGAGCAATTTGATGTGAATCTGTGCAAAGCCAGTCTCCTGTGTGCACTATTCTGTTAATTTGAATGTTCATTATTGGTTCATTAAGGACTTCCTGACTTTATAGCACCAATTCTTTACTACATCAGTCTTCTTCTGACAATAATTGGTAACATAGACTCAGTTAGCCTTGCTCTGCTTGACTTCATGCATCAGACATCAGCAGCCCTCCCATTAACAAGTCTTACAAACTTAATGCAATGCCACATTTGTGTGAGCACGAAAAGTTAAGAACAAGTAGGCTTCTGACAGAAATTACACACACACACACACACACACACACAAACACACACTGTATTTCAACGGCTCAAATCAATGTTTGCATATTAATACATTAATTATTCAAATTATTAACCTCTGATTAAAAACAGAAGTGTTTAATTTTCTTTAAAATAATAACCTTTTTTCTTGCTTGTAAAACACTGTGAAACCTTTAAAATATTGTTTAAAAATCTATCCTATTGTTAACTGTGCACAACTGCAACTTAAACATTTCACAAGCCAACAGTGGCAGACAAAATCCCAGCTTGTTTTCCACACAAACTGCTTTGGTTTCCCATGTGCTCCCTGGGTTAATTATGTCAGTTTCAAATATTTTGTGCCTGCCGAATATTTCCCTTTAAGTGGGGTCTCCTGTGTTGAAATCCAACACCCACCTCAGTCCTCTTTTCCTCTTCACATCATGCACACGTGTGTTTGATTATCTCTCCCACAAGGTAAGACAAGTGGAAAGGAAAAGTCAAATCCAGCTCGTACGTGTCTCATCCCCAAAATACCTCATCTCATGACAGACCTCCACCACAGGAAATAAGGAGCGGTCAAAGGTCAGGGCAGGAAAAAAGGAGAAAACAACTACAGAAGCAGGATTTTCTTCTTTTCATGACAGTGAAATTACCCTTTTCCATTTACCACACTGCAAAGCTGATTCTTGGAAGCATTGCACCACATGATGGAAACTGAAATTCCCGTACGGAAAATAAAGGAAGCACAATAGCTCTAATAAACTACAGTACTGCGTAAAATACTGTAAGATAATACAGTGGGTATCTGTCAGTGAATATGGGCATAGATTTAAACCATGTGAGATATTTCCCAAAGCCCAGATATGATCTTTCAAATTGAGGCTGATGTTATTGTTTTGTCTCTATCTGATATTCATTGACTCCACATGTCAATCAGCACACTCTTCCCCCGCTCTTCTCTTTCTTTGAAAGTTAGAAATACGGCAGTGTAATCAGGTTTAAGCGCTGCTTCAAAATACTCGCAGAACTTTAAAGCCAGTTACAAAACAAATTCTATTCACAGCCAGTGGTCTGTAGCGTGTGCACTCACAATACATACCAGATTACTCACCCTCCTTCAATGCAGACACAATATATTCACTCCGCCTTTCCCCTCCGTGCTCTGTTCGGCAGATGCCCACACAGGGATAGGGAAAGCCATTGTATCTAATTGCAATGCTCAGGAT
>JAPZDX010000020.1:14766178-14780527 GCA_029783625.1 Naso annulatus | reverse complement strand
TTAATTATGGTTAATAACCCGTTGTAACAAAACACATTGACAGTCAACAGAGTCTTTTGTTGAATATTAACTGACACACTGTTGACATGCGACTGAATATCTTCTGATAGTTTGTAGAGTGTCAACAGACAGACTGTCATAATAAAGTGTTACCAAAAAAAGTGGATCAGTTAAAAAAAATGTACTGTAGAAAAAAAAACTAGCTTGCAATGTGCAGATTTTTAAAAATTTGATTGAAAAGAGACAATTTGTTTGGTTCTCTTTAAAGTCAACCTTTTTTTAATATAAGATCAAGCTCAGCACTGCTGCAATTCTTTGTGAAAGAACAAAGTATGAAACTATTTTACAATATTTCATGACAGTATTTTATAATCAAAACAAAACATATTGGGGGTGGATTATTACTGAAAAGGCATTTTGATGTCTGCTGGTAGAGGTATCTAAAACAATAAAAAACAAAGTCATAGTTTGGTGATGCAGTGAAGAAGCGTGGGATCATGGGCTTTGTTTATTTCTTTGCAAAGTAGAAACCATTGCAGATAAAAAATCTATCCGACCGACTGAAGCAGAAATGTTCACAGGCAGGATCATTTGAAAGATTTATTTACGTCACATTTAGTCATGTTTGACAATTTTTTTCTCCATCTCTGACTGGCGTTGCCCCGCTTGAATACAAAATTATGAATAACATAAGTTTCATGCTGAAACAGGATTGTGGTTCAGGGGTTTGAACAAAGGAAAGAAAGGTTTAGGAATGGAAACACTGTGAAAGTTTTATTGATTGAAATTTTTATATACACCAGTGGGCAAAACTTGATATGAACATGTAAACAGCAAAGAGACAACATGGTTTTTAAGAAATTATTAGTGAATTAAAAGTGAAATGGTGCAGAAAATTTGCAAATGTTTAAATTAATTTCAGGGTCACTTTAAACGGATAATTTTTTTTTCAATCGTGCATTCTGCATTTATGTGCTCCAGGATTTGAAAAGCAGAGAAAACACATTGGATCAAGCTGCAGTGATCTAATCTCGGGCCAATGGGAGCACATGTTGCTTCAGAGGTCAATGTTGTGTCGGGTTTCTTCCATTGTAACGTAGCATTTCTCTACACTAAATACATCTGGTGCTCATGCATAATTATATGTTGTAGTTCCATTACTATTGCTTCGTCCATCTCAAATAAATAAACTTAACTTAGGTGGTGGACTGAAACATCTCGTGCACAAGATGCCCGATATCACATCATACAGATGTGAACAATAAAGTAAACATCTGTAAGACATTTCCATGCAAACAGTTAAAACAAACAAAACCTTCAGAACTTCCTGGCCTTTTCTTCTTCCCATGGACCATTATCTGTTTGAAATGCACTTCCACTTGAGCCTGGAAGCTGTAAAAAATGGAATCCGGATGATATTTGGATTCTCTGATCACAAAAACAGCTTTCAAGCTTTCTCCTCAAACCTGTGTCGGGTAGTTTACCAAGGTGGCCTGAAATGCATCTTTTTCAGTCAACATGATAAGATTAAAAGGTTTGTCTGAGACTGAATGAAGAGCACAAATAACAGATAAACCAGATCATACAGTCACACAAAACTGTCTGAAAAACAGGAAGGGAAATGTTTGACTAATGACTTTCAGATAAAAGTGCAGCATTAAGCCTCTGTTTAAGCTAAAGTGAACTCCTGTGTTAAAATGAGAATAATCCCCTACGTTGTGCTAAGATTACTTTTCTGATACATTATACTTCTGTTTTTCTACAAAGGCAAAAAGGCAAAAAGGATTTTTGATAATTTTGTTGAAAATCAGCAAGATATTGTCTCTATAATCTAAATGCTCTTAATCACTGTGGGACCTTATGGAGGGAAGTGCGATGCTTTAGTATTCTGACTAAATCACACCTGTTATGGATTTACATGCACAATATGTATTTTTTGCTACAAGAGGTCTCTCTATCAAAACAATGAAAAAAAAAAGATGTAGTTTGATTATGTAGCCTGGGAACATGGGATTTGTTCATTTCATTGTTAAACAGCCACTATTGCTGAAAAAACCCATTAACATCAAAGGACAAACACACAAAAAAAGGGTTGGAAAAAAAAGCAAATACAACCTATCTGACAGCTTTGGTTACTAAACACTGTGCTTTGATTCAAGTACAGTTTCAATGACAGGACTTTTACCTGTATGGAGTATAATTTGTACTATTTCTTCTTTCAAGAAAAGGTCCAGTGAATAGGATTTATTGGCATCTGACAATGAAGTTGCAGACTGACGCTGATTGTATATCCCTCTACTCACACTTACCTTCCAAACCTGCAAGTCAAGTGACAGGCCCAAAGTTTGCTTTGTCAGTTCTGAGCAACTGTTGAAACATGGCGGTGCAACATGGAGAACTCTGGCGTACCTTTCTCCCTCCATAAAGTTCTTATTCTAAGGTTACAAAAACACCAATTCTTATTTTCAGGTGATTATAACCTCAACATATAAAACATCAAAATATTATATTGTATTAATGCCATATTCTATAAATAGATCCTACTGAAATCTTTCACACTGGACCTCCATTGAACATGGTAACGTACTAAAGTTTTATTCATGATATGTTTAGTCATGTTTGCTGACTTCCTCACACCAACTGGTGTTACCCTGGAGCAAACGGTGGCTAAATTACATGCACTGTAAAACTTATTGATTACTTGGGTTTTAAACATCATTGTAAACTTTTGGGAAAATGTAAGTACACAACTCAACAGGAAAAAGATACAGTTGTTTGAAGACATTTTAATGTGTTGTGTTAAGCTCTTTTTGAACCACAACCATAGTGGTTTCAGATCAGAAAACACTTTGCAACAGTTTTGGAAAGCACAGAAAAATGTTGTTGGTCTGTTGCTGCTCTTTTTTGGAAAACAATCATTTTCAACTTGTCATCTTTGTTCCCAGCCAATGTTTACTGGAGACAATTTATCAGATGTTTTGCAGCTCCCTCTGGAACTACCTACTACTTTCTCATCTGAATTAGAACTTCCCAAGATTTTCAAACAGACCTTGATGTGCAAAATTGGCATATTTTCCCCTAAAGTTTGGAATTTAACAAAATATGAAATCTATTGTAAAAACAGCGCTGTTATGTTACTACTAACACTGTTTGCTGTGGTTTCGAATCAGAAAATTCCTCTCTGAAATACATTCTGATATTTAGCTCAGTGGCACTTGTCACCTTTTTGATTTTCTGGCATCTGTACAGGACAGAATTAATTGATTGTCTGGTCGGGCCTTGCATGTTGGAATATGAGAACCAATTAAATCTGAGCAAATACTGCACAATAAATTCATTTCCCAGACTTAGCGGCAATAACATCCTGTGCCATGGAGTCACTGTTAGCCAGAGAGTCAAATGAATTAAACTGAATGAATTTGAATAGCTGTCTCAGGGATAACAGTCACAGTACTCTGAGAGGCTTTTTTGGGAGGCGTGACAATTTGAATGCTGCAAACAGGACTAACTGGAAAGAATCTGGTAATTAGTTAGTGATGGGAGCCAACTGAGGCCAAATGTGGTGGTGATATGTTTATTTAACTAAGTCTCCCTGCAAGGGAGGCTTGTTGAAAATACAATCACTTTAAGTAAAATCTGAATTTGTCAACTTACACTTCAGATTTATGAGTGTGGGTTTGGAGGGACTAAAGATCTCTGTGCAACTCACTGAGACTGTCTTATAGATTTCCCTGCTGATAGTGCTTATTATTACAGTCGCGACACAGATAGCGTCCCTTCTTTCCGTTGCCAGAGAATGATAAGTTAAATTCAGGACACATTCTTAGTAAGTGGGCATCATCAATGTGAAAATGCACAATTGCTGCTCAGGATAGTATAATGCCCCTTTTTGTAGACAAAGAATTAAATAAATCAGCGGCTGGAGAGATAAATGAATTTGGGTGACGGGAGCCATTTATCTTCACTGCTTCACTGCACTTATTTACCAAATCTATGCTTTTACAAAAGGCCTGCAACACTGGCTTTAACAAACAAGGACATGTCAGTGTGTCTTCTGTGGCAGCTGCGGTCATCAGTCATCTCAGCTGGATTTAAATACTCCAGAGAGACCCATACATCCGAAACGGTTCAGGGAAGAGGCCTGTGGTGTTTTTGTTGTACATGTGTTATTTATGTAATGATGGGAGTGACATGATCATGTCTAGTGACTGTATTTCTAACATTTAAACATTTCTGTCGAAAGAAGCTGAAAAAGTACTATATATGTATTTTATATTCTACAGTAGGCAACAATGTTATTTGACAGAACCACAGACAGACAAACTTCTGTAACTCTTTTTTTTTTTTTTCCAGAAAAAGACTAGTCTTTTAACACACTCAGTCAGCAGTGGATAATTTCACTCAGTAACATTATACAGTTTACTGAATGGACCAAACTTGGCATCGTGATTTTGTGCATGTGAAAGTGTTCCTGATCCTGAAGCTTGATTCTATATATTAATTAAACTCTATGACTATATGACTATATCACAATTGTTTTCATGACAGCGTGAATTCCAAAAGAAGAATTTGTGTCTGTTTTCACAAAAAAAAAAGATTTTTTTGAAAAGTTTGTGATATTTTCCTACAAAGACATGCTTTTCATGACAGTAACCAGGACAGTCTTCCCTAACCTTAACCAAAGTGCTTTAATTTCCTGAACCACAACACAGACGGGACTCTAATGCTAGATTCTTAGGATAAAGAAATGCAATTTGTGACTCTGGCAAGTATCATAAATGTTCTGCATCAATTGTTTGGTGTTTGATTCAAACATCTTGCACGCATGAAAAACAGTAATGAATTGTATTGATTAAATGCATGTTTAAATGTTTACATAAATATTTGAGACTGAACAAGTGCCTAGGATGAAGTTTCAAAAATAACCACACTGAGCAAATCTGCTCCATTAGGGCCTTGTGGTTCTGGTTTTATCCCACTTTATCCTGATTGGTCCATAATGCCCCACTCATCTTAAAGCAGTGAGAAGCATAAATGAAATGTTCCACCTTCTATAGAAAATGATGTGTTCATGTAGGAGCCTGTCGGTCGCAGTAACAAGCAGTTTTAGACCTTTAAATATTCATCACTGTTAAGGCATATGGTGCCTCAGTCGTCATCACAGCAGGGTCAGCTCACTGATGAGTGCCCTTGATGACACGAGTGTGTGTCCAGTGCACAGCTTGAAAGAACTACCACATGCAGAGGCGTGTTAGCCTTATCAAAGATCTATTGATCACTTTGTGTGAACATTTTTCAGCCAAGAACGGCAGCTTGCCAGCACTTTACCTTATTCCTGCTGACAACACAACTTCAGCAGCCCGGCCTCTTCTTAAATGGATGAAAATCTGTCTTCCCCCCTTTCTACAGTCGACCATGCTCCCTGCACTCTCGACCATAAATCCTGCCTGGCTTTTCTGCACCTATTTGTTCAGAATCTTCTCCGAAGCAGCACTGGCAGGGGCCCCAGTCCTGGGGCTTCGATCAGCCTTGCCAGACAGATGGCCCTCGCGATGTAATGGCAGAGTTCTTAGCACAGCCTTAAGCTTTCATCAACAAGGCCTTGACTGATGAAGACACTCATCATTCCAGATTAGGGGCCATTAGTCTAAGATCATGGCATTTATCTTATCCTGTAAATGCCTGCCAGTTGTAAAATGAAGACATGTGTTTTTTTACTTGGAAATGTCACTTTTATACAACAGTACATAATCCTAAAAGTGACATTAATTCCTACCTGTGCAAGCCTTCTACAAACACTAAAATTTTGACATTTTTGTCACCTAGACAACCTTAAGAGGCAGAAATGCTGACCTACTTTCCACATTTGTGGCTTTTCCTGCTCAATTGAGTCTGCTCTTATCTAGACAAAGCATATTAAAGTCAGGCCCATCATTAATCTTGCTGTATATCTGCGGTAGGACTGAGGCCGACAACGTCAGGTCAAAAGGCGACATTGTTGGTTTCTAGGGAAGGAGGGATTATGTCAAATTTTAATCAAAGTACAGGTTGTGGTTATGTTTGATGTTCTGACCTCTACACAAACCTCAATCATCATTCAGCTCGGTTTTTCTCTGTCAGAAATACTCGAGTTTTATATACAGAATCCGTGCTCTGTGGTAAAACATCCAAGCGGGTTTTCAGCCATGAATTACAACACAGAACACAATTTACATTCAAATAGATTCAAAGAATAAAACCAAAGGCCTCACAATCGCATACCATGAACTCATTTAGCGAAGACAGAAGCTGCAAAATCAGTAAGACTTTGGAGTTGTCACTCCAGGACCACAACATAATTAACCAAGGATTACAAAGCAAGTCAAGAGTTGATCATCGGGGGTTATGGGCTAATTTTACTCATCGACTGATGAATATCTATCAAGATGGAGAAAGAAAACAACACGCCGCTCTTGATCAGTCTGAAACTTTTGGCAGAAGTTGAAAGTCTTCGAGAAAACTGCGGACTCCTCTTAATCACTGTGCGGTTTGCTTAGGGATGCCAATGTTTACAGAGAGGAGTCTGATGAAAAACCTTTGATTGCAAGATGAGCATCCACATACTCACTCTGTCGATGTTCTGCTGTTTCATACACTATAAGTACAGCTTCATATCACCAAATGAATGTCCTAAAATAAACTAAATCAAGGACGAATTCCTTCCTGACTGTCCTGATTTGCGGTTCACAAACATAAGCGCTTAAACTTAACCGCACCTTTTGTGATATGAAAATCATCCTGAGCTGAGTTGGCAAGTTGTTTATCTTCTCTTTCCCTTTGTGCCATGACATCACTGGAAGAGACTCAAACAAATTAAGACTTTATTTTCAAGTTTGTTTTGGGGGAAGGCACTCAAAATCAGATATTACCACGAGGCAACACATTCCAATTCCCTTAAAACAACAGAAACTGTTATTTTCAGGTAATGCATTACATTCATACCTCATGATATACAGTATATTGACTGTAAAGTGCCGCTTTGCAAAGTTTCGAGGCAGATATATGAAAAAGACAAATGCACAGTGTGGTTAAAAGCAGGAGAAGGTGGCTACACATCTTAAAAAGTTGCTGCACTTTAGGGAGTGTGGAAAGAAGGGCTGGCTCCACGGCACTGAAGTGCTGAATCCAGGAAAACTTAACAACTGTGGTCTTACTGGAGGTGCAAAGTTAGTATGATCTGTATACAACATCACAGTTACAATAATAGGCAATAAAGAAAGGGGAAATAGCATAATTAGTTTAATTAGTCGAAGCCCCTAAATTGTTACGATTGGTTTCTTTTTCAGTTTGTTTGAAATACAGTCTCGCAATCATGCACACAGTTTACTACTTTTATTTTATTTTAATTGTATTGTCGTATTATTTTCACATTGTTACTCATGATTCCATCAGTCCCTTTGTGTTTTGTTGTGTTCTTTAAATTAACTTCCAGACAAATGGAGAGGGAGGCAAGAGAAGCGTGTCTTAATAACTTGATGACACTAATGGGTTTCATCGGTCCACCTCACCACCGCAGCATTTATTTTTATTTCTCTGTGTGCTCTTTATTGTGTGCATTACATGGTACATGTGTGCAAATAAACAAACTGAATGTACAGCTAAAAAAAAAAGCCCATTAAAAAGGCTCAAGAATAAGCCGACTAGTGAGAGAAGCAGACCTCAGGGTTAAAACACCTCATCTACTGGTGATAACTAGCCAGCGATCTATTTCCCAAGTGAACTGCTCGCAGCACAGAAAACAAACAAGAAAGTAAATGAAATTCAATTTTCAGAGCATTCGAGTGTCAGAGGAATAAAATAAACTGTTGTAACTTTAAGTTGAGTGCTGTTGCATTTATAAAGTCGGGAAATAGGTCTGTTATATAGAAACTAACAACAGCAAATGCTCATTCGTTGAACAGTGGGGAGACAAACTTTTATCTCAGCGGCTGAATGAAGTCAGTTGTCATTGCCCATCTGCAACAGCCATCAATAAAATATACAATTCAAACATAGTGACAGTTTATTAGATCTAGTTAAATTAGTTCAATAATATTTTAGTTTGACATCTTCTGCTCACACTTTTTTTCAAGTTTCTAATTTATTTGGCTCCATCTGTTTAGAGCAAGAGGATGAATACAATGTCAGCAGGTGGAGTTCTCTCCTTTAAAAGCAGCAGGAAGTTTCTTAATGGACCAACTACGGAGTCCAGACCAGCTCCACCTCAGAGAAAACCGTCTCCGGAAAGCGCAGCGTTCCAAAAACACTGAATATGCTCTCACAGGCAGAAAATGTCCCTTTCTCTCAGAAGCACTTAAATTTCTCTCTCTGTAGAAATGCACAACAAGTTTAGTCACTTAGAGACATCTTGCTGTGCATGTACACAAAATTAGTAAAAAAAATATTAAACAGAGTGAAACAAACAAACAAAAATTTACTGTAAAGTCTCTTTTTGATGCACCATTAAACCATGATAATTGCTCTTTGCTTCTGCAATTACTTTTACATTAGCATTGAAATTGTGCTCCATGTGCTTCATTTGCATATATGCAACTTAAACTGCACCTCAGCAGTTTTTTTTGGAGCCATGACAATATTGATGCAAATGCAAAAGAAAAATAATAATTTCCACCGATGAGACAGCACTGCACCTGTATAGAGCTGCGCTGAGTGCTTGACTGAAATGTATATGCAGTACAGATAATGTAGTTTTTACTCGAGCACTTTTTTTAGTACCACCTGAGTCAAATGTGTCGATATCAGTACTCATGTGATGAAGAAGAATCCTCGTAGTGTAGCTGTGTCCACATCATTTTGTAAAACACATAAACACACGTGATGGAAATTGTGTTTTGCTTGATGAGAAAAAGAAATAAAACATTACATAATAATAAAATGCCTTCATCTCACCATTTCAAGGTGCACAGAGCAAATTTTTTACAGGCCTATAAACAACATAGCATAGTTAGTTCTACAAGACAGAGCAGTTTGCAAGATCTAACTTGGCTTTTACGTATCCTTTAAACCCATTATGTCTGCTAAGAGAACAAAGAGCACATCTCCTATCTAGACTAAAGCCAAAATTGTTCCTAAAAAAGTTACATAATGTCCCTTAAATTCAAGTTTTAAAGAATTTGTATTGACCACGGCAATTAGAGTTATCTACTTTAAATTTCTTAATACTGCTACTGTTGAATTTATTGATTCACTAAAGTTTTTATCAAGTTACTGGATCTGTAAAAAGTTCTCTCTCATGATGAAAAATATTGATCTAAGGCTCAATTCTAAGCCTATTCAGTAAATATTTCTCTAATAAATTATAAATATAACAACCTCTGGTCAACCTGTATACATATCAGGCTTAATGTAACTACTACAGACTAACCCCACCCACTCCAAGTTTAAGCACCACCCACTTCAGTTTTAAGCCCCGCCCAGTTCAAGTACAGATACATTTAGTTGGTTGAACAGATAATAGTGAATGTTCATACTATAATGTAATATGAATTAATGTGCATTAAAATAATTTCCTCCTGAGTCCTCAGTACCATTTACATCATCAGGTCATGATGTTAGTTTGTGTGTGAGTGTGTGTATCACCATGGCCAAAGACAGGAGCCACATAAGAGAAAGTACATTTATCATAAATAATTAATGTGACAAAACAATTATGAAAATGTCTTAAATTGAGTGAAATAGATTGTGAAATTATTTTTAATTTTCAACTTAGACAGTTGCAATTCTTGGCAGAGACACTTCAATAGCATCTGTAACAAGATATTCTTTAATGCATGACTGGTCCTATTCTCCAAATGGAATATAAAGTGGCTCAAATGCCTGAACACACCATTTGCCGTTAGCCAAAGCAGACACTCCCACCAATACCTGCACATTTATGGGTCACCTCCTGATTAACTTCCATCGTCATTAATGATCCCTTCATCTGAAATATCATTTCAAGACTTTGACAGTGTGTGCACCGATTTTCAACACATTATTAGGGGGACTGGTGAAACAGAAGCGGGCGACTTTCATGGTTGTACCGAAGCAAATGGCACCGCAAGTCCTGCTAGACTTGTGAGGCCCAAATGACAGGGCGAGTGCAGGACGGACTGCAGGAGAGAGTCATTATTTTTAAGCCGTTGGATACGAGCCCAGATATTTTGAATTGGTGCCTAACAGGAGATTAGGACAAAACCTATGAAGGTCTTGTCATTTCACAGAACTTTTTATGAGGCTCCGCACTGTACGGTGAGTGATGAGCAACTTTCACTGTGAGCTGAGTCCATGTCAGAGTAGACCATATTGTATCTTAGCATGACAAGCACCTGCTAGCATACAGATGTTGCTGGCAACAGTTTATGGTTTCAGTGTCCGCTCTTACTTGGATTTAGCAGATTACCAAATTTGACAACTGCAAATTCCATATGCCCTGTCATGTGCCACCAGTGCCGTGTGTCATCATTAACTGCATTTCACATCGTGTAATGCTTTGAGAAAAGTCTTTACTTTTGAAAAACTCTTTGCTTTCAGGGACGTACATCTCTCCATATGTTGGGTGCCGTTTGCTGGGATCGCCTCGGGGCTCTCAGAGAAATGTGGCCAGCTCTCTCTCCCTTACAGTCGGGAAAAGAAGGGTCAAATCTGTTAATGATTGGCCCACTTCGCTAGATGAGGAGTGGAACTGGCCCAGCTGCCCCTACACTCCCCTGTTTTTCAATACGCCGTCCATCTGGCTGAACCACTCAAAGACTTTCCAACAGGAATGCGGCTCATGCGAGGAACAGAGTGGATCATTGTTTGACTCCCTGCTTCGCAAACCTCAACTGGAAATGATTTTCCTTCTCTTCATGATATAAACTGCTAAAGATTATGTTATGTTAATGTAAATTGTACCCACACTGTTGACGTTTTAAACATCAAGGGACATACACTGAAAATGTTGAGCTGAAAATAAGCTAATATATTCTGTTTGACAGCTATGGGTACTGAGACTTCTGTACTTTTAGCCAAGTACAGTTTTAGTCAGAAATTTTTACCTGTATGAAGTATTCTCTGCATTATTTCCACACTTAATTAAAGGTCAAGTGTGTGGAGGATGTACATATATATATATTAAAAATATTTATGCCCCTTCTGGTTGATCCATCAGACATTTCAGACCAAAAAAAGTACAGTAAATTGAAAAAGAAAAATGATATTTTTAATCCTGTTTAAATTTTACTGACAATCTCAAATATCTAAATTTAAAGATAATTTACAAGTCAAGAAAGTTGCAGGATACAACTGTTGAATGTATAATACTTTGAAAATCCATATTCAGAGAGATCACACATCTGATCATTGCACAAGTTACATGATAATAATGATCTCGTACAGAACCAACTAACTCTCTTTTTGCATGGCTGCAGCTCTGAACATGGCTGGACTTGTGATGATTTTTACCTCTTTTAGAGGTAGGAATTTGCTTTCAGTACAGCATGGCAGGTAAGTTCAGTGTCAAAAACATCATACGTAGACAGATATCAGCACCATATTAGACGCATTTTTCCCCTTGTTCGTAACAAAGAAACTGTGTAAAGGTTACAGCAACGTTAGTGTTGGTGACGTATGTTGTGTGAGACGAGAGACAAAGTTTACTTAGTATTATACTTAAACTAAGTGGCGCTTTACTATTTTTACGATAAACTGCTGCCTTATTGATTTGTAAAATTATCTGCTGAATGACCAACGTCATATTTGAGATGGAGGGCACAAATTAAACCGTGGTCAAAAAATAATTTGCTTCTCTTCATCAACTGCTATATATATTCTTCAGAAATAAGATCCCATGGGGTCGCCCAGAAGGGGCGTGACTTTGCTGCTCCATAGCAGTGAAGCAGATTAAACATGATTTGATATCACTCTGCTTACTCTACCCTTCTGAGAATGAAGGAGAACCTATGGTGGCCAAAAAACTTGCTAAAAATGCAAAAGGTCCTCTTTGGAGCCCGTGTTTGCTTTGTTCATTCTGGGCTTCTGTAGACACACAGCGGACTTTGTGGAAGAGGAGTTACTCCCTCTGTAGATATAAAACACTCATTCTAAGGTAATGAAAACACAATGATACTTATTTTCAGGTGATTATACACTAATGAAAACATTCTTATGAATAATATATCCCATTTCTGTCACGTTCTACAAATAGATCCATCTTAATTCTCCACACTGGACCTTTAGGTAAAGTAGCTGGATGCGTCTCTCACCACTGCCAGCATATCGTCAGATAATTCCCAGAAATCAAATAGAAAGACTAAAAAGTCTAAGACAATAAAAGTCTCTAAAACCTGTGATCCATGTAAAGTGAAAACTCCAGGCGTACTGAAGCTGCACAAACAGTCCTTCCTTTGACGGGGAAAACACAGCTTTGGGTTTGATATGAATTATAATCCCTAACGTGCTCCGTCCCTATTGTCAAGACAGATACACCAATATTCACACACATGGATGGATCCAACAATGAACAAATGAGACAAAACAAAAACATGATGATTATGTTGTTTTTCACCCCCATCACATTGAATTACATCCTTCATGCCTCAACTTCAGCTCCCAAATGTCTCCTATTGAAGTTGCTTCCCCGTCAAAGTCTTAGATCCATTGCTCTTCTCATGTGTGATGGACAATGTTTACCATGGCCATGATAAACTATTTCCTCATAAACGATTTTGTCACGGCCTTCTGCTGGCTGTCATGTGAGATTCCGCCTGCAGACTAAAACAACCATAATTCACTGGGTGTATTTACCTCCTCAGAGGACAGAAGCTTGACAGATGATAAATGGCCACTGCTGACAATCATCAACACATACCGCCCTGTGTTTGCCTTGAGTGTAAGTGGCGCCAGGACATGGAAATAAGACTTTGACATATCATGTATGAGGAGAGAGACATGGAGAGAAGGAAAGAAAGCGAGAAAGAGGGAGACAAAACCGCAGCTCTATTAGCAACTGGTTGAAATCTGCGGTATGTATATTGAGCGTGTTTGTTTCTTTGTTTCCACGTGTGTTTACTGTGTAATATTTTCCTACTGTGAATGGATTGATGCTGTACATGCAAACCCAGCAGGGGGGACGCACAGCTGTAAAATGAAGATGTGTTTTTTTTCTCCCCGCTGCCTCCGTGCCGTGCAGTCTTACAGCATGAGCGCATGAGTCAGAAGATAACACAGTCAGGGTGATGAATCTGTGTCTCCTTACAGCATATTTTTCTATAAAGACGTTTTCCCATACAGCCTAATGACGTGTAGAAAAGTCACCTGCTGCACAGCCTGTGCAATCTTTCATGTTTTTCCCCTTTGCATGTGCGCTTGTCGGCAGGGTACATACAGTGTGTGTGACAGACAGCACAGGCTGATGCCTGACACTCCTCTGTAACTGAAAGCTCTCGACAACAGTCATTATGTCCATCAAGATCCATACGTCCTTGAGGAAAAGCACCAAACTCTGAATGGTATCTCCTCCCTGCCTGGAAGTTACTAAAAGCAAATGAAATCAGACTCTCAGTGTCCCAAATCCAACAGATCCGGAGAACGTAGTGAGTTCATTCAGCACGCTGAAACTGATATTTTAGATTTCTTACTGATATCAGTGTGGTTAAATTGGTTAGCTTTATATTAGTGTGTCAGGCCATTTACATTTAGGGTTAAAATTTTACCTTCCTAAAGTCTACTTACCGTGAAGAAAGAAATCTGTGGTACCTAATCTTTAAGAAAGAAAGTGCAAAAGCAAAGAAACACACAATTTATACAGGCTGAGGAGAAACACTGCTGCAATGGGCTTGTGAGAAACTGTGGTCATTTTGTCATTAAAAGTTGCAAAAAGGAGGAGGAACATGTTTTGTCTGTTCAATTCTTGGGGTGCAACATTCACACTAGAAAATTAAGAAAATACTGAATATGGTCAGCTGTTAAGTGTCCTGTTGATTCTCCCGCAGTTTAATGCACAAAGGAAATAGGTGCTTAATCTCAGGGAAACAGAAGATTTAACATCTTTAAGGGTGATATTACAAAGCTGCAGTTTGACAGACATCCAGCATCAAAAACACTGTATCATTTTCTGTTAGTACAAAATTGTAAATACAGTGCATCTAGCTACTGAAAGAGTAAACTGAAGATAAGTAGGCTGTGTAGTGGGATGTAGTTTAAGAGTTTAAAGCATGTTAGCAGGTCTGTTAGGCTGTAATATAGCCTACTCATAATGACAGTGCTTGTATGCTGATGTTTAGCAGGTAGAATGTCATATTGCTCACTCATCTAACTATATTAGCAAAAAAATTACAAAAAAAAGGTTTT
>JAPZDX010000020.1:14727134-14744069 GCA_029783625.1 Naso annulatus | reverse complement strand
CAATAAGCAAAAAACACTGTTCACAAGTGGAAAAAAGTGATAATGCATCTTTGTAATTTGTTAAAACCTCCATTCATTTCATATGCCTTTATGTTCAAACATACTACCATGAATGAAGTGTTGGAACCATAAACACACTGTATAACATATGTGCAACTTCTACACAATAGTCTCTCAAACGTTAAATTTTGCAATTAAAAGGTTTCTTCATATTTACTGTTTCCCATGATTTTTTTTGTTAATTTTACACTAGCAATACAACAAAATATATATTTTAGCCATTTTCCTTGACAACAGTTCAATGTACAGTTGAGAAAATATAAGGCCAGGGGCTTGATTGCTAGTGGTTATACAATCCAAACTTCATGGTGATGGAGACTCTGGGCAACCAGGACCTTATATTCCTTTTCTAACAGTCTGATCAGGAACATTTTACAAACAGCGTCCATGTCCTCGTCCGGGGGTGTCGTTTTGTTTACAATTAAAAAAACAGGCTTCAACGAGGATGTTGGGGAGTGTATGTACAACCTTTTGACTGGGAAATTGCTGATCTGATGTAGCCAGTAATGTTTCTTTTTTTTTGGTCTTTTTTATTTTTATTTTCGTACCTTAAATTTTTCTCAATTATTCAACAGCAGCAGCACATTTAAATACATAGTTGGCTTGTCTCTTAAAATTGAAATTTTACTCTGCATTTTATGTACAGTCTCACTGAAATTCCGCACTGCCATCGCTGTGCACCAAGTCTGTCGGTCTGCGGGGAAGGGAAGAAGAGTGGGAGGAGATGGCGATGCAGCTGGAGGAGAAGGGCTCGTAAATGACTAGTGTGTACGTCGGGGCTTCTAGGCTCTCTTTAAAAATAAAACAAACACTTCCCTTCCCTTCACTAGTGTGTCCTCCAAGAGGTCAGGGCTGCAAAAGAAAAGAAGGAGGCTCAGGGCTGATTTAAATACATTTAAAGGCTTGTCACTAACTGCATCTGTCCTTCCCGTACATCGCCTTCAGGGATGCAGCCTTCTGTCGTAATAGGAATAATGTAACCATCGCTGCTCCCTCGACCTATCTGATAATAGGCTTGGAGCTGGTGACCAGCCCCTAAGTTAGGCATGCTCTTGTAGTAAACGTCCTCATTCTCGCTCCTCTTGGAGGGGGACAGGTCCTCCACCACCTCGGGGCTGCTCTCGGGATAAGGAGAGTCCCTCAGATTAGGCATGCTAGTGTACAAGGAGTCTCTGTTTGGGGACTGGAGACTATCGTCGGGATCGGTGGGTGTCAGCTGGCTGACAAAGGTATCCACTCCCCCATCCGTCCTCACCTTCTTCTGGGGTGCGTACAGAAGCGAGTGAGTCCGCTGGGGGATGAGCGGCGCCTCCAGCTCCTGCTGATGGTGCAGCTCGAGGCCCACCGTGTCGCCCACGTGCACCAAAGACGAAGCGTCGGCGACGATGGCGTCGTCTTCGCTGCTGCTGCCGCCTACCACCGTCACCTTAGGCGGAGCCCGCTCCGTGTGGTGGTGATGGTGGTACTGCGGGGGCTGCTGGTGGTGGGGCGGGTGATGTAAACTGGGGTGCTGCTGCTGTTGCTGTTGGTGGCTTTTGTTACAGGCACGCAGGTTGTTGTGTACAAGCTCGGAGATGATCATTTTCTCGAAGGCAGCATCGTCCAGACTGAGGCCGCAGTCTACTACCTGCACACTGTCGCCAAAGTCCCCATTGCGGAGTGAGTAGCTATTGTTAAAGTTACCATTTAGCGGTAGAGTATCCATTGCACTTGTATCCCTCACCGCATTGTTCAGTGAGTGCCCTGGAAAGAGAGGAACACGTGAGGGGATTCCACATTAGTCAGCACCAATCACTGATGAATAAAGAAACTTTAATGCTGTTCAGGATGCAGTTTCACATAGAAGACTCAGTCAGATTAAGCCATGCCGTAAATCCGTTAGTTAGGCACAATCCTTCACATACAGTGTGTGAGCATGCATTATTTGCAATGAGAAATCATTTTACTTTCTCATATATACATTTTGTCTTTCCCTTTTGGACAATTGCTTGATAATAAGCTGAGCATTGTGCGTTTTTAGTCTGCCACAAAAGTGACAAAAAGCAATGAAAAAGATCCCAAACAACATTAAAAAAAAACAAACTAAAACAGTTATCACCATCACAACACACCGGGCAAAAGTAGATGTCCACATGTATGAAGCCACAAACGGGCAAGCTACAACACTTACAGGTTTTCTAGCAACTAATAGGTTGGATGTGCCAAGGGAAAGAAAAGGACAGAGATGGGAAAAGATGACACAGACAGAAAAGGGAAAGGAGTCATGTATCGACATGGGACAGCCATCTTTGTTCTCACTACAAGGGGAGCCCACAAGCAGCACTCCACCATCACCACACACAGCAGGTGAAAGGACTCACTTTAGACAACTCACATCATGTCTGTCTGCTCAGGCTATCTGGTCTAAGAGCAGCTGATGTACAAAAGAAAGTAAAATGATTTATTGTAACATGAAGAAGAAGAATCACTCAAAAGAACAAGAAAAACGTAAAGTAAAAGTCTTAACTGCAACTTAGCAAGAGCAAGGGTTCAGCAAATGAAACAAACAAGCATTAAATAGCTTTTACTGTTAGGATTTAAATGCCAACTGGTACTTTTTTGTAGATTTCTTTTTTTTTCAAGTGTGCTTGTGTTGGTACACTTTCTGTCCATTAGTGGGCAGCTTGTGTACCCAAAAGCTGGCAAAGGTCAGAGCTTGCCCGCAGCCCAGCACTTGGCATCCGTCACAGTGACAGTTCCCAGTGAGACCCCGGTCACTAGCAGAACAGCTCAAGAATAACACAGCCGCTGCAGAGGTCAGACGCAGTCATGTTAGGAATTTCTCAAAGCATGGAGGTCATGGAAAACAGCAGCAGAAAGGATAAACATTGGTTGTGTCGTGATTGAGAGAGGAGATAAAGGGAAAAATGTGCTCTGCTATGGCTAACATGCCTCCTTAAAGAACAACAGATTTTTTTAAAAATGGAGATGAAGACGAATGGGATATTTTACATCAACATTTGTCTTTGTCAACAAATAAAGAGGGGAGGTGTTGTGGTTGTTGGTGGCATGTTAAAAGTGTAGTTCTTACAGGGTCTGCTCAAACTTAGGGGAAATAGGGAATTTAACAGCTGCTGCCATGACATCCATGTGTTTGTGCCGGCTAGAAGGCAATTTAGTGTCCAGACAGGTGTTGTCTGGAAAGGTGTGAGGGGAATACTACTGGACGCTGAGACTGCAGAATGCCACAAGAGGACAGACAAAAGAAAAGAAAAGAAAAAAGGAAGAAAGAAAGAAAAAAAAAAAAAAGGAACCTCTCTGATAAAAATGCTCCTTTCTGCCAGAAAAAACAAAGCGACACATTTTTGGGTCGGTTAAAATCACAAATTAAGCAGAAGAGAGAGAAGCAGAGTAATGGGCATTTGCGATAAAGCTGTCAGATCCTGCAGATTACTTCAAATGACTAAAGAAATCTTTTATTTCTTTTCAGATTAGAGTGGAATTTGGATGGGTACTTTTGTGAACCACTTGCTCACTGAGTGTGTGTTAATGGCCTAAAGTAAAAACCAGTGATTGTGCCGGGGTTTTGGTTGTTTTTTTTTGTTTTTTTTTTTTAAAAAGCATGCTGAAAAAAATTTACATTTGATAGGCAAAGTTAAGTTTTACTCCCATACTTGTCTCTCTGTAGGTCACTAGAGGGAAGCACAAGGGAAAAGCACAGAACATGACAAAAGATGCCATTTCAGTTTCAAAAATAGAATAACACACATGATCGCAGCACAGTCTTAACAGTGTGATATATGCTTAAATGCCATGTGCAAATGAGATATAGTGATTTTAAAAGCTTTTATAGGTATATATATCTATACATAGACAGCTTAATGCAAATGTTGCATTAAGCAGATCTGTAGGAATCACATAGATTTGCTTGCAGTTCAACACGTTTTAAGGGGAAAGCTCCCTCTAAAATACACAAAAAAATAACAAATCACCTGATAAATTCAGGAGCATTTATCTTAATAATGGTGCAGTTTATACTACAGCGTCAGGTCTACACCACTGTTTACATTATGGCAACAGGGCAGAACATGAAGTATCTCCTTCCCATCTTAATCATTATGTCCCGTCCAGGGTTGAGATAAGAGAAACGTGAGAACGCAGAGGGTGGATCGAGACGAACCACAAACATCTCTGTCCCACATGAAAACACGTGCACGTTTGCACACACAGACACACGCATATAACGTCTACGGTCTATGTGAGACACACACACACACACACACACATGGTATGTACTGTATCAAGTATTTGGGAGACAATGATTCAGAAGGAAAGGCGATACTGCAAAACGTCCTGCTTTTCATTTGGCCTGCTGTATACTCAAGTGGAGAGACAAAGAGGGAGAGAAAGAAAGAGCAGAAAAGAAGAAAAAGGCCTGAATGCAGCTGAAAGTATTAAGTAAGCACACCTGGCGAGTTAAACACTGGAGCCGTGGGAGTGTTACATACGACTGTCTCGGCCAGTAAGGTGTTATAAGGGTTGTTAGTGCCTTGTGGTCGAAGAAGAGGATTTGTTAGTAGATAATTCCCGGTCATTCCTGGAGTGGCGAGACAGAAGAGGAGCAGGTAAGTTTGGCGCAGTTGGCCGACATTGATTGAAAGTTTCATGGAGAAAAGAAATGAAGGACATTTTTCAGCAAGTGTGTCTTTTGAGGCATGTGGTGTCATCCAGGGTGTCTGCCAGAATGTGAGAGTAGGGTGAAACATTTGGGAGGGAAGGAAGTTGCTACACCTGCACGCAAACACTCGCAGGCCTTCCTCTCATTTAAAGGACCTGTGTGGCACATAAAGCCTTTCAAACTTAAAGGACCATACTAGTGTCATTACACATGTCATTGCCCTTTGCCAACATCAACCACAGAGGTTACATAAATCCCACACATTTTTCCCATAATAGCTTTATCTATGAGATATCGTGTTTGTTTCCATTTTGTCCATATTTAGAAACGTTACAGAAAGTACCTGAAAATGTCTGACAGCATCAGTTAATGAGAACATCTGCGTCAAAATCCATCTTCACGCTAATATTTGAGCTGGGAGGGCAGCATTTATAAGGAACTATTTTTCCAGGCGTAATAACTTTCTTCTCAACCGCTCCCCTCTCTCTCTCGCTCAGTGATTTTTGGTTAAATAAACGCAGACGTTTTCTTTAGAGGGGTGAATTACCTATACCTACACATGTCCTATAGTGTGTCTACACACTGTTTAAACATGAATAGTAGTGAATGGGGTTTAAAAATGCAGTCTGAGATCTACTAAAGCAAACACATGATCCAATTTTAACAACCTTTGTAGAAGATAGGGGCAATCTCTCCACTCCACTAATGGTGAGAAGTCAATAATAGCCTGATATGGTCCTTTAACAATTGCAAGTAGCACCTTTTGTTTTCTTTTTTTAAACTTGCAAGCTAAACTGTGTGCCGCACATCATTCATAACCCATTATTTTATAATCCAATTTCAAACCCACTGAGCTTTTTATTGCGACCTATCATTAGTGCTTTTCATAATGCATATTCACTTAAATTGAACAAATATTATTTTTCAAAAAGGAGGAGGAGAACACTTTTCGGTGTGAAACAGGTTCAAATGTAAAAACTTTCACATTTTGATACCAATATCTATATTTAGACTCAAACTCAATCATTTTCCTCCAAACCTCATCATCCTTTCAGTGTTTCTCCCAGCTTGTGGTGCGTTTTAAGGATCTGAGGTATTTCCACTGCCATTTACCACCTGTGTTAAATGCCATCTGTCATGTTGGGAGGTCTCCAGGGAACTTTTTAATGACAAGGAAGAGCTTCCAGGAGATAGAGCCCTCCTTTAGTGCACCGACTCTACAGGGTAGGCTACTACGCCCCAATCAATCAATAGCCAACCTTTACATTAACATCTCCTGGAAAACGGAGCTCTGGAAGAAAAACAGTTCCTGCTCTATATTGCTATGGTTTTATCGGTGAACCAAAATGTGCTTCAGAGCCCCAGGTGTAATGTTTTACCTTGTGGGAGTTTACAGCAAAAAAGAAAGAGGAGGCAAAGAGCGGCAGCGAAAGGAGTCAGAGGAGGGTAGAGCAGGGAGGGAAGTTAAAGCTACCTTGGTGTAAACCCTCCTTTCCCTCGCATGCTTGAAAAGCCATTTCAGAGGCAGCAGAAAGCCTAACAACACACTAAGCACTCCAGGTCAGCCAGAGTTGAACATCATCTTCTCATCATCATATTTGTGCTCAAACTAAATAATAAATGACAGTTTTTTTTCCCCTCCCTCCCCCGGTAAATCCCCCTGTAAAGTAACAGAGGTCACCTTACATGCCAGGCAACAAATGGCCTCTCTCTGCGTGTCAAGATTTTCTTAAAATAAAAACGTCCCCTCCCCTCCCCTGTTTTTAGTTTTGTCTATGTTTCCCCTGAGTCTGGGTATGAACTTTAGACAGCCAGCACTTAAATAAAAAAACCTTCTAGCCTTGCCCCAATTTGAGAGTGACGTTACCGGCCAGGATGACAGCGCACAGTATTTGAGGACGGATTTTTGTAATCCTTCACTGGCAGAACAGAGAGATGGGACTAAAGGCCTGGATCTTTTTTTTTTTTCTCCCATTTTTTTTAACCACACTGCTCTGTCTTTTCAAGCTGAAGGCATTTATTACGATTACCAGAGTAGGATCCTCTTTGGCGGTGTGGGATCTTTGGAAGTTGGAAGGAGGTATTTTTAGCTGGATGATGAAATGTGTGCATAGGTGTGCATGTGGAGAGAAATGAGGTGTGAACTGACCTTGGTTAAGGGTGGAGGTGCTGTTGATGTCACCTGAGATAAAGGAGGACTCAGATTGCTTTCTTACGGTGTCATTCCACATTCTCCTGATACGACTCTGTCAGGTCAACAAGGGACAGTCATTAGGACTTTAAACAAGCCCGCTCACCTTTCAGACCAACTTTCATTTGTTCTCTGGGTGCACGCTGACTTTATCCACACATGCCTTATAGTGTGGCAGTGAGGCAAAGGCAGCACTAATGCTCGACACTAATTTTACTTGAGGCAGCTTTTGAACGACTTCAGCTCCAGTCACGAGTACCTTGCATGAGGCTGGAGGTTTCAGTATGGCAGGGGTAGTCTCTCTATCTGGAGGTGTTGTCTAATAAGGCCTATTAGCCCTTAATAAGAAAGGGATAAAGAAAATGTGCTTCTTTTGCTGTAATTTCGGCTTTCCCCATAGTAAAATGTGCTTGCAATGCTCTTTTAACAGCGCAGTACTATTTCCCATGCACATGACGTTAGTGAGAAAAAGATAAAAGCAAAGTGCTAAAGGGGGCAGAACAGAAGAAAGGTACTCATGCAGTACAGCAGATGCTGCTTGTAAAAAGGTGGCATAATGTTTGTGTCTCTTCATCTACCTCTGAATCTACAATGCATGGTGTGCATGTTTTTGGTGCCAGACCTACATGCTCGTGATGAAAGTCTCACGAGCGATTGTTCATAACGATGCAAATGAGTGTGTGGGTGTGTGCGGAAAACACTGTGTTCTTCCTGTTTTGACGCTCGGTGAGTCTTTGGCTGTATGAGGCTGCTGGTCTACCTGTGTACCAGAGGAGTAGCGAGCGCTGGTCCGTGCCGTGGAAGTTTTCGCAGAGCCGTGTGAGCTCTCGGTCGGCAGCCCTCCGCAGCAGTACGTGTGGCGGAAGCACTTGCTGTACTCTTTGCGGACCTGCGTGAGCAAACAGCCCGGTGTTTACACACAGTGTTGACTTTACATATGACTTGGCCAAGATCTGGAAGCAAGCAGTGTTTGTTCTTTATATCAGCGTGTGGTGCTCTGTGAATTCTTCATGCCGGCGCGAAGGTCCATTCAAATTCGGGAGTGTTTCACCTTGAAAGACGAATCACTGTCTTTGAACACTGTGAACGACAAGAAACTTACTTTTTTCTGGAGGAGGCAGTGGAAGATGAAGATAAACATTCCTTGGAAGGTGTTGAATATAGTGAAGAGGTACGCCATGACGATCGAGGCCTCATTGATGAAGAAGAGACCGAAAGACCACGTGAGACCGAGCAGGAACAGCAACGCGAAGGCACCCATGACCCAGGATCTGAAGGACAACAAAATAAAAAACAAACACAAGAAGATGACAAATGCGGCATGAGAGGCTTTCAGGGATCTGGGAGGATGATGAGCGGGATTTTCAATCACCATAACTATGAAAAACTAAGAAAAAAGCTGTAAAACAAGTGAGAGGAAAACAATAAAATGACAAAGGACACCTACAGTATGTCATCCTCACAACCCCTTTCCTCTTTGTCCCCACACACACACACACACACACACACACACTCAGCAAAAAGCTTAACTGCAGTTCCTGCCGTCAAACAGGCAAGAGGGAAACAAAACCCTGATCTGTTTTTCTGTGAATAGCTTTTAATGTGTTAGAACACACAGAACTACATAACAAAAAAAGCACCGCATGTTTAAAAAACAAGCTACAAAAAAAAGGGTTTCACACTATTGTTCACTAAATATTTATTTAGTGAGTGTGTTATCAGCGCTAGAGAGCTAGACAGATGTGGAGAGAGCTCAAGGAAAAAAGTACATTCCCCTGCCTTGTGTGTGAAGGTCCTGTGGAGCCTTCACACACCAGCAGCGGTCACATTTCACTGCTCAAACACACACGACGACAACAACAACAACACTGGATCTCAAGATGATGGACATGGTGAAAGTTAACAGTCACAAGGACAGTGGATGAGTAGCTTTGAAGCTGCATTTTGAGTTAGGATGGACCGGCAAAAGAAAGAAACAAAGAAAGAATAAACGGGGAGAGAAAAAGAAACTACAAGCTGAAGAGGAGACTTCTGGGCAACATGTCCTTACTTGATAAACCTTTTATTATCTTCATAGCTAGAGAGCATGATAAGCAGGAAGAGAGAAACACAATTAGATCAGAGCGCATGACAGCGTGGGAATGTCGGCATTTGAGTAAGATATCTTCAACTTTGATTCAAGGGAAGCACGAGAGGCAATGAAATTAAGCCTCTAATAAGTAATTGAGCATGTTCTGCTGTTGATGGTTCAATTACAAAAGTCTGTGTAAAGCATTTGATCAGAGCACATTGCCAGTGCCTAAATTTGCATTTAAGGTCACTGCAACATGTGGGTGGGTGTTGTGTGGGTAAAAAAAATTGTCTGTGGTGTGAGGTAAAAGCTTACCCAGGCAAATCTGTATTATAGTAGCCGTCACAAACGCGATAATTACTGGTGAGGAGCGCAGAACAGAGAGAGGAGGAGAATGATAGCGGGAGAGAAAGGAGAGGGTGTGCATTAGCTTTGCTTCCACATGCAACATGCAATGACACTGGTGCTAAACTGACTTTCAGACCAAACTCTGGCACGAAAAAAACACAGATAAAGACCACAAGGAAACAGCTTCTAATGCACCATGTATTTTTTTGCAGAATAAACGAGTTTAAGAAAAATCATTTCTAGCGTCCGAGAACAAATGCACACCAGTCTCACCATGAGCCACCATTTTCGGTAAATGTGTTCAGTTGTGGTTTCCTTGATAAGGGAGTAGTCTCTTTCAAATAAACCAAAATGTCTAAATAAGTTCTTTTCTGACTGTTCTTCCTGATTGCAGTTTTACCACAGCGCTGCAATGTTGCACACATTCATTAAGGAAAAATGAAAAATAACAAACACTGGCTTAAAAATAGCAGAGCGGAAAGCAGGAGCTGAGGAGCTGAAATACGTCATGTAATGGTGCAAACTGAGCAAAACCGTGCAGCCAAAAATGGAAGAGGCCGTGAAATCCAGCCTGCAGTAAACAGCAGTACGTGCTGTTTCCGCAGAAGTACAAAAAAACAAAACAATTAGTGCTTTAGAAAACATTGCTCTCCTTCTCAAAGCAAAACACGTCATAAATGTTGTGGCAACTCAGAGAGCCTGAACTAGAAGGGGACGGTGCGGTAAGGTGGTGGTCGGGTGGTGGCGGGTTATGTAGGGAAGGAATTTTCTTCTTTTCTGGGATCTATAAAAAAAAAAAAAAAAAAAAAAAAAGATTTGACATGTTCCAGCAGAAAACACACATGGTAGCTGTTACGCTGTACCCCGCCCTTGCAGAGCCAACAGTTAAGTCGCAGCCTTAGAGTGATGTGTGTCATGCCAGCGCAATCCTGCGGCTGGTGGCTTGGAGCAAAACAACAAAGGACGGAGAGACCACTCACAAAGTCTGCAGCCATCATGACAGCTGAGTCGTGCCTGTACTCTTATTGAAAAACTGCAACCGTGTAAAAAATAATGAAGATGTTCCATCTGATCAGGATCATTTCAAACAATGAAAAAAAAAGAAGTAATATATTCCAAAATTCTAATGTCTCTATGTTTTAAATTCCGGTCCAGCATTGAAATTAGGCTTGGATGTGGGGGAGGTAATGCAGTTTCAGATGAAATATTATATGGTAAAAAAAAAATAAAAACAAAATTATTACCTCAAGAGTAAAAGAGCCTTAGTTTTCCTGGGGGTAGTAGCAGAATAGCACCAGTGTTATATTGCTGATAAGCAGGAGAATGCGGGGGTTCTGCGTGTGACCCTTTACTTACTTTATATTCTCCAGTCGGCTAGAGTCTGGTTTCAGGGTGGTGGAGTGCTTCACCATTTTGTACATTGTGATGACCAGGAAGATGAGATTGAGCTGTCAAAACAGAGTAATGGCAGCGTTAATACATGAAGATGCATGACTGAAGATACAGCAGACGGAGAAAAAAAAACTGTTAATTTGTCTATAAGTATTAAAAGGGGAGAGCCTTCAGTTCTCTGCATGTCCACAGACTAATCCAATAAACATCTATCGTTCCAGCCGTGCTCAGACGGGCCGACTGGCGCCAAATTTAGTGTCATTCTATATCAATAAAAGCATGGAAATGCATTAAAATCCATCATAGTGAAAAAAAAAAAACGGACCAGAAAGACAGACCCACACAGCAGCGGCAGTGTGGCAGAGTCAGGAGGGAACGAAAAGTAGCAGGAGAAATAAGAGACCCTCTTGTTGTGCACAACAACTGCATATCATTTTATGCACATAGTGAAATATTATAAGGTACAACCAGCTCCAAAAGGCTTGGGGGAACATGGTATATTTTGTTCAATTCTTGTGTGTGGACAAAGGAAAAGAGAAAGAGAAAGAGAGAGGGGAATGCTGTTTGCTTGTTTGTTTTAATGTATTAAATCTTAAGGGAGCCAGGGGCACAGATCAGGTGGAGACAAGGATACTATGCACTGTGTTTCTGAGGGCATTTATGCGGTACCTTAAAAATCAATAACGTGATTTAAAGACACAAAGGCTGGATGGGCCAGCGAGGAGTCGCTCCAAATAATTTACTTCAAAAAAAAAAAAAAACATTTATTCTGGGGCAAACTAGTCCCTTACACAGCATGTACATGCACTCACACAGCCGAGGAACCAGACCGTGTTTGTACTGCAAGCCAGGCATGTATAAATAATGTCAGGGAATATATAAAAAAAACAATTGAAGTGTGTGTTTTTCCAACAGTGCATATCAAAAGGATGAGACAAAATGCAAAAATACAGCAGACGAAAATATGTAAGCTACTGTATCACAGGCATGTAAGTAACAAAAAAAAACCTGCAGACATTTGTAGCAACAAAAGCTTTTTTTTTTTTTTTTTTTAAAGGGGAGCCTTATTTTAGTGTTATCACGTTACCTTTAGAGTGTCGAGACACAGGCAAGACAAAAAGGGAGACGCGCTGCCAGTGTGAGGGCATGAAATGAATGAATGACCTTTGTGAACTGGACTCAGCCACGGCCATTCGCTCTTATACAGAAATTCTCCGTGTTCGGGTGCAGACTGCTATCAAAAGACTGCCTGTGATCAATACATCACTCCTCCACATGCAATCAACTCATAGAGCCGCTCACAATAACCCGGGCGGTAAAGGAGAGGGATGACTGGGGGGAAAAAAAAAAAAATCCTGAATTGTGAACCTTCTTTTATATCAGAGACGGCACCGAAACTATGTTTTATTTCGCATCTATCAGCCATTATTTCTATCAGCTGCCTGCATGAGTCAGACGGTGGGGGGATGGGGGAGGACAGGAGGGCGAGGACTTTTTTTTTTTTTGAAGAACCCTTTCACACAGCCTGGAGTGGTGACATGGATCCAATGAGACAGAGGAGAGGGACACAGTACTTTAAAGTAACCTAGCAGTGCGGCACATGTTCCCACCCCCACAGACATGCTTCTGCAGCCCTTCCTGGGGGGATCCCCCCTTTGCTAGTGCGGCACTGCCCTGCCTCTATCCTTCACTCTGTCTCTGAATCATCACTGCAAGCCATGCAGAAGCACCTCGCCACACTGGGACCAAGGAGAAAGCTTTTTTCTGAAGTGGACTGTGTGTGTACACACTGAACTCCAAATGAACTGCTGGGGATAAAATATTAAAGGTGCAGATGGAGCTGTCCAGATGATAAGAACTGTTTGCGACGTGTCATGATCCAAGAGGCCTCGTGTTGAAGCTATCTCAAGCATACTAATGGCTCCCCCCCACCACTCATTACTTCCATGTTCCTCTTTCATGGAGCTAATACCCCCCTGTGCCCAGAGACAGGGCAACCTCTGCCTAAGAACAAGGATCTAAATGCCTTCCACAAGCTTTTGTTTTCAGTCAGTATTTAAGGGGTGTTTCAGCCAGGAGCAAAAATCTAAAAAACAGGAAAAGCAAGTAGAGAGGGAGAGGAAACAAAAAGATGATAAAAAAGCATGACCACCCTAGATCAAAACCAATGTTATTTGGCACAAACATGGCTTGAGTAAGCGGGTGGGGATGCAGACATGAGCCAAAGCAGCACTGTTTTCTCTCCTTTTCTCTGGCTCATGTGCCTCTTCTCCTTTCTCTCTCCCTCATTGACAAGGACAAAGCCAATTTGTAGAGAAACCAGGGTCACGGATGGAGTAGACAAACCTTGCTCCTGCACGCTCCCCCGAGATGCCCGTTTCCACAGTACTTTGTCTTTTTGAGTCAATTGTTGCACAGAATCAGAGGAGCAGTGTGCGATGCCCGAGCCCAGCGCTGCAAAACCTCATTCCTGTCACACATTAGCTGTGCTACAATACATTAGCTCCTCACAGGGTCATGATTCCATCTCTCCGGTCATCACCGTCGGGATCCCGATCATCATTTCCACTGCAGAACGCATTTTTCATGCAAATCATAATAGAAGCCATGCGCGATTGGAAAACAATGAGGGCCCAATTTAAGAAGAGGAAACATATTCCTGTGTGGCTGACAGAGCATTTGCTGAGACAGGGGGAAGTGTATGTTTGTTTGAGAGCAGTGTTGGTTTTGTCCTCAATTATAAGCTCACACATTCAAAGCAAGTGCTGAGGAAAAAAAAATCAATGAAAATATAAAAGATACAGCCATTTCACTACCTACTGAAAGACATTTCAATCGGACACAGACCCGCATCGGGTCTTCTGCGCGTTTCCTCCTCCATTTTTAAATGCTACATCGAGTGGCAGCGTCTCTTCTTGAGAAAACTGTGAAATGCAGTCCAGTGAGCGCATTCTTCTTTTATTTATTCCGTTACCACGCAGACAAAAAGCTGTGCTATATCTTTACTTTGAAAAGCTTCTAGCGGTCTGCCAACGGTACGCGGAGACTCACTGGAATTTGACACGGGTGCCCTGTCTCGCCAGTATGTTTTCTGTGTCAGTTTGATGTTCGGCAGAGGTCACTGCATCTGTAGATACAGTGCCGACCATTATGCTGGATAATGAACACGGTACTGAACAAATACCACCCGTCCTCCCTGCACAGCAGCAGGACAAGTTTGCAGAGCTTCCTCATCCCTCGGTGTGCATGAGGGCAAAGCAATACATGGTGTGGTGTGCTGAGAGGAAATATCTGAGGAATACCACCTGCTATTTCCTCTTTTTTTTTTTTCCCTTCTTTTTTTTTGTGCAGGGAGGCAAGACTCCCTAAGGTCTCATTCTTCTGAGCCTCTCTGATGGAGCGGGAGATAATAATGTCATGACCAGTAAATAATTGCATGCTTCAATGGGACATATGTCACTATGATATGCTATATGTCCTTCACCCTGACGGTCCTTGACCAAACAGAGAGGTGCCTTTGCTTTTCTTCCTCTTCCCAATACTGTCATCTGCTATTTACTAAAGGCACACACATACACACTCTCACACACACGCACACACACACACACACACACACACACACACACACAGGGAGGCTGATGGAGAGCAGGAAAAAAGGAGCTAAAAATCTAACAGTAGGGGCTGCAAAACGCACACCGCAAAGCCATTTTCCAATCCTTTTCCGTCCCTTTATCATAAAAAGTGTAACTTGAAGTCCCATTAGACGACGTCCGTAACGTGAGACTCCATGCAAGTTGTGTAAATGCGAGGTTAAAGTACACTATCAAGTCCTGATCCTTGTCAGGTGCTGAGAGGCAGGGAGAATTGTCGGATGCCTGGAAATCTGTCTTTGGCGCAAAATTAACCTGTCATCACCAGGAGAGACTGAGGAGCAAAAATCCATCTGACTTTCCCCTCGGTTCACCCATCTCACTTCCTCTATCTCTCTCCTTCATCTCAGCCTCTCAGTCCCCTCCTCACTCTGTCAGTCTCAGCATTCAAAGGAAAATAAAACAGCTTACCATGATGATAAAGGTGACAGGTCCTATAAAACTCCATATGAAATGATTGTCCACACTTAGCCAGCACCTGTAACAGAGACAGCACACTTCAGTTGGATGGAGTGCACGTTGCAAAAATAAAACCAGTCTTGTCTTCATGCTGCTGAGGACAAATATTAATGGAAAGACATAATTTTCAGCTGCTTGGGCTGATGACATTGTGCAATTTCAAGCCAATATTTAACTTGGAGTGCTTTCAAACGCTCCTTTCACAGGTTGAACATTAATACAGCTGTATAAAACAGATTGAAGACCCCATGTAGCCCCTCTTGATAGCTGGGTCTTCACTGAGATATGGCCATTAATCTACGTAAAAGGCTTTTTCTACACAGAGCTCCTCTCTTTAAGAGAGCATTTACAAACAAGAGGTCACTGGTGGGTCTTTAAGCATAATGGCATTAATGTAGGTGCGCCCCCCCCCCCCCCTGAAACCACAGTGTTGAGTCTGACAGCCACTTTCAAATGACATAAAAAATTGAACAGCTGTCCATCCCTGGCAAAAGGAGCTCAAATGTTTTTGGTGTAGTCTCCAGAGAGGCACATAAGGCGCTGGCAGAAATGATGAGTAGATTTCCTTTCAAAAGCTGCCACATACAGACACAGCAGGAAAGCCCTCACAGTGCAGCATCTAGCGTGTCTGCTCTGCATTTCCAAGGATCTGTGCACAAAGCTGCACTTACGCCGTCTTGGTGCCGTAGCTGCTGTAGTCGATAGCTGCGGAGACGGCGACCACGATGGCAGGGAAGAGGTAACCAGACACGTAGTAGTATTTTTTCCGCGAGTATTCGCTTTCAAAGACCTCCACGAGCATGAGGTACAGCTGGACCCCCTCAAGACACATCCAGGAGAAGGACGCCAGGAAGAAGAAGTGGAGAATCCCAGCGATGATTGCACATCCAATCTGAGTTAAGACAAAGAAAAATAAGATCACAGTCTTCATAAAGTTAGCAGTTTTTTTTTTTAGATTATCTTGACATACCTCCACAGCACATTCTTTATGTTTTCTTATACTTTTTTGTTATCAAAGCACTTTCTTTATTGCAAATTGTATATCACACAACCCATCTTTTATTAAAACCCTGAAAAGACGACGTTCACCATGGCTGCCCCACCCGTTCAGCGCAATTGATGGAAAAGATACTGAATATTCATACACCACATGGGCTCTGACTACACACAGGTTTAACTTTCCATCAGCAGGGTAGAAATTTAAATGGCATTTGTATTGTAGGGTTAGAGTTAGTGGATTTAATCATACTGCTCAGGATCTGAGGCTTCGATTCCCAGCTGAACGCAGGAAAAAAAGTGTTTTCTTGCTTCTGGAGATTGGTGGGAAAATGTAGGTGAAAGAAAGTTTGAAAAAAAAAAAAGTTACAGATGCAGGCTCTACCATGGCAACCACAGTTGTAAGTGAAAGAGGAAAAAAAAAGACCTGACAAGTGGAAGACATGGCCTCTTACTAATCTATATTAATGGTGCTGTCTCACTGGTGTCATGTCAGGGACAAGCAAAGAATGTTAAAAACAAACAATGCTTAAAGTCTCATCCGTTTTACTCTGAAAGGGTCTTTTGTTTTTTTTGGGGGGGGTGAGAGGAGATAAAGTGAGCAGGAATTAATCAAAACCAAATCAATAGGGTGCAATCGTTCCGGCTTACCCTCGGTTCCGTCATATCGATGCCAATTAGGAATATTAACTCTGCGATGAAGAGATTGATGCACAGGTTCTTGTGGATGGTGTTACGATCGCTTTGCAGGCCCCGGAAGAAGCAGAAGGTGAAGATGCTGATGGTGAGGCAGACGAGAGACACCACGATGCCGACCCGAGTGATGACAGTCAGCAGCAGGTCGTGCACTATGTCTTTACCCTGGAGAAAATCAAAGACAGGTGACAAATTACAAGATATATTCGTAAAAAAAAGAGAGGTTCACATGCTCTCCTGTCAGCTCTGTAAAGAATGTTTGAAACGTTTTTCTTAAAACATGTAAACCGGTTAGAAGAAATAAACTTCCTTTATATATTATATTCAAATGTTGATTAAGATAAACAGCATAGGGATGTCACGATATCAGATTTTTACAAAAAAAAAAGGACATGGTGATCAGTCAAATTGAGTT
>JAPZDX010000020.1:14706355-14719601 GCA_029783625.1 Naso annulatus | reverse complement strand
AATGATCACATTATGGCCATTACCACAAATACATCCACAAATACAGATCTTAAGAGTCTAAAACTATATGAATACTTTTTGTTTTTGTTTTTAGAAAAAGAATGCATCAGATAAACAATAACAATGGACGCACAAATTAGTGCATTGTTACAGGAAGCCTCGTATTCCCTTCTGCATTTGTCATACAAAAGTATGAAGAGTGGTGCAGCAGGACAGAATAGCTAAGTGGAAGGTACCTACTATCATGCAAGAAGTGATAAAAGAAATATATTCTTCTGCTGGATGTTGTTACCTTGTTGAAGCTCCGTCCTGCAGAATCCTTCTCGCTGGGTCTGAGCTCCTGCAGCTGAGCATCCAGGATGTCCACCAGCTGCTCCATCAGGCGCACCGAGGAGCTGACATCCCCTGCGAAGATGGGTCCTTTGGTGTGCTTGGCTAACTCGTTGGCCAAGTTAGCTGCATTTTCACCGCTGCGGATCTGCGGGGAGGGAGAGAGTGAATAATGTCTGCAAGAATGCAAGAAGACAGACTTGGAGGGTTCTCTACAAATGACACTTGAATGAGTCCTTGATATGCCAGTTGTGAAAAGGGAGGTTAATGTTTTCTTCACATAGGCGAAGTTGCCATGGCGGCAGTTTTTTTTACGGTGTGGTGGTTGCTTGCATTATCTGCTGTTACATCTCTGGCACACATTATGCAGAGATGAGAAAATACTGTTTCTTGAAAAAGACCGTGAATTTGCAGGCAAAAATAATACAGACATACTTTTATGTAGAACTTGTGCCTTTCAAATCTCTGTCTGTGCTTTGTGGCAAACATCTTAATTGATGCAGTTTGTCATGTTATACTTTTTAACCACATAAGCCATCTCTTTCTTCATCAGTTCTCAGTTCTCGGCGTTACAAAACCTTACAAGCCAATCAGTGAGTGTGGAAAGTGTTATAAAGTGACATCAATGTAAAAATCATTTACAAGGACGTGTTTCCATTATTTTGTCTACCCTCTCTATGTTTTGAAGAAGTCCCTCAGAGGGAAAACAGTGAGGCAGAGCTCATACAAACCTTTTGGGCGACTTGGTTGACCCAGTGGGACGTACAGTTGCTGAGATCAGGGCCCTTTGGGTGCCAGGCCCCAGTGGAAAGGACACATAAATAAGAGGCTGTGCCTGAAAGGGAAAACAAGAACAGAATAGTCAAGTTCAATCAAGTCAAATCAAATTTGTTTTCTCATGAAGTCCTTTACAGGACAACAAAGGACAAAGACAGAGACAATAAGAGGGACCTGCACACAAACAAGACATTTACAAACATGCAAATTTATACAAATGTTGAGCCAGTAAATTTGTTTTTGTGCACATACAGAAATATCAGCTATACAAGATATTTTGCTTTTTTCTCTGCCAGCCTGCTAGACTTTTTGATTGGTCTTAAATGACAAATTACGCTGAAACTGTTGGATACAGTAAACTCCAAATGATTCAAAGTCACAAAATCTGTTTCCACAAAACATTTTCTAAAAATGTTTTAGCAGCTTGCTCCTGTTTTTGCTACAAAGTGGCAACAGTTTTTTTTCCCCCGTTCTAATTAGCCCTGTGTCTGATGAACTCTGAGCACTAACACGATTTCACACACAATCAAATGAGGGATGCACATCTCCACGCAAGCTGCAGGAGAAACAGCTGAGCCTACTTCTCTGCGACACAGCTGTTACAGATTTCTAAATCACGTTTCGACCTGGAATGACACAGCTAAAATGTAGCCCTTAAAAACTGTCCTCACTGAATCCCCGAACACATACTTAAACGGGTGCTCTATCCTTGTACCTACATGTATCAGACAAATCTAACAAACTCAGCAATGTTTTCTCGCCCTGAGGTGAAAGGGGGCCCTGTTTACCTCGTGTTCCCTTGGGGCAAGGTCGCTCGACGAGCATGCCCCTCTGAGTCTGAGGCCACGTTATGTCTCTTTCCTCGGTGGCCTCGCAGAAGCGCTCAGGTAACGGGAAGGACTCAAGGGGCGGTGGGGAAGTAGTCTGTGGAATCACAGGAGGCGGCTTGGGCGTTCCCCTGCTGCCCTCCTTGAGCCCTGTTGTGGTGGTAGTGTTGGCCACACCCCAGTGCGATGTGGTTGTTGTGGTGGTGCTTGTAGTTCTCTGAGGCTGAGAGGACGTGGTGACTTGTGACAACGGCAGATCTGTGAAGAAAAAAGATGGGAGAGAGGCGTTCTGTTTAGATGGAGATTTGATGTGACGGTGTGCAGCCCAGTGAGGAAAACATTGTCTGTTCTGATCTATAAATGATCACTGGGAGCACATATTTATCTTTATGGAGATATTAAGCAAAAGTACTAAATTCCAAACCAAATACTAGTTTGTGATACATTGCTGTATAAGTAAATTTCATATGGACTTTACTGGTTTGGACTGCAGTTGCAGTGCGATGTCAGCTCATTAGCTTGGCACCCTCAGGGCACACAGTGGATAATATCAAGTACTTTGCTAACAGTACTTGGCTGGTAATATTAGCCTTGTGGTGTGCAGATGCCCTCTTGTACCACTAAACCTAAACAGTTGCCCCCCCGGTAAGCAACATTCCTATTTTTTTTTTTCTCAACATGTTCAACACTGTAATGCTTATACATCCAAGTATCCTGTTGTGTAAATTGCTGCTAAGTGCTTTGTGCAATAAGCGTATTTGCCTTCCCGTTGACTATGGCTTATCCAAGGCACTCACTCTGCAGTGAACAAGACAATAATTACAGTAACATCCTCCAGCCTGGCAATCATTCTTGTCTGGGAGATTTTGTGGCATGGCTGATTAAATTTCACAAGAGCAACACGGAAACCTGTACAGTTTGTGTAGCCACAGCGCCTGAGCATTCATTTTACCGTTGTTTCTTGCTACGACTCATACTCTGATAAAACAGGTGTGCAGTAACTCATGCAATGCCCCAGGCAAAAACAATATGTTTCAGTCTCCGGAAAGGAGAAAACAGTGCACTCCTTACATTTAACATGAGCCACTGAGGAGAAACTGTGAAGACATTTTTCATGTGATACACCAGTGAAGTAATTACATTTCATAAAAGTTGAACATGAGAGAGTTGCACAGATGAATTGTTGATAAACACTAACTATTTTATATAAATCTGCTCCGCATCTTCAAGTACAAAAAGAAAGTACGGCTTCCCTTGCTTAAAAAAAAAATATGTTGGTTGAATATAAAAGGATAAGCTTCGTATATCAATGAAAGGAGCTCTGATTGGAATGCAATGTGCATACTGAATCTAATCGTATTTGAGTACTTTGATTTCCTCCATTAGGCTGCCTGCAGAGCATGCAGAGAATGTGAAGAGGTGCTGTTACACTGCCTGAGCCGAGCACAGTCGCTCTCAGTAGTACAAGCCGTAGTGAAAACATCGAAGACACAGAGAGTCAAAAGAGAGGAGGGAGTCAGAGGCAGGGCAAGGTAGAAATAGAGCAAGAGAGAGAGGGGGGGGGGTGGAAAATGGAGGCAGACATGGAGGATGATGACAGGAAAATTCAGAAACAATTGGGCCAAGTTGGAGAAAGAGAAGACAGTTTCTGTCTTCTAGTGGGTTGGAGGAGAGGCAGCCTGACCCCAGGCAGCGACACCTCCATATCTATAGCCTCCATTGGATAATGTCCCCCCAATACACACACACACACACACACACCACTACTACTATCACCATAGGCCCCACGGTGTGGATGAGAGGCTTGAGCACAGTTGAGCTGCAGGGAAATCGCCTTTGAAGCTGGCTGCTACCTGTGGCGAATTAGACTCTATTGACCAGAGGAGATGACTCTGTGTGCTCCCCCCTGGTGACGTGGGGTATAGAACTCCATACACACAAACACGCGCACACGCGAGCAGGCGACATGAAGGTGTACACAGCTGACTGGCTGTTTTGACACTGAGCTGAAGGCAGATTTGGCTGGCTGGCTTCACCTCAGCCTCCTTGTCTCTTGTCCCTCCACCCCCACCTGTATCCTTTTACTCAGCACAGTGAAATTCTCGGCTGCACGGCCCGTCACAGCGGTTGAGAGACAACCTGTGCTTAGTGTCCTTTCAGCACTAGCATTTAGCTGGCTGGGAGAAATGCCCGTCTCTATTCTGCACCAATACCCTTATATTGCTATAACCGTTGTTTTTTCATGACTCACTGAGAAGACTCGCAGAGGTGAAAGCAATAGTCCCCCCAAAAAACCCAAAAGGCTTTGCAAATTTCTGGTTAGGTTTACACGCATGTAATGTCGCAGCTCTGTCTTAAGCAAGTGAATGCGTGTTGACATAATTTGTAAATTGGTGTTGTTTCTTTTTTAACACCTTGCCCAGGGTTGCTTGGCACACACGACCAGAAGATTCCCAGGAAACTGCTGGACCCTTTCTAACGTCTCTCATTTCCAAAGTATGAAAGATGATAATGATAAGGATCGCAGTCTCCATGTGTGGGGAGTTTAGGATCCAGACAGAAATAAAAATGAAAAATGAATTGCTGTCCGACAGCTAGATTCAAGATAAAGGGCTTGCAACCCTGGCCAATAAATCAAAGAGTCATCTGCTGTAATCCCAGCGCATTCCTTTAGCATGTCAACTAACAACTGTATCTTGTTTACAGCCATCGCTCACAGGCTTGTCATGGCTCGCTGGGATTTTGAGCTCCATGCTCTAGTTACAACATGTACAAATAAATCACTTTGAAGTTTCCTTTTCTCATTTTTTTCGTAGCTACCTGCTATCAGCGTGGCAACTGTGGGGGTAATTAATGTTAGACCTGGTTAATACCAAGTAATGGGTTTGGCTCACCTAAAGCGTTTCATTGGAAAGAGACTGCCCCAAAGCAAACTGGATGGCTTCAGCTTTGGGAAAGAGGGACGTGAGGTGGAGTCGCTGAGCCAATGTTTTTTGCTGGCTGAGACAGAAAAGCTGTGCTGGAATTGCTAAAAAACAGTAGCATCCAGTGTGAACCATCATAGAATACAGCTGTGCATTAAAGAGCTTCATTAAAAAGTAATACTATGAAAGGGACACAAGTAAGGGGGCTAAAATACTCCTGCTGGGGGCGGGTTTCATTTAATGTTTACGATGCAAACTAATCCTCTTTCGCATGTGAAAAAGATGCTAATGTGAATGCATTCTTCCCTGGGAGACTCGTGCATAAACAATGCAGCCTCTCTGACCACTGCTGTTCCTGTGTACATAGCGTGTCAGCCCGTAATCCTGCCAGCAACACAATAATCTTATTACCTTTATGCTGTAGCTGGGTTTAATTTGATCCAATGAAAGCTGAGAGGAATTAACCCATAGGTATTAAAATGGACACTCCTCTCAGGCAGTCACTTCTTCACAGAGATGTCTAAGTGGATAAGTTTATAAGCAGTCACTGTGAGGGATGGGTATTGATCTGTTGGTAGTGCTGCAGCAGCCTTTTCTATACCTTTTGTGATTCATAACATGGACAAAATGTTTTCTGCTTTCCACTGTTGTGAGACACGCCTGGCATCACTGAATACCTCCGCCGAGCAACACGCCTTTGATTATTACAAAGGAAGCAAATCCCACGTTTGGGCTATATTGCGAAACCAGGACAGGATTCTTGATTATTATGTCTCTGCTGCACTCAACCCAAGGGGAACCTTCAATTAGCTGTCACAGAGTGCGAGCACATGGAGTGATATTCTCAAAAGTGCCGCTGATAGTCGGGACAGACGTATTCATAAGCTCTTTGTGAGAATCGACGCCCACACATTGTTGCACTTATATGTATCTCGGTGGTGCTGTTATTCCCACCGGGGTTACAGGTCTGGGATTGATGACAGACAACGAATGGGACGGGGGTCCGGGAGGGGAGCATGACTCGTAACGTAAACACTCAGGAACACACGCGCAAACACACACATGGAGATAAGATGACGCTTTATCAGGACTTGGTAGTCATGCCAGGGTGATGAATGAAAACCGACAGCGTGTGTGTCTTTTATATTATGCTTAATGGCTTCACTTTCAGTAGGCACTGCATGGTTGTTAATCAGGGTAATGTTTCATACACATTACCAGGTGCTGTTTATCTTATGAGGGAGGAGAAAAAACGGTAAGGGAGCACACATTTAGCATTTGTTTCAGCAAATTTTGCTACATAAAATCTTTAAAAAAAAAAGTTATATGAGATCTCCCTCGTTCCCTCGTCTGTCCTCTGCTTCTTCGTGGAATAATCTCATGATGATGTGAAGCGAGGATACTTAGCAGATTCACCTCTTTGTTCTCCTTTTGCCGGAGATTAGTCCTTGCTAAAGTAAAAGAATTGTGTCTTTTGAACACTGTAAAATGTGCCTTCTGGGTGGTAATCACCACCTACTGGAAGAGGAACAGCAAAAGCTAACAAGTCAGTGGAACCATTCAAAGACTGGTTCTGCCATCAGAAGGGAACCTGAGCTCAGGCTTTGTGAGGAGACCAAGAGAATCTAGCAGATAGAAAATAAATGAGTCTCCCATCAGCTTTCAAGTCTTTCGGCACCGAGCGCAGGTTAATTGAAAGAAGGTGTTGAACTGTGAAAAAAAAAAAACGTGTAAATTGTTCCTCTGTTTCAAACATGGGATTGATTCAGCCCTCTCTAGGTTCAGATTCGCTTCCAAGTTCATATGGAAATGCAGCTGCTCTTGAGTATGAAACAGTGTGATGATTTATAATACATTTGTGATGCATTTTGATATCTACCAATAATAACAATAATACACAAAGGAAATTGGATTACACGTCTCTCACTCTGCGCCGCATTTGTAGCTGTGGAGGGGAACACGACATATGATTGCTTGTGTATCAGCAGTAAATATGAAGAAAGCTGAGTGGAAATTCGTATAATTTCCCATGAGTCATGTCCTCGTGTTGGTGTGTACAGTACACGTCCATGTCGAAGGGAACAAAACCTAATAGCTGGATTATGTTATTTACTGCTGTCTTCGATATTTCTCTTTTCCGAGATATAAACGCATTGATTCATACAGACCTGGGCATGGTGGCACAGTGCACTCCCACACACGCATAAGGAAGCACATGCAAGCTTATAAATGAATGTGCACACTTATGTACAGTCTCACACACACACAGAATGACACCAAACTATAGAGAACAGACATTGCAGCTGCCAGACTGTAGCCTGTGTTTTTCCCCCCTCCTTGCAGCTTCCTCTGTACTGTACGTGCCTCAAATTTCAAGCATTAACTCTAAGTGTACCGAGCAGACTGATATTTAATGCTGCGTGCACAGGAAGGGGTGTCTATTTCAGAGGTGGTCATATATGCACACACTCACACACACCAATGTAGAAACACTTGCAGACAGAAGCACATACATAAGCATGCAAGCACGCGAACCCGATTAGAGAAACACAGACACACATCGACACAATAATCGGGCCTGTGTGAAGTAAATCTCCTCAAAGGCGTGTGTCAGGGAGTGATGGGGGACCATTGTGATGTCTGAGTAATAATTCTTTTAATACGCCTTGTTTCACAGTCAGACTGTAATCAAACAAGAGACTGTGGATCCCCTTGGCTATAGGGCTCAGTGTAACCATAATCACACACACCCCCTCTCTTTCTCTTTTATGTAAAACAACTCTTTGTGACATTTTAAATCATAACCCCGGGTTTGTCGTTGCCCACATACTTGCACGCTGACAGTGAAGATCACTCGGCGACGCTGTGTACAGCGGCAGCGGCGACTCGACGATCAGGAGCATGAGAAAACAGTCTCCTGAGGTGCGAGTTCGGATGAGGGGTGAAATGTTCCGCCTTGTCTTGAAACAACTGGCCATCGTGTGTTACGACGTTCGGCGCGGGAGGATCAGCAGAGAACAAGATCAGATTACACAGGAAACAGGTGACCTCCTGTCCTCGTGTGCTGAGTGGCCTTTACTGCCACCAGACACTGGGTGGTTAGGTATTATCCCACGAAGTAATATCAGAGACATTGTGAACAAGACTCTAAATCCCCATTGTGGGATTTCCCCCCTTTTATCACCCAAGTTAAATTCACCCCTATATCGTAACCAGGAATGAGACCAGTGGGTCACGGTGTAGACAGAATAACGTCACAGTATCATAAAAGGGTGGTTAAAAAAGCTACATGGGAGGAATAAAGAACAGAAGCAGGCATATAGGGAGAACCTGCAGTCCAGCAGTGAAGAATGAGACCTTTAGTTAAAGATATACCTCCCAGTTGCGTCCTAACGTCTCAGAAATCCTTCCTCTCTTATGCAGCTCAAAACATCATCACTAAGCTAAGCAGAATTCTTGGTTTTAAGGAAGAACCTTTAAGTGCTATAACAGAAAAAAAGGGACTTGTTGAATTAACCCGTTAATGCTCCCCATACACTGGTTTAAGGCTACAGGTCACCTTGGGGGATTTCTGCTCAGATTCTCAGTGGTTTTCTGCAGATTGTTGTGTACAGAGAGCTGTTTGATTTTGGCTGGTCCTGGCTTGTGTAGTCAGTCAACAACCAGCAGGAGTTTAGGTTGACAGAAAGGAACGAGAAAGAACCAGAGAGAGGCTGCTTAAAACAACAGCTTTCACTCAAAACTGCATCAGCAGCAGTTCCCAGCTGCACCAAATAAAAAATGCGTGCAAATACAACTTAGGCAGAGTATGTTTTTATGCACAATTGTTAACCGGAATAGCATCACCTAAATTTAAACACTGTTCCCCAAGTGGATTAATATCTTTGGATGACAAAACAGAGTAATGTGTGACGTGCATGATTGCTGTCTTTGTAATCTTGTTGTGTGTGCACAGTTTCCGAAAGTCGCAGCTAAGGATTTACTTAAATCCTGTCATTTGGTGTGTGCTGCTCATCATTGGGCATGATTGGAACAGTCTGACCACGGCTTTAGCCTGATTTTAGGAGAGAAGCCGAAGAGATGCACAGACGTGTGGACATGCATGTGCAGAAATGCAAATACTCAGTTGTAGGGCAAAGTCCACGGTTGATCATGAAGAAGGAGGACAAAGAGGAACAATAGGGGACTAAAGGCAGGAGGACGGTAAAGAAACGAGACAGAGAAAGGGCGAGTGATTCGAAGGACAGAAAGACACAGCAAGGAATCCAATAGAGCGATAAAAGAGACGAAATGAAAAGAGAGCGACAGTAAGATGGAAGCAAACAGACACAGAAACAAGAAGAACAAGAATATGACAGGAGGACAGAAAAACAAAAACAAAAAGGGTGATTTTCCACATCAATATCCTCTCCTTTCACACCGCTGTGTCCACTTGGGCAGCTGACAGGGGGTTGGGGGAGAGGGAGGGAGGGACGGGGGCAGTTGTTGTCGAGGCAAACAAACAAATTGGCTGTTTTTAACACGTCCTGATCCCTACTCCCGCGCTACTGGTGAGCATGTTGGAAGCAGAAGTCTCTGCCATTTTACCTGAGCACTTCAGATGGCTGATGTTGACAGTTAAAGTATCCGTCTCTCTCTCTGTATTCCCTGCTTTCTCTCTAAATGTTGCCATGCACACGTTGACCTCTATGTAAGCTCTGCAGGTGACAGGAATGAATCATAGTGGTGCTTATTAGAGAGCTGTATATTCATCAGAGTATAAGAGGAAGGCTCTCTGGGGTGACTGCTAATGCATGTGACTCACAAGCATCTGTTAACAGCTGAGCATTTTTGCATTGTGAAGCACTTTTGTAACAAACTACAGAGCATTGTTTTGACCACATGCAGAGTTTTGTTGGCTAATTGGCAAGGCGCATCAGTGAGCCATACCTTGCAATTTCAAACAAATTGGGTCATTCTCTTCCTTACCATCCCCACTTGTAAATGCATAATTTGAAGACACAGCAAAGATTGAAGCTATGTGCAAATGTATTGACATTTGAACAATTAAAGAGGAGGTCTTGATTTGTTTCGGCGTTAACTGCAGTACAGGGTGCTTTTTACGTGGCAGTTATTCAGAATTTAATTTTGCGACAGGGGATAAATAAAAGGTTTCCGAGGCTCACCTGTGTCCCATTGAGGCAGTGAACACAGTCTGTTTGTGCATACTTCTGGTAAAAAATAGCTTTTGATATGCTTACTCTGTGGTTTGAGGCCACATATTGGAGCTTGGCATGAATAAACGGTCCACAGGAATGGGTGCATAATGAGTTTTCTCTGGGAATACCTCATTTAAATCAATTTAATCATCTCACTCAAAGATGCGACAAAGGAATATGTCTTTTTATGAGCTCCTATATGCAAGAGGGAAAACATGCTCGGAGCCACGGTTAAATGAGTGGATTATGGTGATGTTGGTCAAAGCCAAGAGAGGGACTTACTGACCCATTTAATGTCCACTTCCAGTGGAGCCGCTTGTTGGACGTGACCCCATCCACTCCCCCCCTAATCCTACAAGAGATGATCTAGCCTCGACACGAGCAACCTTATTGGACTTGACAAGAACCCAACTGTCTGCCACACAAGCTCTCGACATCACTTTGATGAGATTGCACTCCATGAAGGAGCACACCATGTGACAGTTGTTTGTGCACTTAAAATACGGGAAAAGGGAGAGTGGGATGAGCAGTGCATGCAGCATCAATCTCTCGCTCGTTGCAATTACATCGTTGACTCATCCTCATGTACAAGCTATGAAATTCTCTGAGGAAATGTCCGTGGTTAATTTAAAAACCTGTGAATCCATTTTTTTTTTTTTTTTTCACTTTGAAGTCTGATTTACCAAAGTCAAACAATTAACACAGTTCCAGCATCTTCATTAATGATAAGTCATGCTCTGATGTAGAAACAATGCCTCCTGCATGTGCATGTGCCAAGATCTTACGTGTGCCTGATTTGGGGGAAAGTTAAAACTCTCTTTTGATTTTAAGTTCTAGTTTTTAAGCCAAGTGCCGCTCAAAACACATACTTTCAACTTTTAACACCACAAAAGCATTGAGATAGCTCGTTTCAGCGCCTAGTGAAGCAGGCGATGAAACGAGCAGCCAGATACCACAGAGGGGGCAACGGGTGACAGCCAGAAAAAAGTGCCATCATTTATGTGTCAACATCAGCCATGTGGGAGGACAAGTTTATTGACATCTTGATGATCATCCTGCACCATTCTCCCTTGGATTCATCGACTGCAACTCAACATACATTAGTCAGCGGCGGGGCCAGGCTGGTGTCTCATTTGTCAGGGGGAGAGGAATGGGTCTGCACTGACATTAAAATAAAGATGTGTGAATACAGTAGCCCCAAGGAGCGAATACAGTGCGACAGGTAGTGTTTGTTTCTAAACATGATCTACAGGAAAGGAAGGGGTTCCTTTGGGTGCTGTGGGAGGGCTGACTGTGTTAATAAACAACAACAAAGTATGTTTCTCTCGCACACAAACACGCACAGAGGTATACAAAAATAATCATAATGCAGTCTCATTTCAGGTTCCTTTAAAAGCCTTTGATTTCTCTTTCAGCGCTCATTCAGAAAATGAATAAATCAATCGTGCATGCATCCTGTATATAGCCAGCTTATTGAAAGAATCCATAACAGCTAAGCTGAAAAATAAAGGCTGTTGTGGAGGCTGCTCAATAATCAGTTTACTGCATATAAACACATAATGGGATGTAAAAACATGCGCCAATATATTCTTATTAGTTAGCAGAAAAGGTGATATTATGACCACTTCTACAGCAGCCGTGTGCAAGTGCAAGGCACTGCTTGAAACCAGCTCATCTGAATTCCGTGTGGGTGACATTATGTTTTGGACATGACTAAAATAAGGAAGCACCTTTTGATTCCTCACTGTTGCTCCAAATTTAATTTTAAAATGCAAATGTCTAATTTGAAAAATCTTTCAGTATCTGTATTATTGGCAGTGGGAGAAACTTCAAACATTTTATTTAGAGTTGGGGAAATAAAAAGAGAAAACATTTTTTATCTTGCTCCCCATGATTGTGGCAGCACTCCACTCGATTCCCTGTCTGCATTTTAATTTTGCTTCCCAACCTGGACTACGTTCTGTGTCACAGTAAAGCTTGCCTTGGCCTGGCTGAATTGATGCTGTTCCACTGGCTGAACCCAATTTAGCAACCTCAGCCCATGTCCTATCAATACAAAAGTGGACGAGCAAACACATTAATAAATATTGAGCTCTCGGATAATCTGTGGAAAAGTTGCCTGACCTCTTTGGCTCATCTCTAACTGCGTTGAGCATTACGTGGACTTAGGACTCAGGGTGTGGAGGGGATTAGGATAATTACTGTTATTATATTCTCATTGTAAGGACGATCGTAGGCCCAGGCTAGCCTCCCCTCAGCTCTTGACAGCTAAATTAAAAGCATACACTGCTGGTTTGACCCCGGATGATTGATCCCTCTCCCTTGTGTTTACTATCTTTTTCTCTCTTAGGCAGAACCTTAAATCCTTTCAGTCCACCTACAGAGTGTGAAGTTTTATTTATTTCTTTTTTTTTAATGGCGGATGGAGATTTAGAGTTTCAGCATCACCTGGGGAATGATCTAACCTTGCCCCAGGCCTGACTTTGCACCTGTCCGGGCATGTATGTTTCCAGAAGTGAAAATATATCTCTCTGTCCCTGGCTTACTCTCTCTAAAAAAAAAAGGAATATGCTAGCAGGGGTCCCTTGAGCCTTAGCACCAGGGACTCAGGGAACGCCCGGATGGTAAACCTCCCCAAATCCCCTAGATACTGATCCCTTATGATATGGTAACTGGCTTCGAGGTGTTGTTTACCACAGAGCCACACTCACTTCACCCCCCGAGATGCTTTTCTACACTCCAAAGCTTCCGTAACATATCTAGCACATATTAGATTCTAAATTAAAAATCAGTCAGCTGTGACACTTAATACATAGATGGGGAATTCCAAAGAAATATCAAAGTGCATTTAACAGCAACTAAAATCGCGATTTCAGCAATACAATTTAACAATACTGTCTGCAGAAGAAAAGATTGGGGGCAGTGAGCTCTTACCATGTGCTGGATCAGGTGGGCCGAACTCCAGATTGTACCTCAGGATGTAAAAATTATTCCACACATAGAGCTGGTTATCTCGCGGATTGTAATCCACAGCTGCAATGTACTGGTACTGGTTGGGAAAGTGGATATCAACGTATTCCCCACGGTTCTGTTTGGTATTGTAAATGTAATCAATCAGGCTCTTGCTGACCTCACTTTCATTGTCTTCATAGGTGGAGCGGACCACATAGAGTACTCCACAAACCATGAA
>JAPZDX010000020.1:14564352-14579224 GCA_029783625.1 Naso annulatus | reverse complement strand
CATACCTGTGCCAAAGAAACCTGCTCCATCCTGCTTCAATGACTATCGGCCTGTGGCACTGACCCCCATCATCATGAAGTGCTTTGAATGGCTTGTCATGTCACACATCAAATCCATCCTCTCCCCTACCCTGGACCTCTTCCAGTTTGCATACAGGGCCAAACAGACCACAGAGGATGCAATCTGCTCTGCTCTCCACCCAGCCACCAGGACACAAAAGACTTATATGTGAGAATGTTTTTCATAGACTTCAGTTCAGCATTCAACACCATAATCCCACAACAACTCATCTGTAAACTAGACCAGCTGGGGCTCAACACCTCCCTTTGCAACTGGCTGCTGGACTTCCTCAGTGAGAGGCCACAAGCAGTATGAGTTGGCAACAACACCTCGAGCAGCATCACAATCAGCACAGGGGCCCCCCGAGGCTGTGTGCTCAGTCCCCTGCTCTTCACCCTGCTGACTAACGACTGCACACCGACCCACAGCACCAATCACTTAGTGAAGTTTGGGGACGACACAACTCTGGTGGGTCTCATCACCAAGGACGACGAGACCCGCTACAGGAAGAGGGTCAACCTTCTGACCATGTGGTGCAGAGACAACAACCTCCTGCTGAACGTCAGCAAGACCAAGGAGATTGTTGTTGACTTCCACACCCAACACCCTCCTTTGACCATCAATGGTGCTGCTGTGGAAAGAATGAGCAGCACCAAATTCCTGGGGGTGCACATCAGTGAGGACTTCTCCTGGACCACCAACACTGCATCACTAGTGAAGAAAGCACAGCGGCACCTCTACTTCCTCCGCAAACTCAAGCGCGCGAGAGCTCCTCTATCCGTCATGTGCACATTCTACCGGGGCACCATCGAGAGCATCCTGACCAGCTGTATTGCTGTGTGGGGCGGGAGCTGCACTGACTACAACAGGAAAGCCCTGCAGCGCATGGTTAACACAGCTGGAAAGATCACTGGTGCCCCACTCCCCTCCCTGCAAGACATATACATCGCCCGCCTCACCCACAAAGCGACCATGATTGTGCGCGACGCCAGCCACCCCGCACACAGTCTGTTCAGCCTCCTGCCCTCAGGGAGAAGGTATTGGAGCCTCCATGCCCACTCCGCCAGACTCACAAACAGCTAAATACACCAGGCTGTCAGGCAGCTGACCCCCCCCCCAAAAAAAAAACAAAAACAAAAAAAAAACAACCACACACACACCAACACACATCACGTCAGCGTGCAGCACTCCCACCTCCTCTCTTTTCCTGACTCTCTCTCTCTCTTTCCCCATCTCATTGATAATTTCTCCTGGAGCTTCAGCCTCTCACATTGAGATCAAAGTGGCTGTCACACACACTGCCAGAGGAGGACGGTTCAGGAGCCTCTCCCTACAATTTATTATTTCTCTATAGATGATGAAAGAGTGTATACTGGGGGTGGAGTGACACTGTTACGAGGCAAATGCAGTAGGGGGCGTTACAGCAGGACCCCCCTCACAGGGGATTGGTTTGTAGGGTGGCAAGAGTAACAAATGGTTTAGGTTAAGTCTGCCCTGCACGCCGACCCACTCCAGGGCTGACCATTACATTAGGAACCAAAAGCAAATTAACCTCTTGTCATGGGTGTATTAGCAAATAAGCTGACATTACACAGACATTTACTGGAGCACCACACACACACACACACACACACACAGATATGTTAAGGAGCTTAATCTTAAAAGACACATGTGATGAGTCCCATTTTGAACTAATTTTGACTACAAACAGTCCCGCTGTTGTAAATAGCATAAAAAGGAGCAAAGATTCAAACAAAGTTTGCTCACTACCTTCCTTTGTACGGAGTTGTCTTTTCTCTGCAGAGAAACAGGATAGAGAGGCTTTCCAATATCTCCTGACTGTCTCGCTTCTCTCTGAAAGGCACATCTTAAGTCTGACTAAAGCGTACACTCGTCTCTCCCCTAGGGTGCAGTGGCAGTGGTGCAGAAAAAGTGAACTGCAGAGGACCCCACTGTTTAGCAAACACTCCTACTGAGGGGAGGAATTAATTATTCAGAGCCAAGGACCAAGGCAGCCCCATTTGATTGCGCCACAAAAGAAAGGTCAGAGCTTTTCATATGAGGAACCTCTTGGTTCTGCACCCTGTCAGTTAAGGGAACATGTACAGTATATAAGACTAAACGGCAGACTGGCTAACAGCTCAATTAAAAGGCCAAGGATGTCCAGGTGCAGATGTGTTCACAAGACATGTGACAAATAGCAGCTACAACGTGCTCTCAAAAAAAAGGTGTGGTTGGTCCGGAGGAGCTTAAAATATTTCTATCACATGACGGTATGAGATGTCACACCAACAAGAAAGGAATAAATATACTGCTGGTGAAGAAAACCAACGATTTCAACAATAACTAAAAGCAGTTTTTGTTCAAATCTGACCAAACTTTTTCATTTTGCCTTCCATGCAATTTAGCAAATGATTTATTAATTATTTAAATAGTTAATAGGTAGCAATGAACTTCATCAAATCTAACACAATATTAAATCTTGAGAAAAGAAGAGCTACACTGCCAGATTTCAAATTTTGCAAATACTGTATGGACTCTTGCGGCGATATCTATAGTTGGACAAAGTTTGGTGTCAGGCTCCATTCTCGTGTGTGATCATCTGCATAATCCTATCAAATTTCAGTGTGAAAGGCCAAAGCTTTTTTTTTCTTTTTTCAGCCATGGTGGAAAAGCCTGATTTTCGTCAGCCCTTTCTATCGACTCTGAGCTCACAATGCCTGTTTGACAGAGCAGATCATAAACATACAGTAAAAGTGCAACAAAAAGCAACTACAGGATCCTCAGGGTTTATTGAGTAAATCTGCCATTAAAGGAGAATACTGCTGAGGCCTCATGGCAGTGTGGCCCGTTACTGTAGGTTATAATCTCTAAAAACTGTGGACGAGCGCTCCCCAGCAAGGCTGAAGATGGAGCCAGGAGGGTAAATTCAGCAACTTTGCAACAGGGGGTGCTTACTCACTCACTATTGGTGTGCGTGCGCTCCACACATGAAGTATAGTGATCCTATTGGCTCAATCAGAGGCCCTGTCAGCCAATCACCAATGGCTCAGCTCTACCATTCCATAGAAACCAGACTTGCGCCAGTAATGACATCAGCTACAACTCCATTGAGCTCCAGTCTTCTCCCAGTAACTCACACTACATAAACCACATACTTTTAAAAGGTCACAAAGTATTATGACAAAATACGGGAAAAATACAAACATTTATATATTCTGTAACATATCCCACACATTTCTAAAATTCACTCAGCAATCACATTCAGAAAATTACAAGTAAAAACCATCAACAACCTCAAAACAAATCTCAAAACATAAATTGCAGGTAATCGATCAGAATGTTGTGTCTGCTAACTGTGCTGTCTTCACCTTAACAGGATGAATTAGCTCACTGATTTATGTTCCTAGAGCATCACGGCTGAATAGAAAGATACAGATAGGAAAGGGGGGTAGGTCCTCTCTAGGATGATTTCTTGCAGATAGTTTCAGCTATTACATCTTAGTCTCTCAGATCATTAATTTCTCAGGTAATAAAGCCCTGTGTTGTTAGCGGGCCCCCCCCCCTCCCCTCTCATACCTCGTGCCGTAGGATTCAGCTGGGTGTAGCTTGTGAACAGTTGCCAAATGGAGATGACAGTTTGCCCCACTGTTCATCAGTGAAACCACGGAGCCATGCTGAGTCTATAGCACAAGGATGAAAAATTAAACTCAACACCAAAAAATTAATGTGTTGTAATACAGTCTGTTATTTGTCCCCACAGAGATTTCTATCACTACTCCAGGTCCGCTTCAGATGTATCCATTAAGGCTTGACAGATGTGGGTTTTTCGCAGGCATATTTAAATTGAAGTTACCGACAGACAATATTTTGTGTTAATATTCAATGTGACACGGTGGAAACCTGCAAAAGCCTGAAAAAGTAATTAGACCATGGACAACAAAATTGTTCATGGTCTAGTTAAACCCTGTAAATCAAAAGATAAGTTTCATACTTAGATTGCATAATGACAACTGAACTTATGCCATTTGCTGATGAATATCTTGAGATGCAGTGAAATTGTCCTGAATAGTGTATTGAGATGACACTGAGTTGAATGTTCATGCCAAACAGCTGTCAACAAAGAGGGAAACAACAAGCCATTGAATTAAAAAAATAATAAGAATAAAAAAATCAACTGTGGGGAAGTAAAAATATGCCATGAAAAAAATCATTCCAAGGATTTTTTTTTTTTTTTTTTTTAATGTTATTGCAGTCTGAGTCTGAAATTTAAATATAAGTCTTAGTACGTCTTTTTTTTAAAATCAACTACACTTTGGAATTGCTAGATCACAGAACGCTATGATGGCAAATCAATCCATAAATGAACTTAAGCAAAAATAAACTTTGCAATGAATTCATCTACATGTCAACTAATAGCACCGAAAAGTCTTTGAAAGTTGGATTTTTAATTTTCTAGCAGCTTCTGAATGCATCATGCAGCACGCATTAGCGGCTGCCGGGCGAGGTCAGATGGAGTAAAAAAATGGTCCAACAGTTCAACAAAATCTAAGTTTTAGAGATGAGATTGCAGCCTGCTTTGAGGGTAAAATTATTATTTTTTTTTTTTATTGTAGATTTTGTCCTTTCAGGGACAGGTTTCTCAGTACGTAGCAATTTTGGCGCGTTAATATTTGAATCACTGTTAGTGAGTTGGGTAGATGAGGGTAGGGGTCGGTTGTGCACAGTTCTGGAAGACAAAAACACACGTGTCTCGCGACTGTAGATGTCTGTTTTCCAGCTACAGTCTCTGTACTTAATCTGTCATCAAAATCAGCATTCAATCACTAAGTTTCTTTCCACATGTAAAATCTTAACTGAATTTCCAGAGAACTGACAAGAAAGCAAATTAATGTCTATTTTTATATGCTACCACTATGCACTAATCAGGAGTCGTGTGAATCAAGAGTTACAGTCGGTGGCACTAATTCTCCAAACAGGTGCCATTAATCATTCTAAAAAAAAAGGTAAAACGAGATGATTTAATTACAAGAGTGCAGTTAAGGTTATTTGAGGTAAACCTTAAAAAAAAAAGAAAAAAAATATGGAAATATATTTAATTTTGTTTAATGTATTAACTTAAGGAATGTGACATTCGCCTTGTCCCTCCATACAGATTCAATTCTTCTTTCTGTCACAACTGTTTGTGTCTTCTGTGTAGCAGAATCTTTTGTGGAAGTTTGAATTTTGCATTTATCAATAAGCTAACCTTCCACGCAAGTCAAAAGATTTTGTAATATTTTGAAGTTTTTCACAGTTTTTGTGTGTTTCTGCACAACTTGATTCATGCACACACTCACATGTGCATGGAAACAGCAGATAGAAACTGCTGTAACTACTGGAAAATGCTGAACTCGTCCCTAGTTAGGGGTCTCAAACTACACCAGCTATTCAATGTTTTTTATAAGAGTTCAAAAACACCACTGAGTCAGAAAAGTACCTCAAAATCCACATATATTGATAGGCATTATATTTCTCTACTTGAGCTGAAATAATACAATTAATGTTCTTTTCAGACAAATGTAGTGCAGCAAAGAGGCAAAAGTGAGAATTTATTCAACATAGTCCAGGTATTATCTGCAAAAGTGAGCGAGTGTAGTCCTTATCAACTTTGAAGTCAGGCAAAATGCATGAGTCTGTGGAAATATGAAAGCCTCTTTTCCTGATTCCACAAGCATTTCATCACATTTTCACATCAGAATACAGTGTACTACTGCCTACTTACAGCTCTCTGGCAATCCAATGGCTATCTGCTATGCAAAAAAAAAAAAAAAAAAAAAATCTAACCTTGATTGTCAAACACTTCAGTGCTGTGCCAGCCTCATGAACTTCTATGAGGAAAAAACAGCAACACAATCTTCCCACTCATAACACATGCGAGGATCTCTGGAGCAATAAACTGACTCTGAGAGCTCTCATCAATCTTTAATCCTTCCTCAGGCTCCGTGGGGCCGCAGCGAGTAAAAATCTCTCTGCAAAACCAGAATGAGGCCGGAATCCAGCACATTGAGGGCTCAAGCAAAGGCCTAGAAGACTTGTTGACAGTTGATGGGGGCCAAATCAACTGAGGAGACCTTTTAACTCGTTTCACCCAGTGGCTGAGACATTTGCTAACACCCATCTTCTGTGCCGACCAAAGGTTTTTGGCGGGTCTCTTCAGAGCTTTGTTGAAGATCACAGAAATAATACATTACACAGCTTTCACAAGGCACAACAGTACTGATAATGTACTGAAAACTGGTGAATAATTCAAATTTTTGGTACGTAATCAAAGCAAAACTCATCACCAGTGAAATGGAAGGAAATTCGGTGTTGGCTGCAAAGAGTTAAGAATTTGTTGGAAGGAGTTTTAAAACCAACGCTGCCTGGTGTTGTGTGGGCTCTGGCACTTTTTCCCCGGCATCCAAAAGTCAAGGACACAGACTAAGTTGATACGACAGAGGACAATCTAAATAACTATCTGTATCATCAAACCAAAGCCACAAACATAGCAGCTGGGTGTAGCCTTGAATTGTTGCCAAATGGATATGACAGTTCGTTGCACTGTAGATCAGTGAAACCATGGAGCCGCGCTGAGTCGAGAGCACAATGATGAAAAATTAATTCAGACACTGAAAAAAATTAAGTGCCTTAGGAAGAGTGTGTAGTGTGTCCCCTGAGGTTGTTCTCTCAGCATTGAGGTCTGCTTTAAATGTGTCTATTCTGAGTGGAACCCGGCAGCTTGTAATGCGACCTAAGTAACCGTCTGCTGACAGACAGTCTGAGCTTTAGCCCCACCATGTTTTCTCACCTGCTTATCACAACTCAGTAAATTTAAGTAAATGATTACATAGCTAATAGTAGTAGCTAGGTGGCCTGTGAGGGAGAATGTCTTGGAGGGTCAGATGAAACGTGGGCATAGTATCTGTCTCGGAGGAAAAATACAAGAAATTAAACATCCTGTTTACAATGACTATGGCGGGAAAAAAGGGTAGTTGGACACCATTTTAAAAGTAAGGCTTCTCAGTGTGCAGGCTTTGGCACATCCACCCAGAATCCCAACGTCAAGGACACAACCTAAGAGGATATGGCAGGGGCCAATCTAACCATCTGTATCATCACATTCAAGCCACAAACAAACATATCTGTTTACTTTCAATATTGGACGAAACTACCGAACTCGCTGGAGAAGAGCCAGACAACCTCCACTGGCCTCTCTGCTAATTTTTATCAAAATGTGACTTGCCCCTGAATAGTTTATTTTCTGTTAAGGCTTGTTTTATAAAGATATAACAAGTTGGACGGGGGAAGCGGCAGCGGGAGGCGGGGGGGGGTCTACGCTAGTTTACCGGCTGCAGAAGCAAAGCAGGTGGCCAGGTTGATGACAATGAACAGACAGCATTGGTGGCCTAATTTCTTCATGTCAGACAACACCATATGGCTCCTCTGCTCCCCTCTACCTATTTAGAAACTGCGTCCCCATAAGTATGCAAGTATCATAGTCTTCACAATTAATTAAAAAGGGGAGGAAACAGGATGCACTTGATTCTATATACTATAAAAAATGTACTATTAAAGGGAAAAAAAAAACTATCCCCCCAGGTATTTATGTGTTATGTATGGCACGTCCTTGAAAGCAGCAAGGTTTCAACAGACAGCATACTTTTTTCCCTTGACACATCCTCAACTTTTGCATAAAATGGCGACAAGGCCTCTCACTGTTGCAAAGCACTCATATGGAAAAATGGAATACATTCAATTAATCTTTCTGACCCCTTAGTGAACATTTCACAAGATCCTTGCCTTCCTCTGCTCCATGCACCCAACTTGATACCACCATATAAAGATGTGCAAAACAATTTGAAATGCCTACATAATGAAAATGTACTGCTTTAGACACTGTAATGACAGTTTTTAGCTTTTAAGGTCATGACAACCTTCTAAATTTTGCAGGTTCTTTTATGGGCAAAAGTTCACAAGATTGTATTATCTTTGCTGTGGTTGTCAACAGTCTGGAAGCTAAATTACAATGATGATGTACAAGATATGTTACAAGAAGAGCTTTAAAAAACTTGGCCAATGATTGTTTCTAAAAATGAAACTCTAAAGGGTTGCATGACAGCTTTGCCTGCACACCACTGAAAGAAGGGAAAGGCTCAAAGCATTGCCACTAGAATTTATTCATAACCATGTGACTCTTGACAGTGATTGCTGACACGAAGTCTCTCAAAGCTGAGGTGGTGACAGGTAACAGGGTAAACTTTGTGCACCATGGAGACAGGCCAGTCCCTTATGTGGCAGCAAAAGAATATGGCGCCATATGGCTCATATATTGCGCACTGCAATGGAAAGTAGAGCACATGATTTATTACTGTTCATACGCAATGTAAATTGTTCAAATGCAATGCGAGTTTTTGCAGATGTTCGGGTCACATCAGTTATATTAAGTGTGCAAATTCCAAATAATTGGGGTTATAAAAAAGTCATCCAACTTTCATTTACAGTGCATAAATTTTTGTTTTGTTTTGTTTTGTTTTTCGCTTTGTAGGGTATTTTGTACATTTTTTTTTTTTAGATCTGATTCCATTTGCAGCTTTAGTCGAGTGTTTTTTTTTCCTTTTATAGAGCAGAGCGTTGAACAAAGTAAAAATGAAATGAAGGACATGATCAAAACATATCGAAAGTTGTAACAGTTATTATGATTATAGCATTTAATCCAGTTAATTTGAATTCCATTTATGTCAAAACCCTCAGGATTATCCCCAGGTGTCATCTTAACACAGAAATAAGACCATACAAAAGAGCAGAAAGTTTTTTAGTGGGAGAGTGCTGAAAGTGGCTCTTGTCACCCCCACCTCACCCCCTGGGTTCCTAGCAACATCATGCAGCGGGGGACGAATAAAGCAGAAAATGGGCTTGTGCAGCATACAATAGCACATAGATAACAAGAAGGACAAGTATTGAAAATGTCCTATGGGGACGAGTTTACAGAAATGCCTTGTTTCTGTGAGCCTGTGGAATGCCTGGCTCTTAATGGCGCACTAGTGGGGGTCACCATTAAGTGACAAAACAATATCAGTGGGGAAACATTTGCATCGCAGTGTACAAATACGCAAGTTGTCAGGCATAGCAAGCCTGGCCTTTTCAACGTGACAGCAATCCCTTTAGGTGTGAGGCGAGTGCAGCTCAGTGGCGCAGGGGACGGCAAGAGATTTGGTGGTGGGGGACCGGTGGGACTGCGGAAGTTGCATGCAGTGAGGTGTGTGTCAGGGCACCAGAGACAAAGCAATGATTACACACAATGAGGAGAGCAGAGCACATGCTGACACTAATGCAGTCCAAGGGGAGATACGAAACAGAGCACTTGTGACAACTGTGAGAGGGTGTCACTCCTCTGACAGACGGCATTTTGGGTACCAAATAGAGCAAATGTTGCATTTTTTAGCACTGGTGATATCTCAAGTCAACAACAAATAATCCTAAAATAAAGCACTTGTTAATCAAACTATTATTACCATAATCTCTCATGCAAATAGGTAACTTTTTTCCTGACAGTCTAAAATAAATTCAAACTAATAAAGTTTACATATGTTAGATTCTCATACTGAACTGTTGAACTGGCATCAGAGGACCAATGCATTTTAACTACTATTAGCAATGACGTAAATTTGTTTGCTTAAAACATTTTTTTTTTAAAAGAACTTGAAAGTTAGCATGATGAGGTGTTGCTGTGGCTGAGTGCCACAAACAAAACCAACCCTAATCAACAGCAAAGTGTAAACAAAACAGAGAAATTTAATACAAACTGGTAAACTTGTATACTATACTTTTATAATTATTTATTATTTTAGGTTTCTACAATCCTTCAGTGATTAAAAATAAAATAATAATAAAATTAGAGATGTTCCAATACCATTTTTTACTCTCCGATACTGATTCCGATACTCAAAGTTTGGTAGCGACTGATACCTAGTACTCATCTAATGTCAGTCCATAAAAAATAACAATTACTTTAAAACATAAGGTGTAATCATAATTTGGTAAAATAAAAAGATTTAAGTAGAATACTATAAAACAGAAGTGCAACAGCTCTTAAAAACTAAAGACTATGAAAATATAATTCCTTACACTACACTAAACTAAGCTAGCTGGGAAGCAGCTCAGTACATTTTAGCATGGAGCAGCATGATTTTGAAAAAATATCTAATTGCGACTATTTGCAGTGATATTGCGATTATGATATGATTTGCGATACTAGAAGGAACGATCATCTTTACAACATTTTTCTCTTTTTCATTGATAAACATATTAAAAAGATTATGGTCTGATTTTTGCACGGATGTGTACCAAACAAAGACACTTCCATAAGTCTGTAGAATATGATGTGTAGGCCAGGACGACTCTGCAGCCCTGCAATATTTGAATTAAATGGTATTTTGAGACACTTTTCACCCATCACAAATATTGTGCCTCCCTGCGATTTAAAAATTGCAGTTTCGATTAAATTTCAATTAATTGTTCAGCCCTATGTAAGCAGCTAATAAATTACATGGTATCGGATCGGTGCACAGACTGGTACTTGTCGATACCAATACCACCATTTCAGTGGTATCGGAGGCATTTTCCAACACTGGTATTGGTATCGGAGCAACTCTAAATAAAATAAACAGAGAAAAATACTCATGGGCAAGTTTTTTTCCCAACATGTCTGGGGACATGGGGATGAGATCCTCAGTTGCCATTGGTGACAAAGGAATTCAGATCTCCCAGCTGTCACAGCTTCTTATAGTTGAACTGTTGTACTCAAAGATCCTCAACTGATAAAGCATTTCCTACATGTCAAGATAAGTATTTGTTTATACATGCACAAGTATGAACAAAGCTCGTGTTGCATCAAACTGCTCTTGTTGTTGAATGTGACGCTGCATCTAAGAGTGCATGTAGTATACTGATCAGAAATTCTTGGCCATGACTGACCATCACTCACCTCACAGGTCCAACAGCAAGGCGTTTAACTGTTAGGAATTTGGCTTACACAGAGGAGATAAAGCTGTAGTTTGGTTAACAAAACAAAACAGGCTGTTTTTACAGAAAGTCTGCATTGTGCATTTATTGCAGGTTCACAGTCCCAGACAAGTGATAGAGATCTGCTGGCAACTTTTCCATTTGTTTGCATGTACCTGACATTCATTGCTGAACAGAATGCAGGATTTGTCATTAACTCTTTCAAAAATCCAGTGTAAGCCATAATTGTGATACAAACAAACAGCATGGCCATAGTATCGCCCTAGCTTTGTGAAGACAGCTCCAATTTAGCTAAAGAAAGTGTGCCATGAAGCCTTTACAACTTCTTTTTAAATGAGAATGCGAATGCAAGTATGAACCAGTACCATCATGAAGCTTGACAGAACATTACACATGCATGGTGAGTGCGATTATTGACTTTACTGAAGCTACCTGTGTGACTTCCTCTGGGCAAGCCTCCATCTCTTTATGACAGATGGGGATCCTGATGTGTTGCTGACTGCATCTCACTTAAAGGAGGTGCCGCATGCTGTTAAAACAACACCTGTCTACTGTATTTCTCCCCATGTGTGAAATATTAAAGCACTGCAAAAACACCCATCACACATATGCAGCACTGGCACCACTGAAATTCTGTCATTTCAGATCCACGTCGTCCCCTCATTAAGTGTGAGCGTGAATAAATTTTGAATCAAACAGCAAATAGCTTTGAATTTAACATATGCAACAGACAGGAGCTTGAAAAGATACACAACCGTTTCAAAAGAGGTTGGATTTCAAGACTAACAGCTAAAAATTGGCAGTGTCTGAATATAATATTCAGATTACAGAAACCCTGCAGTGACCTGAATAATTAACTAACACCTACTTCATCACACTTCAAATAATTATGAAACTGTTATGTGTACATTAGACCTGCTTCCAACACAAAGACATCTTTTTATCATTTGTATCAGATGACATAATGAGGAACATAAGAGATTTTATCAGATGTTATACACTTCAGCATTGAGAAGGGCTCTGGAGTGAAGGTGAAATGTCCAGAGAATATAAAAAACTTTCTTCTCCAGGCTCATTGGTTCACCATGGCAGCTTTTTTTTTAAATAAAAAAATCAAAGGTCTTTTTGCTCTATTGTGCATTGAACACATAAAAAAAATGCCACAGGCAATAGCAGTGATGCCTTGATTCAGTAAACACCTTCATAAATACAATAGAAAAAACAAGCAAGGCCAAAAGAAACTTAAATTTTGGACAAAGCCCAAATCTCACTTTGGTGGAGAGTAACTGGAATTACAATAAAAATGTCGAAATGGAAAAAGAAAGAAAGACAGAAAGAAAAAGCTGTGTCTGTTAGGGCTGGGCAATATGGGCTAAAAATCGATATTTTTTAGGGTATATCTCAATACACAATATAATTCATATTGCAATATTTTTTAAATCTACTCAAAAGCACTGATGCTAGAACTGGGAGACAGAATCAAACTTTTTTTTTCTCTCTCTCCTTCTCTCTGATGCAACTATATTGTAGGGTTGGCAATTGGTACTTTCAAAAAAATATCAACACAATTCCATCTTTGATCAATAACCATTAGTGATACAGACGTAATGACTGGGTAAAGGTATTAAAACAAGTCGAACTGTCTGACAAGTTGGGAAAATTACATCACTTTACAAATGTAGTATCTTAAAACTGCCCAGCCCTGGTGCCTGTACTTCTATGCATGTATAGTAGGATATGTTTGTTGGCTTTTAAACAGCAAAATCTCAACAATCGTGTTGAACTTTGTAATGACTATAAATACGATCAACACAATATTCACAACCTCTGGGTTAAAGATCTAGACATCAATCTATGTTCATGTTTCAAGCAACAAACAGTAGGAACATCTTGCTTGTTGTGTTTCAAGTAAGTAACTACCGTCTAGTTTAATGATGCCGATCGCATTCCTCAAGGAAAGTTTAACCTATTTACAAATACTGTCATACAATAAGCCCAGAGGCAACAGTGTCACACAGAAAAGAGGAATTACCTCTGCAAATGACAGAGAACTCCTATCAAAACACGATGATATTCTTTATTTTAAACACACACGAAGCTTCAAGAATGGACGACTACCTCTCCCTGATTGCCAGTCAAGGTGTCACTGTAAGCTCTGCTCTCTTATGACTCCTGACTGGGAGACACTTTTGGGAAAATCAACAAAGGAGAACTCTTCATCATCTTGGCAGGTAGGTCTCTTCACAAATTACCTTTTCCCCTCCATCCGTCACACAAGGGAGTTCACCTGCATCTGTAGCACAATGCTCTGCTGCTCGCTTCCTTCACATCCCACTTCCCTACAGCTCATCTCATAAGATATTGCTTCATTATGTCTTGAAAGAATGTCACAAATACTGTGAATTTTTAAATGTGCAAAACTGTAAGCTGACACACACTGAAAACTGTCACCAGGGAGAAAATTAGATTGGCTTGCCTGCTTGCTTGAAAATTAATATAATGAATGTCAAATAATACCCCACTGTACATAATATAATAATGAGAAAATGATAAGGTTTCATAAATATTTCTTCTAACAGGTGACCTGCTAAATTGCGTAAGAACTGGTTTTAATAAGAAGAACGCATTTCATCTGTTGGAGTTACCACAGGTTACCATCCTTTGGTTTCATTTGCACTTGAAAGAGACCTGTGTCAGCCTTCTGCTAGATTGCTCTGCACCTCATTCACGTACTGCATCCAATGATTAAGCCAATGTGAAACACTAATAAGCAGCAAGCATCACCCGGTAGACTCCCCTAATTGGGTCAATCAAAGATGATCTACAGAGAATCGCAGCAGGGAGAGTGTGAGAGCTTTCAGTATGCCAGCAGTTTTGCAACTCTCTGCACAGACCACTGCAATCGAACAGGCTTGTGGACATTATGATGGAGGCCTTTGATTAAAAAGAAGGAGTCTCCTGATAGCCTGGCGGTGACATTGCATATCTCGTTGCCTTTGTTTTAGATCTGACATCTCTTTACGCAATTCCCCTTTTCTTCGTGCTATGAGGAAAGGAATGGTTTAGTTAAATGTGTGAAAGGTACTTGCGTGTCCTCCATTCTTCTGTGGTGGAGTCCCAAGAGACTTGTCATTCTAGCGCCTCTTGTCCATTGCTTTGCATACTGATGGAGTAAGTGTGGAGGCGTGCAGCTGCCACTCGAGGAGCGCAGTATACAGTGATGCGTTCGTTTTTCATTAGGCTTTATCTGGCCTTTGCGAGATGAAATATTGCATCATGATTTCACTCATACTTTTATTTTTTAAACTTCCTCTTGCCATTTACAATTGACCTCCATAAAATTCAATCAAAGCACCCGAGGCAGGGGTCTGGTGTCAGAGTGTAAGATTTCATAAATTACTGGTGATTTAAATACGTGAGCCTTATCTATACTAAGTCTAATTGGCCAGGGTTTATATGCCCCCTCTGCAGTGAGCCAGCAGCATTACAGATTAAAACTCAATTATGTTGTACAAAGGGCACATGTAAACACGATTATATACGAGTTCATCCTGCTTAAAATTTTTCATCTTGCGTTGTTTTAAATTTTTTTGAATAAGAGGATATGGTGGGAGTTTTTGAAACTGACAAATGTGAAAATAAATCAATATAAATGTAACTAGAAGGGCAGTAAGAGCACAAAGCCAACAGTCTACTTCTCTATGATATGCAAATCTGCATGGGGAACCACTTTATATACACATATATATGTTATATATATGTTATATGT
>JAPZDX010000020.1:14480384-14499022 GCA_029783625.1 Naso annulatus | reverse complement strand
CATTAAAAATCGGCATGAAGAGCAGAGATTCACCACACTGTTTGATTTCGTTGTTTAGATGAAGAGAGCTTTGTGATGCCAGGGGACAGCCTGTAAATTTTAGGACCAGGAGTTGTGGCACTGATATTCAAGAAGTAAAAGAGAAAAGTAGTCTCCATTTTCTCTTTCTTCTATCACTCCATGTGGCTGGCGTTCACTGAGGGAAAAAATGTGGATCCCACTGGGTGTACGCCTTTATTCAGCTGTGAAAGACTTGTTTACATCATTCTCCGAGTGATTAAAAATGAGGTTAAAGCTTTGATACTTATTAACAAGCCATGTTCTCAGTGCTGGGTACGCGAGTTAAAGTATCAGAGAAATTCCTCACTTTACCTGACTTGACAGATGTAACTTTTTTTCCGTGATAAACTTAAATTTTGTGAGCACAATAAAAAAAAAAGTCATAGACCGCATCCAGTCCATTTACTTTTCACAGGACTGTAGGGACAGTTATCTTTTACATGACATGAATCATGTCACTTTGACAATGTCACGGGTCACCATGGACAGCTTTCGTTTACTTTAAATCAAACAGTTGTCAACCTGTGACCCCAAACAAAACCCACACTAGTATAAAAAGGACAAATGGGGAATTTCGGCTTCTACTTCTCACCACCTCTCACCATGCAGGGGCTCCTCCTCTGCTGCCTCGTGGCCCTGGCTGGTACGCTTTTTAATATTATTTTACTTGAAGAAAGATTTCACCATCCTGTCTGGCAATTCTCGAACTTCAGTTACAGAGTTTTTGCAAATGATTCACAACCCTGAGGTTGATTGAATAACTTAATTACTTTTTTTTGCCTGGTGCATATTTGCAATTTTAATTTATTCCACCATTCAGCGAGAAAGATATTTAGGGAAGTAACATTTTAATCTATTTGCAGTTGAGCAATCATGAATAATCAGCATAAGTGATTTATGCATGAATAAGAAAAACAAGAGTGACTTTTTAGAGGTGAGTCAGGTATCATTTATGAAGTAAAGTGAATTTCACTTCAGCTGATAATCTGTTTATGTAGTCACTGACGTGAAAGTTGAATTTTTGATTTCCTTTAAACTGATGTAGTTTCCCTGTAAGATTCTGGTGTTTACTGTTTTTTTGTCACACATTTTGGAAATGAGTTTCCTCACTTCCAAATCTTCTCCCTCGGACAAATCAAATCAAAAGTGTGCTGCTTTACTCACAAAGGTTGTAATGCTGGCTTTATGTTTTATTTTTGTTCTTTCAGCGAGTCAAAGTGTCCATTATGGTGAGTCTGTTCATACATTATTGCTGTTAAAATAATCTTTTTCTAAAACATTACGTTAGCAACAAGTTAAATGACATTCACAACTGGAAACAAATTTCAGAGCTCAGCCTGAACCCCAAGAAAACCTACGAGTACAAGTATGAGGGATTGGTGAATTTTGGACTCGGAATTCCCAACCTGGCAGAGTCTGGCGTGAGAATCACATGCAAGGTCAAGATTGTTGGTGTGTCTGCGCAAACATTTGTCCTTCAGGTAAGAGTGACAGCAGAGGGCAATACAAACTGTCTCAAAATGTCTTCTTTAAACCTGCTTAAAGCACTCTGCAGCATTAACATTGACAGGCTGTTAATTACTTCATTTTACATCCGACTCATAAATCAAGTGAAGTAATTTACAGTGCATGGTTTGTCACTCATCATTTATTCATGTGTCATAAATTATTTGGAGATCAGTTTAATAAACACCCGTTGAAAGGTTGCACAGGCTCCAAACTGCCCCTCAATAACCTTTCACAGTGCGAGATAATAAAGTTTTGAAATAACTAAGTGAGTTTAAATTTTTTGAGATACTTTATAAAAGTGTGTAAATTCAGTTCAGATAGTTGGTTTGTTGAAAGATCGTTCATTTAAGATATTTGTATATGAACAGTTGTGAAACACTGTGCTTCCATCTTCTTACACAGCCATCTCTCAGAACCATAGCATCTTCTTTTAGTCAATAGATGCTGTGCTCAAAATGCTGTAATTACATAAACTACGCTTTAATAATCAAGAAAAACAGACAAACTTCTGTTGAGCTGCACATTCTAAGCAGAGAGTGAAGCACTTTTCAAGCGGACTACTCAAGAATTCAGTCCACGAGCGACAGAACTGCTTATTTTTATCTCTGGTTCAAAGGTCTCAGACTTGGCCTACGAGGAGTTCAATGGCTTTCCGGGGAAAAACGGCTTTAATGCGTCTCCGAAGCTCACCCAGCGCATTGCGGCCCAGCTCAGCAAACCCTTCATGTTTGACTACGCCGGCGGACACGTCGGTGACATCCGCGCCTCTTCTGAGGTCTCTGACACTGTTGTCAACATCGTGAGAGGGATCCTGGGTTTCTTCCAAGTCACTGTCAAGACCACACAGAGGATCTATGAGCTTGAGGAGGTGAGTCACTGCTGACAAATAGCTTCTCTCTGAATTGTCTTCATTTATTCCACACAGCATTTGAAAAAATGAAACAATAATGCTCCAAAGTTTAATTTTGTTCGTAGGTTGGCATTCATGGCAAGTGTCTGAGTCACTATGCTACTGAGGAGGATGTGAAAACACAGGACATGACCATCACTCAGGTTGTGGATGTCACTGGCTGCAGGGAGAAAGCAGCCATCTACAGAGGAATGGCAACAGCTGTGCTGGATAAAGTCTCCAAACAGGTCTGTTCATCTCACTGCTGATGCATCTAATTCTTCACTTATAATTTTAAGATCAACGTCGGTGCTATTTTTGTTTGCATGTCCTCCATTCCAGAGAGGGGAATCTGTCGTCTCCACAGTGAGATATGTGTACACCGTCAAACCAACAGCAGAGGGAGGTCTCATTACCAGGGCTCATGGCCTGGAGCGACAGCACTTCAGTCCCTTCAACGTGAAGGGCGGCAGCTTCAAGATGCAGGCGACGTAAGACAAGAAAATATCTGCACATTATGCCTGCTCATCCACACTGCATGTCTGCAATACAAATCGGCTGCTTTAAATAACTTCTCCTGCAGGAAAGAACTGGTGCTGCTCGGCGTCAGCGACACAGGCAGAGCCGTCACGTACGGGCCGATGGAAAGCAGGGGCAACATTGTTTACAAGTTTGTCAATGCAGAAGTTAATGTGCCCATTATGATGCAGAACCTGGAGGACCCGGTGCCAAAGGTAATAAAATATGTATAGGTACTGCTGCTACATTCATTTATATTGTTAGAAAATCTGTTAACATAGAATCAGGACGCAGTTTCAAGGGCATTCAAGTTTAAATTAAATTGAACACAGACACAGCAGAACAGAATTAATCAGTTACAGGCCTGGATATTATGAAAAAAAAAGGTCAGATCAGTAGAAATTTGAAATGTGAACAGAGGTAAAAAAGCTGACACTCTCATCGTCTTTACAGGCGATTGAGTTGATCAAACATCTGGCTGAAGCTAATCGATACCAGATTGACAGTGCAACCACTGAGGACACCATCAAGGTGTATCAGCTTCTCCGAGCGATGCCGTATGAAGGATTAGAAGTGATGTGGAAGCAGTTTGCAGGAAATGAAGAGTACAGGTGAGTGACGTTACATTCAGTGTCGGGACAATTCTGAAATCTCCTCTCATTTCCAGTGCTGGAATGTAACTGAGTACATTTACTCAAGTATTTCCATTTTTAGCTACTTTAAAAGCTACTTTTTACTTCTTAAAGGGATAGTTCAGTTTTTTTCGAAGTGGGGTTGTATGAAGTACTTACGCATAGTCAATCTATTACCTTCTGCAGATGTCAACAAGCGGTGTCACTTTCAAGAGAAGTGAGGAAAAAAAAGCTGCACCAGAAGTCAGCATTTTATTGTTGCAGGCAGAGTCGGCAGAAAAATGGTTTTTAACCACAGATATAAATGCTTTCCTATAAACTCATGTTCCGTTCAACTGTATGCTTAATTTAGGATTTTTTTTTCTCCACTTAAGTTTGCAGCCGGATAGCCATTTACTTTGGCACTACATTTTCTCAGCTGTAATCCCTCTGTATGTTACTGCGCCTACTCGTGTAGTAAATGTAGTAAATGTAATAAATGGCTGTCTTGCAGCAAACGAAAGTGGTTAAAAAGTCCTAAATTTAGCACACAATTGAACGGATGTTGATTTTTTTAAGTAAACATATATGTATGTGGCTAAAAACTATATTTCTCTATCTGCAACAGTACAATTTTGAGTTTAGTTTACACAATTTCTCCCCCTTTCTCTTTAAAGTGACACTGCTGATCGTCATCAGCTGAAGGTTACAGACAGATTATGCATAATTACCTCATACAGCCATTGAAAAACACTGAACTAGCCCTTCATTCAGATTTCACAGGGAAATATTGAATTTATATTTTAATGATATTGAATATTTCACATTTATCTGACTGCTTTTTGTTACTTTTCTGCACAAAAATTGTACAAAAACCTAATAAAATAATATATTGCTGAGGGCTGATCTATCTAATAGCTTCATATTGAAAATTTGTTGTGAAGATTAGCTCCCCCTCAATCAGTTACAACATTAATAGTAATGTTAACTGTTAGTAATAAAAAATCAGCTAATGCAGCGTATATTACAGTGGCATTTCAATGACAGACACTTTTCTGTGGCTTAAATAGTACTTGTAGTTTTGATATGTTAAGTTTTATTTTTTGAAGGTGATACTTTAAACTTTTGCTCAGTTAAAATCCTGAATCAAGAACCAAAAGGTCGAAATACTTCTGACACCACTGATCAGTTTAAGCCATAAATTAATCATTAAGAAGAAAACTGAGCTTTCACAAGTTGTTTAAAATATTAACAATGCCTGTTAGATTTCAGATATCAAAGAAAATTATAAAAAATACGGTATATTTTAAAAAGCCAATTTTTAGACATTCACAGTATAAACGTGCACTAGATCTAAAAAAATGTGATATAAACAGCCACACCACATTTTTGGGGGTACACAGTCACAACCAAGTGTCCTACAGATTACATTTATATGCAACTGTTAGAATCTGCTTCAAAAACATGCATTTGAAGTGGAATATTTTAGTTTTTGGAAGTACTGTGACTGTCATACTGCACAGCATTAAGTCACCTTAATGAGGTTGGGTGGTGCATAACTTTAATGTTTAAGTGTTGCCTCAAACATGATGTTTCACTAATTTATTTAGTTGTTGAACGTGATCCCACTGCAGTGAGTGTTGACGGGAAAGATTCCTTTACCAAGTTTTTCATTATAGTTTTAGAAGATGGTGAACAGAACGGTCTAAGGCCATCCCTTAAATCTGATACTGATTCATTGACTGGCTAATTAAAAAGTATCCTCCCACTTAGTTCAGGAAGGATTTCGTCTGGCACATTAGCACCGATGAAAGATTTATCACCATGTGAGGCAGAATAACTGAAAGACTGCTTTTCTTGCTCATCAAGATTAAGGCGGTGGCTGACACCTTGTATTTCATCTTGTGCAAGTGCAATAAAATGTGACACCTGAACTTGTCCTTCATGCTTTTATCTTTTAATTTGCTCTCTTGATTTGTCTGAGGGATAATCCTTATCTTAAGTGTTGAGCGTTGATTTAATTTTCTCTTCTTTCACCTGTTAGACGTTGGTTTTTGGATATGATTGTCGAGGTCAGCGATGCCAGAATCCTGAAGTTCCTGGAAATTAGGTTCCAAGCAGGAGATGTGTCTGCGTCAGAAGCTCTGCAAACTCTCTTGCTGGCGATGAACCATCTCAAAGCTATCCCCGAGCTGGTTGAGATGGCTAAAGTGAGTTGATGCTTAAGGATGCTGTCTGCAAAATGAAAAACAATTCTCTCCAGATTGTTTCAAATGCGTCTGTTTTTTTGTTTTGTTTTGTTTTTTTTTTCCTACAGATGTTCCTGAACATGCCTTTTAGCAAATCCAACATCTATCTGTGGCACACCGTGGTGCTGAGCTACGGCTCTCTGGTGTACAAGCACTGTGCATATTATAAACCTTGTCCAGTAAATGCAGTTCAGGTAATCTATCAGACAAATGAACCACTTTCCTTTGATTAATATTTGACATTCCAGAACAGAAACATGCAACAACACAAGAAGTTAATTTGTTTACAGTGATAGATGAGCAGAGTGAGGCACATGTATGAAAAAAACAAGAACTGTATTTGTTTAACGTGTGTTTTAGCCGCTGCTGGACATGGCCTTGGAGAGTCTGAGGAACAGCAATGAGGCGGACATGATCCTCGCTCTCAGAGCTCTGGGGAACGCAGGTCACCCAGGCAGCATTAAAACCATCATGCGCTTCCTCCCTGGTGTTGCTGCCACCCCTGTGGATCTGCCACCGCGTGTGCTGAGTGCTGCTGTGCAGTCTATGAGGCTCATCGCTGCCAGAGACCCTCACAGCGTAAGACCACCGCTATGTAGGACAAACAAATAAAGAAAGATACTCATTTAGTGCAGTTTTTTTTCCTTTAAGAGAGAGCTACAGTAATTGTTTTGATGACAATGCTTCAAAGCAACAGATATTCTAATGCTGTAAATTGTTTGTTATTGTCGTTATTGTGACAGATAATTGTTAACAATTGTGAAAGTGGCAGGTCTGATTCATGCTTTTATTCCATCATCTTTAGATTGTTTACATGCATAATCTTGGTATTTACATCCACAACATTTTACTGTAATCTTCCTTTCAAAGTTCATCTCAGAAAATAACAGACTGCGTTGGAACAGAGAGCAAATTTCCTCCACAGTGAGAGGATTCATGTGTGATCTCTCTGAACTACTGCTTATTAGAATACTTCTGTTTTCAGGTCCAAGACATCACCATGAGTCTGTTCCTGCAGAAAAACCTCCCCACTGAGATTCGCATGCTGGCTTTCATGGTCCTGTTTGACACAAAGCCACCGATGGCTCTGGTGTCCACAGTCACAGCACATCTACTGGAGGAAAAAGACCTCCATGTTGTTAGTTTTGCATACTCGTACTTGAGAAGCTTTGCCAGATCCAGCACGCCAGACAACCAGTTCCTGTGAGCAAAATGATTTTGTTTTACCCAGTTTGGTGTTGTTTATTATTAATTGCTAATTTCCATATGCATTTGTTTTTGTATTTCAGCCTTTTACTCTTTTTTTGTGCTCTTTATGATAGCTCAATTGCCTGTAATGTGGCTGTGAAAATCCTGGCTCCAAAGTTCGGTCGTCTCAGCTATCACTACAGCAAAGCAGTGCACATGGACTGGTTTAATGGTACGCTCGAATACACATTCGTAGATTTTCGGATTTCTCTGAAACCTTTGCTTTATGGAAAATTTCCTTTCCCCCACTGCAGATGATTTCCTAATTGGCACAGCCACAGAAGTCTTCATGCTCAGAAGTGTAACAAACATCTTTCCCACTGAAATCATGATGAAAGGAAAATTCTTCTTCATTGGCAGAATCCTGCAACTGATGGAGGTACTTTGTGATACAGTAGCTTTGAAACTTTCGCTGCAGATAAACGTGTCTTCCCAAGCATGAATAGTAATCACATTCTTTTATTCTCTGCGCTGAAGTTGGGTATCCGTGCTGAAAGTATTAAGGAGCTGTTTGGCGCCGGCATCCCTGGTTTTAAAGGAGATCTTAGTTTTAGTGACTTTCAGGCTCTTTTCAATGTGGTGAGTATTCAGCTGAGACTTGAAGGCGGCATCACAGGGGTTCTCAAAGCTTTGATGACTCAATTCAGCCAATTTAGAGAGACAGAATATGATAGAGGGCCACGCAGGGAAACTTAAGACCTTTCTGAAGGATTTGCGATTCCATCCTGGAGCTTCAAATTCACAAATTCAGATAAGGCTGGTCGTTTCGTTGGTCCCCAGAGGTCTAACAAAGTAATAGTTGATCAACTTTTTCCAAAAAATGTCTGTTTATGCTCAGTCATTTAGAATTTTTTCCATAGAGGCTTTTTCATCTCACTCATCTACATTAAACTGCAGAGACATCCACTGAAATAAAACTCTTGCATTGGTGGCAGGATGTAATTCCTGCAACACTCACAAGATGGCACTATTGTAATGCAACCCAATGCATTCTAAATGTTGCAATTCCTAACTTGACACACACTTATTAGGAGGCCCTATAGTAGTAATATTAAATGTGGGCTATTCATAGTAAAACACTGAATTGGAGTGATTAAACATGCATTTTATTTTACACTCCGGGGCTCCACAAAATGTTTCAGAATTCATCATTGGTCTTTGAGCCACACTTTGAGAACCCTTTTAGCACTGTACTGTGATTTTTCAGCTTATTCGTTTGCGTGACCATTGTGCTGCGTCATTTTCAGCTTCAAAATTGGGAAAATCTGCCCAATGACAAGCCCATCCTGTCTGCCTATTCACGCGCCTCTGGACAAGAGTGGTTCTTTGCTGATATTAACAAAGAGTTCATTCAGAACATCATCAGGGTGAGAGAGAGTCACCGAACAAAGAAAAACACACTGAGAACGATCCATTCATGTCGAAGCTCAGTCAACAAAAAGGACCATATTTTCATGCAGTGTACAAAGCCTGTTACATGCTCTCCTCTGATCCTACTCGCAGGCTGTCAGTCCTTCTGCGGGGAAAGAAAGCCCTCTGTGGGCTGCGATTGAAAGTTTACAGAGAGGAGTATCATGGCATTGGACAAAGCCGTTCTTAATCTTTGAGGTTCGCTACTTCCAAGCTACCACCCTGGGTCTCCCGCTGGAGATTAGCAAATATTATGAAAGCGTCAATGGGATCACAGTTAATGGTGAGGGTTCAAATCCCACAGCATGTGACCAGCTTACAAATCAAATTAGTTTTGATGAATGACTAAAACAACTTATTTTGTTTAATAGAAAACATTGCAAAATTATACCTTTTATTATTATATTTTCCAAACAGCCAAAGCGGTAGCAAATCCACCACTGACTGAACATCTGGGACAGCTGTTGGTTTCTGACGTTTCACTGGAGACTGACGGTTTTATTGGGTAAAATTTTTAAAGTTAATTTTATTTAAAGAAGATATACAACCAGCATTTATTTGTATTTATTGGTATTTATTGTCTTAATGCTAAATTGCCTTCGTATAAAGCTTATACTCATATTGAAGGGTTACAGGTACTGAATAAACTCCCTCTTTTCTAGTTACACAAAGGATTTTTGGGTTTTCTATGGGATCAACACAGAACTGTTCCAGTGTGGTACTGAGCTTAAGAGCAAAATGCCCATTGCCATCCCATGGAAGTTTGCTGCCAAGATCAATGTTAGAGAGAAGAGGTTTGAACTCGACTTCCCGGCAATGAAGAAAGACTTTGAACTCACTTCAGTCAGGTATGTTCTAGAGGACCAAAAAAAAAACTTTTTCACAAAAATCCAAAAGTGCATGGTTGTATTACAATAAAAACATTATGCCTCAATGACAGGGTTATTATGTGTCAAACCCCGATCTTCACCAGTCAGTTAGCTTGACTGCTTATTTTTATGTGTTACTAATGTGATAAATATGATGAAGGCTTGTCACTCACTGCATAAGAGTGACTGTGTGGAAATAGCACCTATTATCCATTTATTGACTTGAATAACTTATACTGAGCCAAAAACCAATTCTGAAATGAATCTTTCATACTAAGAATCAAAACATGGCAATTCCCAAGCACAGTATATACAGTGTTAAAGCTATATAATCATGCTTTAAGCTTTGTACATGCTATCCACGATGCTGCCAATGTGCCAAATCTAAGAATTCTTCCTTTTCGCTCCAACCAACAGCTCCAATGTGTTCGCAGTCACCAGGAACATCGAAGAGCCAGCTTTGGCTAAAATGACTCCAATTATGCCCAGCGCTGTTGACTCAAATCATGAAGTCGTCCACACAGACCCCTCAGTCGTGAGATCTGACTCAGACCAGGTACACGCAACACCTTCAGGAGATCACAGACTGAGTTAAGCTAATTGCAGTTTCTTTTCTGACAGATGAGCACTGGCAGGTTGTTGGGCAGCACTGGCACGAAGTGTTTGTGTGATGAGAGGGAAAAAATGCCAGGTGGCTAGGTTAATGTTACATGGACAGAGGGCTGACTACACAGTGAGCAAGAAGCTTACAATATGCAGCACAACAGTCATTAGCACCATTAGATGTATGGCCAATCTGCTCACACACACCAGCCCTGCTGTCTCTGTTATGATAGTTTCTGTGTGACATATAAAGCTCAGGTTTGACAGACAAGCCAGAGGAAGCTTCTCTCAATTTTCTTGGTTACCAGGGCGACAGGTTTGAGTCTCGCCACATGATTGGTTGCCTATGAAAGGGCCACACTGATAAAACCAGCACCATTCTGAAAAGTTCAAAGATTTTCAATTAGAGACATTTAGAGTGCTCTGAAATAGAAGTTGGGAGCTGCACTTTTTTTTCTCTGTGGCTCCATGCTGCCGCACACACTCTGTCCTCACTGGGAACAATTGAAAAAGCAGCTGGCATTCAGAAAAAAAAAAAAAAAACTTACAGAGGTCTAACATCTTTGTGATTTTTCCAACCAAGCAGATGCTGACACCAAACACCTGGCATCCAAGAGCAAAAATGTGCGCTGAGAGTGGTATTTATGGAGTCGGTCTCTGCGTGGAATCTGAGCTAAGGAGAGAGTATTTTCACGAGGAATACCCGCTCTACTATTTCCTAGGATACACGTACATGGCGGTCAAAGTTGTCCCAGGTATGCACAACAAGTCTCACACATTATAGTCCTGTATTTCTGTGCGCATCATCACATATTTCTCATATCAAGATTAAAGCAAATATTTAACAATTGAGGGAGACAGCTTTAATGAGACCTCAGTGGTGGTTCATTTCCCAATTTGCAAATGTTGCTGCCACAGGTGCTGCTGCTACTGAGTCTTAAAGCATGTTATCAGTAGGCCAACACCCACAGCCCCTTTAGCTTCTTCAGGAACCGTTTTCATTGCTTCATATAAACTGCTGCTGCCACAATTTTGCAATTTTGCCATGATGACGCTTATCGGTATCCTATTATATTGTAATCTCTGGTGGGGCATTTTTTAAATCTGTTGTACCTTTGACCAGGTGTGCTCAAACGTGTGTTCTGTTGCACCTGTATCCTCACCTGGCAGCGATGTCACAGTGTACTGACACAGCTTGGAGTGCACTTATTCATCACTGCAGAGCAAGTTAAACCACTGAAAGTCAGCAAAGACAACACTTAAGCTACTCTTCAAGTTACTCTTTTTTGTTTGTTTCAAGTAAAAAGTCATTAGCATGGACTTCCAAAGCAAAGGCCGTATTGCATAAGACTGTACACGTGTTCATGTTATTTGTCTGTCTCTAAATATTTGTCACTTGACTTACTTTTGCTACTGTCGTCTGTGCACTTTCATTAGTCCAGTCAATTAAAGCTGTTGACAAAATCCACTTTGAGGTTAACGCCGGCCCAAGCAGAAATCCAATGAGCACACGCCAACTGCTTGAGACTCTGAGGAGGCTTTCCAAGGTATTTGGCTACCCTGGCAATGTTATTATCCCTGCACCTGCTCTCGTGTTTTATCTATTCAATTTATCCTTTTGCTTAATTGTGTTTACAGGAAGCCACCCAGCGAGTACGTCTGTCCTCTGATTCAGCCTCGAGTGTCAGAGGATCTCACAGCAGCCATCATGACAGCTTAATGGAAGTATGCTAAACATGCTCTTCAGAGAGTGACCCAAAATCTGTTTTATTGCACGAAATAGGCAGCTTGTGCTGGGAATATCATCATGTGAAATGTTTTAGTGGTGCTGATGCACATGATATGAGATGATCAATAATAGGCACATATTGGACATTATGCATGGAAGCTCAACACAGACTAATGGATGGCATTCTGTTTCATTTGAAAGGGCTCAACCCCCGAAGCTGTGTTCAATATTAAGGCCTATGCCGTGAGTAGCAACCAGAAGCCTGACGGTTACGATGCAGCCGTCTACTACACACCTGAAGCAAACGTTCAGAGCGCCCAGCTGATTGTGTCTGAGGTTGGAGAAGACACCAACTGGAAGATGTGCGTTGACACCATCGTGACTGCCCATGCTGCAGCAAAGGTAGATACAGAGCACACAGGAAAGGCCCACTGAAGTATGTGTTTTTATTCTTAACTGGGTGAATTTCAGAAATTTAAACAGGCCTAACCACAATGTTGTTAGCTTATACTATCATAGACAGTATTCCTAAGAAGACTAAAACCAGCAGTAATAAATTATCACTGTCTTTTTAAAAACATTTAAAAACAATGACAAATCACAACCATCCACCATCGCTTTCAATCAAAAATATGGACAATTCCTTTGTTTACCAAACTTGTCACATTGACCCTTTTCAGAATTTATCATTATTAGGGTTGTCAAACAATTAATCTTTATAAAACTGTTATTAATCGCAGAATTTCAGTAGTTAATTGCGATTGATTGCTCTTTTTTAATCTCAAGTATAAAATTATATTTTTTCACAATTTTTTATTTATTTATTTATTTTTTCAGTTTTTCAGTCTTTAACAATGTAAAGCAATTCTTACCATTGTACCTTGATTGGGAATTGAATGCCAACTGAAGTAAGTCTCTTGCCTATGTCTGGTGCAATCGCAAAAAAAAAAGAATAAAGAGACAAAGACGGATAGTGCTTGCCCACCGCTAATTAGCTTAGCTTAAACACTGATAGTCAATAACCTGCTTCCACCTAAAGGAATCAAATGAACTTTCCAACAACTCTTAACAGTCCTGTGTGGTTGCTGTGACTTGTTTATTTACCACATTATGTTGTTTTTAGACTCAGATTAGCACTTTATGAAATTTAAATTTTTCAACAGGGTTAGGGTCATTTTATTGACCTATCACATCCGCGCATGCACCATGGGGTTTACTTTCAGAACACATTTGATTCTAAAATTACATTAAGTGCTAATCCAAGTCTAAAAATAACATAACGTGGTAAATAAACAAGTCACAACAAGCACACAGGACCGTTTAGCGTTATTGGAAAGTTTATCTGATGACTAATGATGGAAGCAGGCTAGCACTTCTCTTTGACTACCAGTGTTTGAGCTAAGCTAGTTAGACAAACATCTGACATGCAAACTAACAGCCCAGCTGCCAAAAGCTCAGCTACAAAAAAAACAAAACAAAAAAAAAAAAACAACAACAAAAAAACTCCTGGTCAAACGAAAAGTATGGATTGAAAGCAAAACACTGTTTTTCTTATTTGTGGTAGGATTGTTAATGACTTTTTAAAGATATCTTGCAAAAGGGGGCTCCAGTTATAAGCTAATGCTTATGGAATGTAGCCTAAGGGCGAGAAAGTAGACTGCTCATGAAAAATGTTCTGACAATTTAAAAATCTGTTCAAACACAATATCTACGGCATTGGCCGAAGCCAAGCCTTTTGTTTGTAGAGACTCCCTCCATGATTGATCTCTTGTGTTTGGCCCAGGCACACATTAGATGGGGAGCTGAATGTCAATCCTATGAAATATCAATGAGAGGAGCAACTGCACATCTGCCTGGTTCCAAGCCAACACTCATGGCCAAAGTGCACTGGACCAGGATCCCTGAAACCATGGCAGAGATAGGCAGAAGGTCAGCCACAGTGGAATAAACTGCATTCGTATCTTCATTACGTATCAACTCATATTTACAGTTGCAACACCTGCTGGCATGTGTTGCCAAAGAAGCTTTTTTTTTCCTCTCCCAGGTTTGAAAGCTACATCCCGGGCATGGCTTTCCTTCTAGGCTTCTCCCAGCAACATGAGAGAAATGCCAAGCAGGAGGTTTCCGCATCAGTTGTTGCCGCCTCAGCTGACAGCGTCGATGTGAAAATTAAATTCCCAGAGGTGTTGGAGGAAACATTCTCTACCTACATTTTTATACAGAACTTCTAACTCCTTGCATTGCCTGTAACTGATCTTGACTGCTGGATGTGCCATTTCCTCTGTCTTGTTATTAGTATACAGTCTACCGCCAGGCTATTCCAGTTCCGCTGCCACCTGCCAGTTTTCTGGAGCTTCAACATGACATCAGAAACACAACAATAGATAGCTTTGGAGATGCATAAAAACATGTGAGTTACATAAACCCCTTTAATTAAGCTTAATTGAATGTTTACAGCAATTTTCTCTTTTATGAATTCTGAGTAATTGTACACGTGTTATGTGTGTGGCAGTGGATGGTGTTGACAGATTTCCATGCAAAGCGGATGAGAATAACAAAACAAGCAAAGAGCTGTGTGCCATTTCTGCTTGCTTCATGAAATATGTTTTGTGCTGCAGAAAGACAACAAAGGCCAGATGGGAGCCAGATGCCTCTTTTCAAAGTGATTTCCCTGCAACCAAAATCTCGCCACAGTGATGAAAGTGAGGATCATAAAAGATGCATCAGTAATCCGTCAGATGTCACCCGTTTGGAAATAACCTGTAAAGGTCCTGATTTATTCATTTGAAAGCATGTTAATATTTGAAAAGCCTCTTTTGACAAAACATTGTGTCAATTTATGCATATGGTCCCAAAAAACTGTATTTTCATCATACTGGATGTACTGAAAACTGGTTTAGAAAGTTGTGGTGTTTTAATTTTGGATTGTGTCTTTATAAATCTTTTCTTTCATCCAAACATTGCGTTTATTTTTGTGTATCCCATGTTTATGGTGCTTTTCTTTGACTTAAACATAACAACAATTAATGAATCTCTACCAAATTCAGTTTCTGCTTGCTAATGCACAAATAAAGATTAAATAGCAGCCAGATTGTTGTTACATTAAGATCATTTTTAGCCAAATTATCTGTATATATGCTGTTTCTTTGTTTTTAACTAAAGCATATTGTTTGCTCATTAACAAATGTCACCCATTATTGTTAAGTTAGTGATCAGCAAAACTGATGAAATCCCTGGAAATCCTGGAAAACTTGATGCAAATCAAGCCATAAAATCTTGTCTGATGCAAACTTTGCAGCATTCTTTCCTTTTAGCTAAGAAAAGAAAGCAATTTGCATGACATTATGTTTGCCAAATCTAATTCTCCTTGCAAGATGTAAGGAACGGAGTCAAAACCGCAGAAAACACAAGGCAAATTGGCTGGCAGGTTTGTCGACACTACCAGCCAATTTGGCAAATAAACAGCCTTTGTTAACAGGTCTTGTTATACTATAAATATCCAGTTTGCTTGTCAAAATACTGAATGCTGTGGGTGAGTTTTGGATTCAGTAAACTGGATCATAAATGCCCTTTTTGGAGAGTTTCTGAGAGAGACAGATGTTTACAAGGTCTGTATGACCTGCAGTGTTTGTTTGGTCAACTGACCCAACAGAACTGTTTGCAGATGTCAGTACACACTGTCACTGTGCATGCCCTTAAAGTTCACACAGCACTCTGTGCCCTTTGGTAAAACATAGACTACATTATTTAACATTCAGCGATCGCAATGTAGAGGTGTTATTTTATGAATTAATGCAAGATTTGATGAACATTAATTGGCGCTCGTGAACCGGGCATGGCCCAAATCTCCGCTTTGAGTCGTAACAAATGGGATGTGTCACTCGCCAAAGATAATGATTGCATACTAACCAAAGACTGGTTTTTCTAACTACTCCTGGCTCTGCATCTCCTGCCTACACTGATTTAGCCAGATGGTGTTGCATTGCAGAAAAAAAAGGCATCGCCATCAAAGGCTGAACAGGATGAGCACAATTATAATGGCGCCATTATGTTCCATTTACTTCCTCAATATCCTGCAAGCTTTCAAGTGCCAGTTGACAGGCTGATTGCAAATCTGTTGTGCTGACGTCAAGATCCACATCACCTCCTGTCGTCAAGAAGATCAGGACACCCTGACCTTGTGCTGACAGCTGAAATCAGCTGGTTTGAAAGCATTAGTCAATGATTGATCAGGTAATTGGGATGAGGAGGGATAGGCCATCCCCTCCTCTTTATCGCTGCTCACTCTGTGATGGTGACTTGCCTCATTAGGCAGACTACATACCAGCCCTGCTAAAAGCTATCAGAGGATAGCTGATAATAAAACCATGTCCACAGACATCTTTGTTTAGCTCTAGCTGTATCCGCAATTTTTATGCATAGCATAGAGAATCACTGGAGACATAAAACGTAAACACATCTTTATTAAAAAAACCCAAGCAGTGTTGACTGAAGTATTGAATTTTAGAAATCTCCCCGAAGACTATAACACTGTGGCGTTTTTTAAATATGAAACAATTTTCTGTAAAAACAAATTCCGTACAAAAGGTTCACATTTTTGGCATCCGGGGGGCTTAATCCTGTGGTATGCATTATGTGTGTGAGTGTCAGTGTGTGTGTCAGAGTGTGAGCACTAGAGGACAGTGTTTACCAGACATTAAAATATGCCTGGCACAGTGCTTAAAGCCTGGCACCCGTGTTTGTTCAGTTCACAGAGAGAGGGCTATGCAGTGGATGGATGTTGACATTTTGAGGATGAATAAATATATGTCTTGGCACGGTCAAAGTGCTCCCACAACTCTCTGGCTTGCAAAGAGAGGACACATTTTATTCAGATATAAAAATAAAAAATGCAAGACTTACTGACTGTCAATAGGCTTTGCATGCATGTAAAGGCGGAAGCAAACTACGCTAGCCACAGCATTCAAGGGATTCTATTTTTATTTTTTTTTAGTAATATGCAGATAATTATGGTTTAAGTTCAGGGGGTGTTTGTTATAAACTGAGCACTTAGCGGAGGCATTGCATATCCATCATATCTTAGCGGATGCAGAGTTCCTATTAGCAGATGAAGCTGGTTTGGTGTCAGATGAGGAAGAGCATCCATGGATGATCAATTGGGTAATTTGAAAAAAGCCATAAGCTGGATCGCTTCTTCACCAGCACACATAATTTGACATAAACTACCCACCCTTCTAAATTAAGGTACCCAGGGAAAAAAAAGGCCAGTATGCAGGGTGAAATGTGAGTGGGAGCAACTGACATTATCGCTGACATTATCAAGTGGGCACACCTTGTCACGGACACTTCATGACACCTCCTGAGGGCTCAAACTCTAACGTCACGCCTGCTGTTCGACCTCCACTGAGCTCACAATATTCCACCCAATTATTTCACCATCACGCTCACCAAATGAGCTTGTTGCCATGTTCACTGAATGCTATTAAGAAATCTTGTTGCTCTGCTTTCAAGTCGTTGCTTCGTGTTTTCCCGAGAAAGGCACATTTATTTTGACACCAAAATAACACACAGCATGACCATTCATTTGAAACATCGCTGTCACGTTAAGAATATGTTTATGGTCTCAATAATGACTCATTTTAGACTGTTGTGTCAATATTCTAATAATGTGCCATGATCATGCTGTGTTATGGCAATTACTTTGAAAAAGCAGAAGTTGTGACAGATTCTTTGGGCTTTTGTATAAACAGAGCTGCCAGCTGAGGTCAGATGGCAGAGATTTTTCACGCCACAGTCTGTAAGAGCTCCTTGTCTGAAACATAGAGGTTGAGTATCTATTGAGCCAGTGCAGACAGACTCATCCTTTGAGGGGCTGTAAGCTATTAAAGGCTGCGTTACCAAGCTGGAAGCCACAGAAATATCATTCCACAAAGAAACCATCAGCAGTAATGCTTGTGCTTAATTCGAGATCTTCAATCAGTCAGTATTGACCATTAAATGACTTTTTAGGCATGTTTTAGGCCTTTTAAGTGTCCATTTTGCATGAAGTATGTGATGCTACTCTACAGAATTCTATATCATTATAATATTTACAAATATATATGCACATGTTATCTTTGACAAGAAACATACTTACTGAAAAGCTTACGCCAAAGCTCTGTCTGTGTATGTTTGTTCACAAGAAGTCTGTTCATTCATATGGGAACTGGGAACATGATGCGTTAAATGTGTCAATGAATCTCCTCCGCTTCCTCTAGGTTTTGTTTTTTATATCGGTTTCTTAAATTTGCCTGAAGTATGTTGAAAATGTTTTATTTTGCAGCAGACTTCCATGGACCGTATGCACTGTGTGCCACAGGAAGTTAGCATCAAACTTGTTAGCTCACTGAAACAGTGGCCTGTTAAGCTAACACTGGTAACATTCTTGCTGTGCAACATAGAGTGCTCACATTGTTGTTTAAAGATCTAACGACAAACTTTTTCATAAATCTGGCTTTGCACCTCCCCAAAGAAAGACACATTTGTTTGCTTTGGCATGCTTCATAGATTAAACACATTTACAGACACAAAACAGATCTGTATAGAAACAAGGCATGCCAATTAAAATAAACTGAGGCAGACTGTCCTCTGTAAAGTAGCAAACTGCACAGAATGTGTGTTTGTATGACTTTATTCAGATAGCTCGTGCCAGAAACAGGACAGAAATTAGGTTTGTACCACGTTAAAAAAAGAGTTGACAGGGCCTTTGTGTGGAGTGTTCCTTAGTTCCTGTGTGAAATTAAAGATTTTTGTGATTTGCCTCAAGCTGTCGAGGGTTTTTTGAAGCAAGGATGTTTTTTTTAAGGATGAGTGGTATAGAAAGGGCAGATAGATAGATAGATAGACAGATAGATAGATAGATAGATAGATAGATAGATAGATAGATAGATAGATAGATAGATA